>JAZKLR010000301.1:1200000-1535461 GCA_037103525.1 Ganaspis brasiliensis
CCTATTAACTTTTTTTGTTGTTGATAAGTCAAAAGTTGAAGAAACACACGAATCTCGTCCTTTCTCTTTATATAGGCTTTTTTTATCTCACTGTTTCCCTGGTTCTTTCATTCCTTTTACGAGTCTCGGTAACCATGGTACTGTACTAATTAGCAATCACCGAGATAGTTCCCAAGAGTCAGATTCCGAATTCAGAAACTCGAAAGGTTTTTTTTTCGAGATCAATGAAATTATTGACACATGTCTCTACTTTTATTTCCAGAAATTCGTGGAAATTGGGAGAAAAAAAATGTCAAAAGATTACCAATCATCATTAGCATTAATTGGTCTTGTCCAATGCAAATAAAAGAAACAACATTTTAAACAGTAATATGAGTTTATTCTTTTATTATTTTTCTATTCTCTTAATTTCACTGTTTTAAACTTTTCAAATGATTACTTACTCAAAAAGTAATCTTTATGTTTGAAAAAAATCCAGAAATTAAGGAAATCAAGACATTAAAAAGATTTTTAAAAAAAGACAATTACCTTTTTATATATTCCCTTTCTTTGGAATCAATTGAAGTAAAAATGAAAAATTCCTTGGGAGATATAACTGTTTATTAAATTGGACAAAATTTTCCTGCCTAAAGACGGAAGTTGTGGATGAATTAAAATTCGTTTAGTAACAAGCAGTTTAGGCGTAATCTGTTTCGGTACGTGGGCGATCTCCTAAGCCTCCACTTCTACACTTACAATCTCCACTTTACATACATTATACATCTACATTCTACACAGACAGAGACACCTTTTTAAAAGTAAACCTAAAGAATTTAAGAAGGACACAAACTTTAAAGGCTGAGAATTTACCGCACTTGAGGATGCTTCTAACGGTATCCTTGTGAGAATAAAAGTATTTTTTGTGCACTCGCTTTATTTCTTATCTTTAAGTGGCGCTAAACTCGCCTCTCAATTTGACGAGTTCCTATCAATTATAAATAATCCCATCACGTTATTTTCGTTTCTAGAATTGTGGGTAATTAAGCTTTTAAAAGAAGCGTTAAACTACTTTATGTCAATTATTGTCATCATTATTTTTTAATTAATATTTATCATTTTTATATACTAATCACTTTGCTTTATTAAATTATTGTTATTAAAATTATAAATCATTTACTGCAGTTGAATTATCTTATTACTAATCTATTAGTAATTTTTCGGTTTTTTTATAATATAATTTTTATATATATATCACTAGTGAACATACGTATAACCATCATAAAATACGAATGCACATGTGTAAATAACACAGAACACTAGTGCGCATGCGTAAATATAATATAACCTTAGTGCGCATGCGTAACTTTCATACAGTACCATTGCGCATTTGTAACTATCATCAAACTTGTACCATTTTAATTAATGTCATCAAGATATCAAAATTTTCTAAATTATAAAAAATTTTTAAAATGTTTGAAATATTTCCTTTTATTCTGACTTAAAAAAACGTTATATTAAAAAGAAGCACCACCTTTATTTTGACCCCTTATTTTATTTTTCTTGCATCATTTGGGTCCCAAAAATATGCAGGGAAGTTAAAAATATAATATCTGAACTTTTAATATAGATTTAGAATTTTTCATCGACAATTTTTTACGTCCGTTTATAATGATTCCTTTGAAGCTCTCGCATGGGTTTTCCAAAATTTTAATTTTTAAAAAATTAAAAAGTTTCAAATGGCCAAATAAATTTGTTTCTTAATTTTTTGATGACATACCATAGTTTTAGATAAAACATTATGTTGAAAATAGGCAAAAATTATGATTTTTGTTTAACCTTCATGTTTTTAGGACTCAAATGATGAAAGAAAAAAATATAGCAACCTTAACACATTAAAATTTAAGGGAGTAAAATAGGGGGTGTTTCCTTCCCCTTAAATATTCTCTCTAATGTAGTCTCTATTTTTTAATTTCTTCAGCCTTTTTGATTTTTCATTATTTCTAATTAAATGTTCGCATTTTTTTATAGGACTATTTGTCTTCGTTTTATATCTTATTTTTTCTTAAAAATTAAAAAAAAATTTAATAGACTTTCCTATTATATTTTTTTTGTAGGTAGTCTGAATTTTTAGAGGAAAATTCTCAAAAGTTGTACCTCCTTAAAAGTTCCACGCGCCCTTTAAATTCACAAACTACTTTTTAAGTTTTGTTGCGTTCAAAAAAAAAAGAGTAATAATAATATTTAAGCAGTAATTTATTATCATGATTGCGTCTAATAATAATTATAATGATGAGAGGTAAATCTGGAAAAAAGTTTGAATGTCTGGAGAGATTCTCTGTACAAACTACTATACGGGAGTGAGATTCTATCTCAACTTCAAGGTCGTCAGGAATTCTTTGTGGATCCAGGCGGGGCGCTCCACTTTAGGCCGAGGTGCATGAATAATAAAAAAAAGTTGGTCACGTGAGTCTCGATTCGCGCATTGCCCGCTAGCAAAATTTGTTTATAAACTTCCGAGACAGAGTGACGCCACTCCTCCATTCAAAATAACACACTTTTTTATCCAGTGGAATTTGAAGATCTGCCTCTATAAATAATAATTTGTTTTTAAGTTTAGTACCTTTTTTTTTTGTATTTATACAATTTTCTCAGTTTCATAAGCATTGACCCTGACATTTAATTTCGTAAGTCCCGAACATGAATTTATTATAGAATAAGTCGTAGCAAAAACTTGATTTGAATTTTAAATAGTACTTCGTTTACCTTTGTTTTTTTAAATTCGAATTGATAAAATTGTTTCGTTAGAAAAGATTAAGAAATAACTAATAGTTGATTAAATAGAAAAAATGGTTGAATACATTTGTTTGTAAATTGTTCGCATATTTAAATAACAATTTTACATTTACTGTTATTTTTTTGTGCTACAGTCGTAAAAAACATAAGTTATAAACATTTAAACAATATTTTAATAGTCAAACAGAATAATTTTTACAATGTTAATTGTTTAGAAAAACCATTCATTAATTATAAAACAATTTTCTATTTTTCTAGTACCTTTTTGCGCACGTTACACATTGTGAAAAAGTTAAAATTAAAGACAATAGTTTGTATGTATAGAAACTAATTTTTTAAGCCAAAAATATTGTGTCACCATATAAAATAATAAACAAAAGCAACATTTAAACTTTTTGAACAATTAAAATGGTGTCCAGAAATTAGTCAAGAAATAGAAACAATAAGGAAACGTTAAACAAATGAAAATTGATTAAACAATCAAAAATAGAGGATAATGCTCCAAAAATTAATCATTTTTCTCTGATATGATTTCTAATTTGCCCATTCTCCAAAGTCTTAAAAATTCCAAGCAATTTTAAATATTTTTTCATGATGTTGAAGTTTGCAACATTGCAGGAACGAAAAAATTGAAAATAAAAAATAATATAGTGAACAATATTTTTTTTACATAAAATGATAAAATTGTGGGCATTGCGCCCCCAAAGCTTAAGAAAAAGTTTTATTCCAAAAACACATCCGAAACCCATTGTTAAAAAGGAACAATAACCCCCCAAAAATAAAAAAATTTATCAAAATGCACCTAATTCAGTGAACAATTTTTTTATTGCATAAAGTGGCGTGCATTGGATCCCCGAAAATTTAAATAAAGTTTAATTCCCAAAACAAATCCGGGACCCATTGTTTAAAACGAAAAACGACACCCCAAAAATAAAGAAAATTATCAAAATGCACCTAATTCAGTGCATAATTTTTATATTGCATAAAATGGTGGTCAATATGGCCCCGAAGTATTAAGAAAATTTTAATTCCCAAAACACATTCGGGACCCATTGTTTAAAACGAAAAACGGCACCCCGAAAATTAAATAAAATTATCAAAATGCACCTAAATCAGTGAGGAATTTTTTTATAGCATAAAGTATCATGAAGTATGTACCCGAAGCATCAAGAAAAGTTCCATCCCCTAAAAACGTACAGAACTCATCATTAAAAAGGAAAAATTTCCCCCAATAAATAAACAAATTTAACAATTTGCAACAATTTTTTTATTGCATAAAGTGGCGAGCATTGTGTTCCTGAAGCATACAAAATAGTATGATCCCTACCACTTTATGTAATATAAAAATTGTGCACTGAATTAGGTGCATTTAATTTTTTTTTTATTTTTGGGTGTCGTTCTTCCTTCTAAACGGTGGGTTCTGGAAGCGCGGTGAAACTAGCCGCCCGCCAGCCGGCAGAATCGCCCGGCCAGCAGAAGAATCCAGTGGCGTAGAAAGTAGCGCGTGACGCGGTAGGCCTCCGCGGCATTCTGGCCGGCACATTAGTCTAATAGAACTTTATCGAGAAAATTATTAACAATATTTAATCAATATTAATAGTGGAATGTTTAGACAATATTTTCCAGCCTTGGCAAAAAATTTTATAATAAAAATTGAGTCTAGGAAAAAACTCTAAATCTCAAAAGTTATAAAAATCGCGTTCTGCCAGCAGACGGGTCAGACGGCTATATATTAAAAACAATTATTATTAACAATATGTTATTAATTTTAACAGAGGAATGTTTAGACAATATTTTCCAGGCTTGGAAAAATTTTTAGGATAAAAATTAAGTCCAGGAAAAAACTTTAAATCCCAAAATTAGGAAAAATCGCGTTCTGCTAGCAGACGGGTCAGACGGCTAGATATTAAAAACAATTATTATTAACAATATGTATTTAATATTAACAGAGGAATGTTTAGACAATATTTTCCAGGCTTGGAAAAATTTTTAGGATAAAAATTAAGTCCAGGAAAAAACTTCAAATCCAAAAATTAGGAAAAATCGCGTTCTGCTAGCAGACGGGTCAGACGGCTAGATATTAAAAATAATTATTATTAACAATAAGTTATTAATTTTAACAAAGGAATGTTTAGACAATATTTTCCAGGCTTTGAAAAATTTTTAGGATAAAAATTAAGTCCAGGAAAAAACTTTAAATCCTAAAATTAGGAAAAATCGCGTTCTGCTAGCAGACGGGTCAGACGGCTAGATATTAAAAATAATTATTATTAACAATAAGTTATTAATTTTAACAAAGGAATGTTTAGACAATATTTTCCAGGCTTGGAAAAATTTTTAGGATAAAAATAAAGTCCAGGAAAAAACTTTAAATCCCAAAATAAGGAAAAATCGCGTTCTGCTAGCAGACGGGTCAGACGGCTAGATATTAAAAATAATTATTATTAACAATATGTATTTAATATTAAGAGAGGAATGTTTAGACAATATTTTCCAGGCTTGGAAAAATTTTTAGGATAAAAATTAAGTCCAGGAAAAAACTTTAAATCCCAAAAGTAGGAAAAATCGCGTTCTGCCAGCAGACGGGTCAGACGGCTAGATATTAAAAATAATTATTATTAACAATATGTTATTAATTTTAACAGAGGAATATTTAGACAATATTTTCCAGGCTTGGAAAAATTTTTAGGATAAAAATTTAGTCCAGGAAAAAACTTTAAATCCCAAAATTAGGAAAAATCGCGTTCTGCTAGCAGACGGGTCAGACGGCTAGATATTAAAAATAATTGTTATTAACAATATGCATTTAATATTAACAGAGGAATGTTTAGACAATATTTTCCAGGCTTGGAAAAATTTTTAGGATAAAAATTAAGTCCAGGAAAAAACTTTAAATCCAAAAATTAGGAAAAATCGCGTTCTGCTAGCAGACGGGTCAGACGGCTAGATATTAAAAATAATTGTTATTAACAATATGCATTTAATATTAACAGAGGAATGTTTAGACAATATTTTCCAGGCTTGGAAAAATTTTTAGGATAAAAATTAAGTCCAGGAAAAAACTTTAAATCCAAAAATTAGGAAAAATCGCGTTCTGCTAGCAGACGGGTCAGACGGCTAGATATTAAAAATAATTATTATTAACAATAAGTTATTAATTTTAACAAAGGAATGTTTAGACAATATTTTCCAGGCTTTGAAAAATTTTTGGGATAAAAATTAAGTCCAGGAAAAAACTTTAAATCCTAAAATTAGGAAAAATCGCGTTCTGCTAGCAGACGGGTCAGACGGCTAGATAGTAAAAATAATTATTATTAACAATATGTATTTAATATTAAGAGAGGAATGTTTAGACAATATTTTCCAGGCTTGGAAAAATTTTTAGGATAAAAATTAAGTCCAGGAAAAAACTTCAAATCCAAAAATTGGGAAAAATCGCGTTCTGCTAGCAGACGGGTCAGACGGCTAGATATTAAAAATAATTATTATTAACAATAAGTTATTAATTTTAACAAAGGAATGTTTAGACAATATTTTCCAGGCTTTGAAAAATTTTTAGGATAAAAATTAAGTCCAGGAAAAAACTTTAAATCCTAAAATTAGGAAAAATCGCGTTCTGCTAGCAGACGGGTCAGACGGCTAGATAGTAAAAATAATTATTATTAACAATATGTATTTAATATTAAGAGAGGAATGTTTAGACAATATTTTCCAGGCTTGGAAAAATTTTTAGGATAAAAATTAAGTCCAGGAAAAAACTTCAAATCCAAAAATTGGGAAAAATCGCGTTCTGCTAGCAGACGGGTCAGACGGCTAGATATTAAAAATAATTATTATTAACAATAAGTTATTAATTTTAACAAAGGAATGTTTAGACAATATTTTCCAGGCTTTGAAAAATTTTTAGGATAAAAATTAAGTCCAGGAAAAAACTTTAAATCCTAAAATTAGGAAAAATCGCGTTCTGCTAGCAGACGGGTCAGACGGCTAGATATTAAAAATAATTATTATTAACAATATGTATTTAATATTAACAAAGGAATGTTTAGACAATATTTTCCAGGCTTGGAAAAATTTTTAGGATAAAAATTAAGTCCAGGAAAAAACTTCAAATCCAAAAATTAGGAAAAATCGCGTTCTGCTAGCAGACGGGTCAGACGGCTAGATATTAAAAATAATTATTATTAACAATAAGTTATTAATTTTAACAAAGGAATGTTTAGACAATATTTTCCAGGCTTGGAAAAATTTTTAGGATAAAAATTAAGTCCAGGAAAAAACTTTAAATCCAAAAATTAGGAAAAATCGCGTTCTGCTAGCAGACGGGTCAGACGGCTAGATATTAAAAATAATTATTATTAACAATATGTATTTAATATTAACAGAGGAATGTTTAGACAATATTTTCCAGGCTTGGAAAAATTTTTAGGATAAAAATTAAGTCCAGGAAAAAACTTTAAATCCAAAAATTATTCCTCTCTTAATATTAAATACATATTGTTAATAATAATTATTTTTACTATCTAGCCGTCTGACCCGTCTGCTAGCAGAACGCGATTTTTCCTAATTTTAGGATTTAAAGTTTTTTCCTGGACTTAATTTTTATCCCAAAAATTTTTCAAAGCCTGGAAAATATTGTCTAAACATTCCTTTGTTAAAATTAATAACTTATTGTTAATAATAATTATTTTTAATATCTAGCCGTCTGACCCGTCTGCTAGCAGAACGCGATTTTTCCTAATTTTTGGATTTAAAGTTTTTTCCTGGACTTAATTTTTATCCTAAAAATTTTTCCAAGCCTGGAAAATATTGTCTAAACATTCCTCTGTTAATATTAAATGCATATTGTTAATAACAATTATTTTTAATATCTAGCCGTCTGACCCGTCTGCTAGCAGAACGCGATTTTTCCTAATTTTTGGATTTAAAGTTTTTTCCTGGACTTAATTTTTATCCTAAAAATTTTTCCAAGCCTGGAAAATATTGTCTAAACATTCCTCTGTTAATATTAAATGCATATTGTTAATAACAATTATTTTTAATATCTAGCCGTCTGACCCGTCTGCTAGCAGAACGCGATTTTTCCTAATTTTGGGATTTAAAGTTTTTTCCTGGACTAAATTTTTATCCTAAAAATTTTTCCAAGCCTGGAAAATATTGTCTAAATATTCCTCTGTTAAAATTAATAACATATTGTTAATAATAATTATTTTTAATATCTAGCCGTCTGACCCGTCTGCTGGCAGAACGCGATTTTTCCTACTTTTGGGATTTAAAGTTTTTTCCTGGACTTAATTTTTATCCTAAAAATTTTTCCAAGCCTGGAAAATATTGTCTAAACATTCCTCTCTTAATATTAAATACATATTGTTAATAATAATTATTTTTAATATCTAGCCGTCTGACCCGTCTGCTAGCAGAACGCGATTTTTCCTTATTTTGGGATTTAAAGTTTTTTCCTGGACTTTATTTTTATCCTAAAAATTTTTCCAAGCCTGGAAAATATTGTCTAAACATTCCTTTGTTAAAATTAATAACTTATTGTTAATAATAATTATTTTTAATATCTAGCCGTCTGACCCGTCTGCTAGCAGAACGCGATTTTTCCTAATTTTAGGATTTAAAGTTTTTTCCTGGACTTAATTTTTATCCTAAAAATTTTTCAAAGCCTGGAAAATATTGTCTAAACATTCCTTTGTTAAAATTAATAACTTATTGTTAATAATAATTATTTTTAATATCTAGCCGTCTGACCCGTCTGCTAGCAGAACGCGATTTTTCCTAATTTTTGGATTTGAAGTTTTTTCCTGGACTTAATTTTTATCCTAAAAATTTTTCCAAGCCTGGAAAATATTGTCTAAACATTCCTCTGTTAATATTAAATACATATTGTTAATAATAATTGTTTTTAATATCTAGCCGTCTGACCCGTCTGCTAGCAGAACGCGATTTTTCCTAATTTTGGGATTTAAAGTTTTTTCCTGGACTTAATTTTTATCCTAAAAATTTTTCCAAGCCTGGAAAATATTGTCTAAACATTCCTCTGTTAAAATTAATAACATATTGTTAATAATAATTGTTTTTAATATATAGCCGTCTGACCCGTCTGCTGGCAGAACGCGATTTTTATAACTTTTGAGATTTAGAGTTTTTTCCTAGACTCAATTTTTATTATAAAATTTTTTGCCAAGGCTGGAAAATATTGTCTAAACATTCCACTATTAATATTGATTAAATATTGTTAATAATTTTCTCGATAAAGTTCTATTAGACTAATGTGCCGGCCAGAATGCCGCGGAGGCCTACCGCGTCACGCGCTACTTTCTACGCCACTGGATTCTTCTGCTGGCCGGGCGATTCTGCCGGCTGGCGGGCGGCTAGTTTCACCGCGCTGGTTCTGGATGTTTTTTGATATAAGATTTTTTTTAATGTTTTTTTCTCACTGAATCAGATGTATTTTGATAATTTTTTTTGTTTTAGTGGGGTCGTTGTTTCTTGTAAACAATGGGTTCCGGATATGTTTTGGGGATGAAACTCTTTTTTAAGCTTGGGGGGTACTATGCCCACCATTTTATGTAAAAAAATCTGTTCACTATAATATTTTTTATTTTTTCGTTGCTACAACGATGCAAACTTCAACATCATATTTTTTCAATGATTTTCTTATGAGGAAAAATAGACAGCGTATTCGACACCATTTATATGTGATGCTCCGCGAGAGAAGGGACCTATCGCTGAGAAAGCAAATTTTTAAGGACGGACGGGCAAAGAGAAGAAAGAAAAATTGAGACGCTTAACATGTCTATGTTTAAAGCTTCATAACAAGAAAACTAATTGCAGAAATCAAATTTTGAATTTTGGAACTCAAAAAGCGACTCAAAAACTATCCATTACCATAAAAAATTAAAATAATTAATTGTTAATTTCATGGGACGGTCGTTCAAAGAAAATCCAAAAAATGCGATACACTTAGCACGTCAAAGTTTAAAGCATTATAACAAAAATTGTAATCAATAAAAATTTTTTTTGAAACATGGAAATAAAAGAACAACTCAAAAATTATCTTTTAGCATAAAAAACTGAAAGTTGATTTTTTCTGCGATAGATCCTTTCTCTCGCGGAGCGTCACATACATTTTTTTCTGATAAAAGGAAAAAAAATAGCTACTTTTTATAAATGTAACTTTATAAATCAAAGACACCTTTTCTAAGTGATTCATCGTGAACTATAATCCTGCTTATCAAGTACGAAAACAATGAAGGATAATAATAGGCTGGAAATAATAGCAGTTTTTGAAACGGATATAATTGATAGACAAACGGTACATTAGTTGATGGAGTCATGTGTCAATATATCTCCAAGTTGGATTTCTGGTATGGTGTAATATATGCCTCTTGACTCTTGCATTCTATGGACTATTCGATGCAAGCTAAGCAACTACTAGGCCATGCCATCTAAGCATTTTATGCCACTATAGCTGTACTTTCGATCGTCCTGTACCACGCGACGTTGCGTGGCGTGAATATATCTACAACTATAGGTACAGCAAACCTGACATTTAACCACAAACTATATTCGATCTTATCTCAACGTAATTATTATTTTGATTAATATATTAAACTTGAGCAGAAATTAGGTTTCTACTTTTTGAAATATAGGAGAGAACCGGGTAAAATGACTATTTGGGTAAATTGGCAATAACTTGGCCAAAAATAAATATTAAACAGAATTGTTTTTATAAATAAAGTATATTAAGGTAAGGATGGTTTCTATGAAATTTAATGTTAATCAATTTATTATTAAAGAATTTATTAAAAAGTTGTGAAAATGATGCTTTCCAAATAAGATAATTTTTCATTTTTAAATTTTAGAAAATATGCACTTATTCTATACTTCACAGACATGTATTATTTTTTTTTAAATTAATTCTTAAACATTTAGCTTCCTAAACACCTTGGTTAAATTTATAAAAATGAGTCTTAAAATTAAAAAAAAGATTACTTTAATTACATTGAGTATTTTTGGGTAATTTGCTGTTATTATTAGAAAATAGAATAAAAAGCTCTACATAAATTTTGTTTAGTTTTTTCTACATTTCTTAGACCTGCAGTAAAAAATAATTTGTTTGCACCCAAAAAATGTATAAAAGATTTAATTTAAGCCTAATAAGTGACATTTCTCAAAACCGAAGTCATGGATTTTCGACTTTTTTCATTTAACGCATTTACTGATTAAAAAAAAATGTTCTTGTGAGTCTAAAAAGTCTAAATGTGGATCTTTAACTTTTAAATGATATTGATAATTATTCGTTTTTGCACAAAGTTTAAAATATGACTTTTGTTGCAAATCCATTATATTTTATTAGAGGTTAAGAAATTAAGGAAAAACTGAAAAAATGTTATATAAAATGCAATTTTGAGAATTATTAATCCATAACCCTGCCTAACAGACAAATAAATAAAATCTCAAAAATTTTTGTAGTATTTTTTCATGAAATTTTTGAAAAGTTTAGGAACCCTAAATTCTATTTTAAACAGTTACAAGTCGTCTGTTAATCATTTAAATATGAAGTGATTCCATTAAAAAAATCTATTAAATTGTAGATACCGTAATTTAAAAAAACCAGACCTAACAATTCAAAACTCTGTAACTTAAAAAATCTAAAAAAAATTTAAAAACCCTTTGGCACAAAAACAAGTTTTACTTAACACAATAGATAGATATTCTGAAAGTGAAAAATTCGACTTAAAATTCTGTTAAATGATAATTCTGATAAACTGAAATTCGGTTAAGGTATGGAAACCTTTTTAATAAAAAATAAGTTTAAAAAAATCCGTAAAATGACAATTTCTGTTAAAAATAATGTCCTAAATAATGTGTTACGTTAATTTGGTGAAAATTCTGATTTATTTAAATTCGATTGACAACTAATTTAAAAAGAATGAAAATTGGCTTAAAAGTTTAAAAGTCTAAAAAATGGGTTAACCAAGGTATAGTAAAAATTAATTTTCACGTCTCTAATCTTTTGAAATTACATACTCATTACTTTTCTATTGAAATTTTACAGTTTCCATTTTATTTTTATTTTTTCAAAAACTTTTCAATGAACCAATTTTCCATCACCAAGGTATAAATGTGATGAATCCTCGCACACTCGTGTATAATGCCACGAAATTAAAATTCATCATCTAGCTGCCGAGAATAATTACATTTAAAGATGACATTATCAGGACGAATGTTCCTTCGGGTGAGTGCAATGACATGAATATTTTCGTATAAGTAAAATTTAGGTCAAATGTATTTTAGTTAAAATATAAAAGGAAAAATCCATTGCGCCTGAGTGGGGTTAATCCAATCAATACAATTAAAATTAAAATTTATTGGATTCGGAATACTTAAATTCTCATTACCTCAATCTGATTGTGGGTCCATTAATAATATAGAAAGGATGAAGAGTAAAAGGTGAAAAAAAAAACGAAAATTTCAGGAGTTTAAATTTTAAAAAAATAAATAACGGTATAACCTCAAAAAAGTACTCAAAAATAGAAATAAAAGAGCCAGTATCATTTTGACACATGACTTAATTTTAGATTGTTATATTGTACAGAATGGAAATGTTATTTTGTACAACTGCTAAATGTTATTTTGTACAGTTTTGAAAAATGAATTTGTTATTTTGTACAATTTTTTAAAAAAGCAATAAAACATTGGAAGTACAATATTTTAGCTTTTTTAAAGAATTGTACAAAATATCATTTAGCAGTTGTAGAAAATAACATTTCCATTCTGTACAATATAACAATCTAAAATTAAGTCATGTGTCAAAATGATACTGGCTCAAATAAAAGGCAAAGAAAAAATTTTTGTGTCCGAGACACTATACATTAGTACTCACATGTACTTTTATCTATTTTTCTTATAAACCTAAATCCAAAATGCAAATTTTAACTGGTTTTTTAGCCAACTAATCTTTATTAATACTTTCATTAGGTAACAAAAATATTATATAATTCCTGATGTGTGTAAAAATCAAAATGCATGAAATATTTTTTTAAATCACTGTTTGGAAATACTAATTATTTGGTGGTAGATACTTTCTTCTTGAACAAAAATATATCGCCAACAGTTAGTTTACATTCATGAATAAAATTATTTGATACATTTTAGATAAATATGATTCTTTTTTGTAACTGACACATCTGATATATGGATTATGTTAATATTTCATGTAAGAATTTATTATTTAATTAGGTACTATAAATTTTTATCTATTCTTCTCTAAAAAGTGTTATCTCGTCTTTTGTTTTAGGATTTACAAATCATTTACTACGGCTTGCTAGGATTAGAGGCGTTACGACCCTGTAGAGATTCCGTTCTTCGTGGTCTTTGCAAAATAGTTCGTTATGAGAGACATCATGCCAATCACGTTCTTTACTAGTAAGTCTTGAAATTTATTTGCTATGCAATTTTATTCTATACAAAATCACATACATATAAAATGATGAGACCTTATACCTATAGAGAAATATAAATTTGAATAACAATGTAAATAGTATCAATCCTAAATAATATATATATCACAAATATTAACATTAACTATTTGCTTCAACATTTTAATTTTGAGGATAAAATAAAGGGTCTCAACATTTTCGTTAAAAACTCAATTTCTGAAGGTCGTATGGTGTTTTATGCTTCTTTTTAATGGCGACAGAAAATGTGTCCAAAATATAGTTTAAAACTCCAAAAAGCACGAAAAAGAGAAAAAAAATTAAGGAACTCTGTAAGCTTTTTATAAAAGAAATTGCAAATTGAAAATAATACACTGCAAAAACAAGGTGTCTTAAAGTGGACAAAAATGTCTTAAATTAAGATACTTTTGGTGTCTAAGACACGAAAAATGTCTTAATTTCAGTCATTTTTGAACAATTTAAGACACCTGTTTTTGCAGTGTAGTTGATGACATATTCCAAGTAAAAGTTCTTAGACTTTACTAAATTAACTGTTAAAATAATTCCCCAGAAGTATCAAATCGAAAATATTTCTATGACTATAGTTATAGAAAATTTTATATGATTCATGAACCCTCAAGTTTGCCCGAAATACATTCTAGATTCTAATCAATAAATTCTTTTCACAAGGATAAAAAGGAACCCTAAAAAATCAACCCTTAATCCCTATTTTAAATGATGCTCAAGCGCACAACGTTTGTAAAAAATGAAGACAAAAAACTGTTGATTTTAATTCAAAGTTTCTGTCAATAAAATAAAAATTATACACTAAATCAACACCGACTCAATGAATATTATCCAAAACTACTCGTAATTTCAAGGGTTCATCAAAACCATCCCTTATAAAAAACTTTTTTATCTTCGTTTTTTTTTGTCAACGTTGCGCGCACTCTCTAAATCTGAATTAGTCATTTTCTACTAATGAATTATCGAGAAATCGATTCTATTAAATAGTGAAAATTTTCATTAATTTTTAGTAGAGAACTACTAATTTAAAATTGAAATACCTATTAATTGAAAAAGTAAACTTTAACTATTACTATTAATAGATATTTCACTTAAACATTAGTAGATTTCTACTAGAAAATAGTAACCGATTTCTCGCTATTTCATTTGTAAGAAATCACTAATTGAGATTTAGAGATCACTTGAGCATCATTATTTTGAAAACCTAACAATTATTCTTTAAGAGACTAAAAATTGGTATCCCAAAAACTCAGTGACTGTGAGAAAATAGAACTTTGTAGTCTATTTGCTTAAAAGTGAATCACAAATAATTTTGGTGATATATTGATTAAAGGATGATTTTTAAGAGTGGGATTTTATCCTTTTGAGGGTGAATTTTATTGGAACGCCTTTTAGGTGAATTCGGGAATCTGAGAAACAAGCAATTAACATTTTTTGTTCTTTTTTTATTTGAAATTTATAATTGTCAAATTGTAGACATGATAATTAATTCAGAGATGATTTTTAAGGGTTTTTGTAAAACCTTTTTGGGAATGATATTTATTGAAATACACTCAGGGGCTCAAAGGTATTTCTAAGGTATGTGAATTTGTTCTTACTAATACCTATATTTGTTTAAAAATAAATTCGAAATTGTTAATATAATAAAACACAGGGACTCAAAAACAAATGTCTTTATTGGTTGAGACACTACACTAGTGTAAGTATTCCTAAACATATTTTTCCCAGATGAATCCGAATCCGTAGTCAGAATAGTTAAATTGGCAAACATTTTTGAGTTAATTTAAAAAAACTGCTCAAAAATACGAAAAAATCGATTTTTTGAGATTATCTAAAAAAAAATTTCAATTCTGACCTTGGATTCAGATTCAGTGGAGAAAAATACATAGAAGTATATTAACGTATAGTGTCTCACCCTAAAAAGTATTTTACTTATGTGTCTGTGTAATTAGAAGATGATTTTTAAGGGTTGTTTTTTATTCTTTTTTAGATGAATTTGTTTAGAATTTATTTTGGGTCTAATTTCAGGGCATATCAAACTGGTTAAAAATATTTGTGAAATTATTGAAATAGTAATTATAAGAAATGATTTTTAAGGGTTGGTTTTGAATATTTTGAATAAAGGCCGAAGAACCTTCTTTTCGATGTCATCAACAATTTAAATTTAAGTTTGCAGCTGACTGTATAGTTTTTAGTTTCTCAATTTTTTGTGCTTACTTTTTCATTTTTTTAAGGGGTTCGATTTGAGCAATATTCTGATCATACATAGTCTAACATGAGGTCTCATATTTAAAAAAAATGAAACACTATCAACATGCCATTTTACTAATTAAAATAGAGAAAATTCGTTCATTTTTACTATTAAATAAATAACCAGTCTTAATTTTTATATACATTATATGTATTATTTTATTGCCTATTAAAAAGCCGAATTGGATCTCCCACCTCAAAATCTTGTCTTTAATTTAAAAAAACTTGTAAACTCGAAAGGATTCGCATTTCTTGTTATAAAATATGCGAATAACGCTTGTTTGTTGAGTTTATAAAGGTTTGTTTAAATTAAATATTTTTTGTTTAAGTGAAACAGGTAAATTGCTATTAAAAACCGCTTTCTCTTGTGTGATTTAAATGTAAACAATAACAATGTCCACGTGCTATTTAAAGAAGTTCCGTTACTCACCTAACGATGGCAGCACAATGCAGACGTAGAAATTCACGTTATCATGAATTAGAAATTTCTGCATTACCGACTATCTTGATTATCCTTTATCGATAAAAAATAGGCATTTTCCAGGTGGGAATGAATAAGAGCTTTCGAAATAAACTGGCAGGTATCGTTGTTTCGGTAATAATATTATCATGCAAATCATTTGGATTAGAGTTGCAAAATTCTCGGTAATTTAAAATCTGATTACATTCTCGAGAATATAACCGAAAATATTCTCCTTTCGGAGAATTTATGACAATTTTCTATGTTTGAATGAGTTCCACTATTTTGAAACACAAACAATTTATTGAAATAAAAATGGATGAATAACAAAATAATTATCATTACAAATTAACTATAAGTTAGTGTCAAATATTGCAAAAAATAATGAAAACGATAAAAATGGTCAAAAGTAATTTAAAAAATCATAGAAATGTTTTAAAAACAAAGAAAATAATTTAACTTTGTGAATAATACTTCAAAATTTTAGAAATAAATTGAAAAGTGAGAGTCATGAAAAATTGGAAAAAATAATTGAAAATTGAAAAAATGAATGATTGAAATTGAGATAAATAGTTAAAAATAAAGGAAATTAATTCAGAAATAATGAAAATATTTTAAAAATTGAGAAAATAATGAAAACATAATTTAAATAATTTAAAATTGAGGAAAATAATTAAAGAATAGAATTAAAAGAATAAAATAATTAAAAAATAATTGAAAAGAACAATTTTTAATTTAAGAGAAATAACTGCAAAAAATACAGAATGTAGTTACATAAAATTGAATTATATAATTAAAATATCAGATAAATAGTTTAACATTTGGAAATCTTGAAAAGAATGGAGAATGATTAAAAATGAAAGAGAATAATGGGAAATTTGAGAAAAAAGTTTAAAAATTTTCTAAAATAATTTTAAAAAATAAGAATAATTAAAAATTGGAGAAAATAACTGAAAAATAATTTTAAAATTTGAAACTTGAAGAAAATAATTGCAATATGATAAAAGCAATGATGAGTTGAAAAAAAATTAATTATTCGTTTGTCGGTTTTAAGCCTAAATGAATGATGCGTGCAGCCTAGTTAATAAAATGTTGTAAAATAAATTAAAATAAATAAATAAAATAGAAAAAAATTGATATTTGAAAAAAATACTTAAAAATCTTCAAAAATAATTTTACAAAATGAGAATAATAATTAAAAATTTAAGGAAATAATTGAAAAATGATCCACATAATTGAAAAATGATGGGAATAATTTAAAGTTTTAAAAAATAATTGTAATCTCATAAAATTAATTAAAATGTTTTAAAAATACTTGAAATATGATTGAAATAATTAAAATTTCGAATAAATAATTGAAATTTTTAAAAATCATGCAAAAAGAATGAAAATAATTAGAAATTGGAGAAAATATTAGAAAAATTACAGAATTTATTTTTAAGCAATAGAAAATAATTAAAAAATCGTTTTAAAAGTTGAAAATTGAAGACAATAATCTAAATTTTAGATAATAACTGAAAACTTAGGAAATTAATTGAAAAATAATTAAAATATGGAGAAAATAATCGCAAAATGATAAAAACACTGCAAAAACAGGTGTCTTAAATTGTTCAAAAATGTCTTAAATTAAGACATTTTTCGTGTCTTAGACACTAAAAGTATCTCAATTTAAGACATTTTTGTTTAATTTAAGACACCATTTTTTTGCAGTGAAGAAATGAATATTGAACAAAATAATTGAAAGTATTTGAAAGTTTAGAATATTAATTCAGAAATAATGAAAATGATTAAAAATTGAAGATAATAATTGCAAAATGAAAATAATAATGGTGAATTAAAAAAATTTATTTCATTTTAGTATATTTGAACCGTGGATTAATTAAACTTTTAATCAATGCAAATTCAAATTAACAGAAAATCGAAGAAATTAAAATTGCTTTAAATTTAAAATTTGAGAACATTTTGAGAAAGTGAAATATGATATTAAAAAACAAAGGAATATCTAGTGACAAACTTCGGGTATAGACAGAATGAAAGAAACTTATAAATTATTATATTCTTACTTTTAACATTTGAATTCAAAACATTACTAATTAGAATGACACTATAGATTTTATTTTCGTACATTAATTAAGAAAATTTTACTTAATTTGATAAATAAATAAAAAACAAAAATTCTCATAAATTCTCGATTAAAATTTTGGTCGGTCATATTCCAGGTTATATTCTCGTTCTCATTACCATTCTCGAGGTAATATTACTTCTTCGCAACTCTAATTTGCACTGAAAAAAATTTTGTTAATTTAATATATGATTTGGGTGAAAATTTCATTGCAGCAGAAAGTCAACCATATGTGTAAATTTAACATCAAAATAAAGAGACATTTAACAATGATCTAGAGTTAATCTTAAGAATTTCATTCACCTGAAAATCACATGCAGCAAAAATCGCAGATAGTTTTTTCTGTGTGGATTGCATTTACATTTTAATTTTTTTAATTTCTGCTATTTGGACCTGCTCTCTAAATCTGAATCAGTTAAAAATAACTAATTTGAAGGCGAAAACTCAGTCACTAATTGAAATAGTTATATTTCTATTAATTGTGCATTTAGTAAGAAGTATCTAATTATTAGTTAAATTCATTATAAGGTTATGTCAAAGTAAGTAATATTCTAATAACATTCTGTTTATTAATTTAATTAGTCAAATTTGAACTATTTTTTGCGATATTTTTTGGGTTTTTTTTTAAACTAATAATAATTATTAGTCATATTTTAGTAATGATTACCTAGTTATTTTTTCTATTTGCTGAAACAAAAACTCGGCCACGATTTTACTAATATTTGGTTATTTTTAACTAATTCAGATTTACAGAGTGAGTGTGTTTAATTTTTTCCAAAACTTGAATGTTTTGTTAACTATTTTTCATCTCATTAAATACTCAATAAAGTTTTATTTATCATGTGTATTTTTTTCTGCATTAGAACGTAAAGTAATAATTTTTTTCTAATAAAAAATGTACATTCGGCATAAGTTTGTTATTTTTATTCTAAATGTTCTATTTAGTATAATACATTTATTTTGTTAGAGTAATTTCCTTAAATAAATATTCGAGTCAATAAAATTACTGACTGTTCATGTAAAATCGAAAAGTTCTTTTTGGTATAAAATAATCTGTAATTGTCTACCTTAGAATAATTTTGGTTGGTGGTAAATATTAAAAAATTAGTTTTGTGTTTTTCCCTCATTGCAAAAACAGGTGTCTTAAATTGTTCAAAAATGTCTTAAATTGAGACATTTTTCGTGTCTTAGACACCAAAAGTATCTTAATTTAAGACATTTTTGGCCAATTTAAGATACCATGTTTTTGCAGTGCTTGTACACTCTAAAAACAAGTGTCTTATTTTGTCCTCACTTTTAAGACATTTTGAGGTGTCTTAATTTTAAACCATTGAGATAGTGTCTTAAAAATGCCTGTAAGACGCTTTCTAAACGTCTTATGTCTTAAAATTAGACACTTATAAGACACCTGTTTTTACAGTGTAGTAATAAATTTTAATTAATTAATTTTTTTTTAATTCAGAATCGAATTAAAGACAATGATTAGTTTTGTTTCACATTTGGACTTGTGGATGAGTACACACGACTCGTATAACAACACATGAGATTTACACAGGGTACCCCTTTCCTTCTGTGAGAGATGGAGACTTCCTGTACGTGCATCGGTTGAAAAGATTGCACCAAGACTTCATGATGACGTTTCCACTCTCTTCCTCTTCTTTTCTTACATCATTTCCACCCTAGGGCTACTCCTCATTTTTCACTCTTGTGTTCCTTTCTTCTTATTTCTTCAACACTTCATCAGAAGACTTTTTAAAAGTAGTTCTATTGCAACATCTGCGCGATGCCATCCATTTTCATTAAAAAAGTTTTTTCCTTCATAGTTTTATTCTTTTTATTAAACATTATTATTTTTACAAGTCAAGTATGCACGCATGTTATTTATGTATTTAGAGTACCTAACCATTAATTTTTTACAGAGTAAAGTAAACCGGATTTTACTTTAATTTACATTGAAATATCGATGTTAAAAGTTAAATGCAACAGATAAATTCATATTGCGCATTAGGTGAAGGAATAAATTAGATTTATTTTGATTATTTTTTTTATAATCTTTCAAAGCGAACCAAAATCATTAAACAAAAAACGACTGGTTTCTGATTTGGTAACCAGACAGAATGAAACAATTGAAGATGATTATATGAAATTTTTTATCATGACACACAATGGTTTCATTCTGTCTGGAAAATGCAAAGTTTCTTCTAGGTTATCGTACACTTGCCAAAGAAATCGTGATAAGACGATCGTGTTTCAATGAGAAACACGGTAGTACGAAATATAAATGACGGATGACAAAAAGGAAAGAATCTTTTTTATTGCACGTTATAAATCACAGAACAATTGTTTTCAGCACTGGCGAACTTGCAACCAGCTGGTACATTCTCCTCTCCGGTTCCGTTTTCATCGATGGTTCTATGTTTCTTCCTCGATCAAGGTAATAAACTTTATTTTATTATATTCCTTCCCCAAAAGTGGAAGATATATAAGATATAAGATAACTAAGCTTCAATTGTATCAAATTTGTGATGTCTCGTTTGTTGTGACACGAAAATTACACAGCCACACAGAAATAAAAATTTTTCGGCCTGGGTATAAGACCGATATTTTCCTATATGTATTTTGATGCGCTGAATCCGAATATCCGCCATCAGAATTGGTCTGATTTTGAACCTAACCTCAAAATCAATCAAATTTCAGTTTCTGTTCATTAGAATCTGAACCCGATTCAACTTTAATACATACCTAGGGCCAATAGAAAGCTTGATTTATGACCTTTAAACGTTTTTTTAAACATTGTTCTACAATGATTTTTAACGAAGATATGATATGTTTTACCTAAATTAATTTTTTTTCATAATTCCTTATTCATGCGTTTTTAACATTTTAAAAAATCATATGTTAAGTAAAACATCATATCTTTGTTAAAAATCATTGTACTCTCTAAAATTGAATAAGTGAAAATTCACTTATTACACGGAGAAAAATGTATTATAACAGGTATAATCTGGATTATACCAATTATAATATTTTAACACTGACGGTGGGACAATTAACAGGATTATAAAAAAACTCATCCTAGTATTATAGTTTTGAAATTATACCTGATATTAGTTTGGATTATGAAATATGAGTTAGTTTATTTATTATTCAGTAGGATTTCACATCTAGCAACAAAGATAACTTTAAATACCTACTAACTATGGTTAACGTTAATAAATAAAATAATAATAAAAGCCCGGAGAGGGGTGTCCCACATGGAAATTAAAAAAAAAAAATTTGAAAACTTATTTTTGTGAACAAATATATCGCCTCAGGATGACCCACTGGAGGTAATTTCTATGTGGGGAGGGGGGCGACTTGCACCCATGTGAAAATTAAAATCAAAGAATTGAAAACTTATTTTTATCAACAAACATCCCGTTTCAGGATAATCCGCCGGGGGTCATTTCTATGCGGGGGGAGACTTGTACCCATGTGAAAATTAAAAGAAAAAATTGAAAATATACGATATACTTGTTGACAAAAATAAATTTTCAATTTTTTAATTTTAATTTTCACATGGGTGCAAGTCTCCCCAGCATAGAAATGACCCCCGACGGATCATCCTGAAACAGGATGTTTGTTGACAACAGGGGCAGCGCAGCCAACATTTTTCAGGTGTGGAATTTTTGGTAAAGGGGTAAGAAAAAGGGGATAAAGGAAGTATAGAAGGGTGGGGAGCGAAAGCTTTTTAATTTTTCGTGTATGGAATTCCAAATAATGTTAAATTCTATGTATGGAGTACTCCATACATTCCATACTGCTTGCGATGGCCCTGTTTGACAAAAATAAGTTTTCAATTCTTTGATTTCAATTTTTACGTAGCCCCATCTGGATTTCAATTTCCCTTCCTAGGGCACCCCGAAGAGAGGTGCCCCACAAGGAAAATGTCCCTGGCGTCATACTCCCGAAGTGGTTAATAAATTAACTTTTGAATTTTAGTATTAAAGTATATAATAAAAAATAGTACCTATTTAAATGTCCGTCAAGCTGCAACCCCCGCAAACGAAATTTCAAATTTCCAACACGTGAGAATTTAGGGCTTTTTTAGGGCTATTTTTGGGCCATAGTGACGATTTTAGGGCTCATCAATTTTTTCCAAAAAATCAATTTTTTTTCGGGGGTTGCAGCTTGACGTCAAGCTACAACCCCATGGACAGAAAAAATGATAAATATAAAAAAACAAACACGTCAGATTTTAGGGCTTTTTTAGGGCTCTTCAAAAATGTTATACATGACCAACCCCTTTCATCCCTTAACCATAAACCCACCCCTATGCAAATAACAGGGTCACAAAAAATAAAAAAAATTCGTGTTTTCAGTACATATGATTATTCTACAAACAATAAAAGCAATAAAAACACTTATCTTCATATGCTAGATTTCATCCCTTACCCAAACCCACCCCCCAAAAAAAACCCTAACAATTTTTTTTTTTCTAATAATAATTGCTACTTTTTATTAATAATTATTAATCTTCAACTTGAAGGCTCACCATAACCAATTTGACCAAATTTACGACTCCTACCCTTATCACAAAACCACCCCCTAAAATGACTCTGACTAATCAAGATTCTGAAATAGTAATAAAATGCTACTTTTCTCTACAGAATATCAACCCACTATTTTTGGGCTCTCGAAAAATACTTGTCCCGATTTTAGGGCTCCTACCCTTAACCAAAAACCACCCCCTAAAATCACCCCCTAAAATCACTTTAACTAATAAAAATTCTGAAATAAGTATAACATTTCACTTTTTTCAATGAAATATTAACCCACTATTTTTGGGCTCTCGAAAAATACTTGTCCCGATTTAAGGGCTCCTACCCTTAACCCAAAACAACCCTCTAACATGACTCTTAGTTAACCAAATTCTGAAATAGTAATAAAATGCCACTTTTCTATACAGAATATCAACCCACTATTTTTGGGCTCTTTAAAAATACTTGTCCCCATTTTAGGGCTCCTACCCTTAACCAAAAACCACCCCCTAAAATCACTTTAATTAATCAAGATTCTGAAATAAGTATAACATCTCACCTTTTTCAATGAAATATTAACCCACTATTTTTGGGTTCTCGAAAAATACTTGTCCCGATTTTAGGGCCCCTACCCTTAACCAAAAACCACCCCCTAAAATCTCTTGAACTAATCAAGATTCTGAAATAAGTATAACATCTCACTTTTTACAATGAAATATCAAACCGCTATTCTTAGGCTTTCGAAAAATACTTGTCCCGATTTTAGGGCTCCTACCTTTAACCCAAAACCACCCCCTAAAATGACTTTAACTAATCAAAATTATGAAATAAGTATAACATCTCACCTTTTTCAATGAAATATTAACCCACTATTTTTGGGTTCTCGAAAAATACTTGTCCCGATTTTAGGGCTCCTACCCTTAACCCAAACCACCCTCTAACATGACTCTGAGTTATCAAAATTCTGAAATAATTAGAAAATGACACTTTTCTCTACGGGATATCAACCTAATATTTTTAGGCTCTCGAAAATTTAAATTGAGCCTCCGGATTCAAAAACCGCCTCTGCGCGTGAAAAGTATGACATATGGTAGTCGGGTAGCAGTGAGCGACAATTGGAATTTCACTGATTTTCTTAATGTTTGGTTAGACATTTTTCAGGCAGAGGCGGTTTTTGAATCCGGCGGCTCAATTAAAGTTTTCAACAAAATTTTCTTTTATTTTGTTTAGATAATGAAGCTGAAGATCAAGTATGCAATTATAATATTCTCATGTCGCTGATTAAAAATAAGCAAAATTAATAATGTCCGATCTAAAATGGCAGACAATTTTTTAAAAATAGTTAATTTCTAAATTTTGTTAACCTTTAGGTTGGTCGAAAAATGTACAGTAAAAAAATTTTTTCGAAATGTTTTGCTGCTACCCCCGAAAAAGTTTCCAAATCAAAAACAAATATACTCTTTTTTTTTATTTAATCGGAACATATTCAGGGGTGGCTCAAACCCCTTGAAATTTCCCATTGGTTTTACATGGGAAAAATAAACTTTTTCGTAAATTCGCTACAAAATTTACAAAATCACTCAAAACAGCCATACAGCGAATCACTTCTTGAAAAGTCCTTAAACAACAATATTCCATAAATTGTTTAATAATTTATTAATATTAATAATTTTTTATAGGGTTATAAACAATCCCATAAATGCAAAAAAATGATAATTTTTTTTTTTTTTTACAAATTAATAGTTTCTTCAGGATTTTTTAACAAAATTGTTACATATCGTCCATTTACGAATGTTTATAGATATTTTTATGTAGTTTCAATTTGTTTAAAAAACAACTGTCTTTAAGGTTGTTTTTAATTTATTATTGTTAATTTATAGCTATTATTGAAAGAAACCTAACGAGTTGTAGTTTTTTCTGACTTAACTATTTTTTAGATTTACAATTAAAAAAAGTATTTAGTTGAATTAATCACAACAACAATTTGCAATTTTTTAAACAAATTATTGTTCATAATAATTATCTTTTTAAAAATGCACCTAGAAAGACACAACTTTTTCCTAATTTTACAAATTAATGGGCTTTGGTTAGAATAAGAAAAATTATTTAGTATAGTTTATTATTTTTACTTTGTTTAAACAGATTATAACTGTTTATTTTTAACTTCTATCCTAAAAACCTAGTATGTAGTAATTTTTTTTAACGTATTAATTGTTTATATATAAAACCCCAAAATATTCACAAACATTAAAAGCAACTACCGTTTGTCATTGTATAAACAAATTATTGTTAATAAAAATTAACAAATAAACCGAAAAACATGAATCTTTCAAAATTTTACAAGTTGTGTTGTTCTAGAAATATTACAAAAAAATTAAAAATTATTAAAAATAATTTCTTTAAACAATTTTACGTGTTGGCTACGAATATTTGTTCTAAATAACTTATTACTTTCAAAATAGAAAGTTACAAAGGTAAGAAAACTACGAATCGCTAGGTATTTTAGCATAAAAGTTATAATATTCCGTAGAGATAAGTGTCATTTTCTAATTATTTCAGAATCTTGATTAGTTAAAGTCATTTTAGGAGGTTGTTTTGGGTTAAGGGTAGGAGCCTAAAAATCGGGACAAGTATTTTTCGAGAGCCTAAAAATAGCGGGTTGATATTTCATTGAAAAAAGTGAGATGTTATACTTATTTCAGAATCTTGATTAGTCAAAGTCATTTTAGGGGGTTGTTTTGGGTTAAGGGTAGGAGCCCAAAAATCGGGACAAGTATTTTTCCAGAGCCTAAAAATAGCGGGTTGATATTTCATTGAAAAAAGTAAGATGTTATACTTATTTCAGAATCTTGATTAGTCAAAGTCATTTTAGGGGGTTGTTTTGGGTTAAGGGTAGGAGCCCAAAAATCGGGACAAGTATTTTTCGAGAGCCTAAAAATAGCGGGTTGATATTTCATTGAAAAAAGTGAGATGTTATACTTATTTCAGAATCTTGATTAGTCAAAGTCATTTTAGGGGGTTGTTTTGGGTTAAGGGTAGGAGCCCAAAAATCGGGACAAGTATTTTTCGAGAGCCTAAAAATAGCGGGTTGATATTTCATTGAAAAAAGTGAGATGTTATACTTATTTCAGAATTTTGAATAGTTAAAGTCATTTTAGGGGGTGGTTTTGTGATAAGGGTAGGAGCCCTAAAATCGGGACAAGTATTTTTAAAGAGCCCAAAAATAGTGGGTTGATATTCTGTAGAGAAAAGTGGCATTTTATTACTATTTCAGAATTTGGTTAACTCACAGTCATGTTAGAGGGTTGTTTTGGGTTAAGGGTAGGAGCCCTAAAATCGGGACAAGTATTTTTCGAGAGCCCAAAAATAGTGGGTTGATATTTCATTGAAAAAGGTGAGATGTTATACTTATTTCAGAACTTTGATTAGTTAAAGTGATTTTAGGGGGTGGTTTTTGGTTAAGGGTAGGGGCCCTAAAATCGGGACAAGTATTTTTCGAGAGACTAAAAATAGCGGGTTGATATTTCATTGTAAAAAGTGAGATGTTATACTTATTTCAGAATCTTGATTAGTTCAAGTGATTTTAGGGGGTGGTTTTTTGTTAAGGGTAGGAGCCCTAAAATCAGGACAAGTATTTTTCGAGAGCCCAAAAATAGTGGGTTGATATTCTATAGAGAAAAGTGGCATTTTATTACTATTTCAGAATCTTAATTAGTCAGAGTCATTTTAGGGGTGGTTTTGTGATAAAGGTAGGAGCCCTAAAATCGGGACAAGTATTTTTAGAGAGCCCAAAAATAGTGGGTTAATATTTCATTGAAAAAAGTGAAATGTTATACTTATTTCAGAATCTTGATTAGTCAAAGTCATTTTAGGGGGTTGTTTTGGGTTAAGGGTAGGAGCCCAAAAATCGGGACAAGTATTTTTCGAGAGCCTAAAAATAGCGGGTTGATATTTCATTGAAAAAAGTGAGATGTTATACTTATTTCAGAATCTTGATTAGTCAAAGTCATTTTAGAGGGTTGTTTTGGGTTAAGGGTAGGAGCCCTAAAATCGGGACAAGTATTTTTCGAGAGCCTAAAAATAGCGGGTTGATATTTCATTGAAAAAAGTGAGATGTTATACTTATTTCAGAATTTTGATTAGTTAAAGTCATTTTAGGGGGTGGTTTTGTGATAAGGGTAGGAGCCCTAAAATCGGGACAAGTATTTTTTGAAAGCCTAAAAATAGCGGGTTGATATTTCATTGAAAAAAGTGAAATGTTATACTTATTTCAGAATTTTGATTAGTTAAAGTGATTTTAGGGGGTGGTTTTTGGTTAAGGGTAGGAGCCCTAAAATCGGGACAAGTATTTTTCGAGAGCCCAAAAATAGTGGGTTGATATTCTGTAGAGAAAAGTAGCATTTTATTACTATTTCAGAATCTTGATTAGTCAGAGTCATTTTAGGGGGTGGTTTTGTGATAAGTGTAGGAGTTGTAAATTTGGTCAAATTGTTTATGGTGAGCCTTCAAGTTGAAGATTAATAATTATTAATAAAAAGTAGCAATTATTATTAGAAAAAAAAAATTGTTAGTGTTTTTTTTGGGGGGTGGGTTTGGGTAAGGGATGAAATCTAGCATATGAAGATAAGTGTTTTTATTGCTTTTATTGTTTGTAGAATAATCATATGTACTGAAAACACGAATTTTTTTATTTTTTGTGACCCTGTTATTTGCATAGGGGTGGGTTTATGGTTAAGGGATGAAAGGGGTTGGTCATGTATAACATTTTTGAAGAGCCCTAAAAAAGCCCTAAAATCTGACGTGTTTGTTTTTTTATATTTATCATTTTTTCTGTCCATGGGGTTGTAGCTTGACGTCAAGCTGCAACCCCCGAAAAAAAATTGATTTTTTGGAAAAAATTGATGAGCCCTAAAATCGTCACTATGGCCCAAAAATAGCCCTAAAAAAGCCCTAAATTCTCACGTGTTGGAAATTTGAAATTTCGTTTGCGGGGGTTGCAGCTTGACGGATCTCCTATTTAATCAATTTTTAAAAAATTAATTGTTTAGTTTTCTAAACTTCATAAATTTCAACTTGATTTAATGTTAAGTTGTAGTTAAGTTGTATGTTAAATTTAGACTGTTAATAATCTGGAATTGTACATCAATTGAATTTAAATTATAATTCTTATAATCCATTATTTATACTTGGTATTATTTGAAAACAATAAAAAGTAGATTATAGATTATAAATGGTATAATACAGATTATATTCAGTATGATATTTCTTTTAATAATCCAAGACAATGACTTTTGTATAATCCATTTTTCTCCGTGTAGATGTCAAAAGTCTTCCACTCTTTCAAAAAGTGTATATGCACTTACAATAAGTGTATATGCACTTATGATAAGTGACATTTTCACTTATTATAAGTGCATATACACTTTTTGAAAGAGTGGAAGACTTTTGACATCTAATAAGTGAATTTTCACTTATTTAAATTAGAGAGTAGAACAATTTTTAAAAAAACATTTTAAAGGTTTTTATATAATCAAAGAAAACTAAAGATATCTATGGTAATGCAGTTTAACCCACTCATCTGGTTTCGCTCTCTCCTATTCTTAAAATTAAATTTCATTTTTCCACAATCTATAAAAAAATTCTATAAATCTTAGAATAAGAAAGAATCTCATTTTCTCAATTACACCAATATATAGTTTTTCAACAATAATGTTTTTTTTTATCTCTTTTGTATTTTATCATGTGAACTAGGTGCAATATAGCTATAAGGTTAAACTGAATCGATAGAGAATACAAAAAGACTTTTCTGCAGCATATGCACAAGTGCTTCATCCGAAAGGGTTTTCCAGATACTCAGGGAGAAATATTCTTTCTGCACACTATCTCTCATATCTGGGGATTTTAATACATTCCCTAAAGGGTAAAGCGCACCCCAATGACGTAAAAACCATTTCTATTTTTAAAGAACGTTCAATTTTTATTTGTTTTAAAAGGCCGCTTGTTATTTAATAACTCTTAATATAGTGTAGGGGAGACCAGGGCTAGTTGGGTCAGGAGTAGGTTGGGTCATTGCAGTTTACTCAAATGTTATTAGTCGAATTAATTCCTCCCTACACAAAAATTATTTTACATAGTGAAATGCAAGTTTGTGCCAAGTTTCATTATTATATCATCATTAATGTGGAGTAAATGTAAGCAAAACTAATTTTAATACTCCAAATTAAATTTCTACCCACTTGGTTTTTTTGTTATATCTTCCTGAGTAATAGTTTTAGAAAAAGTTTAATTATCATAATTTAATTTTTGAATAGTTGGTTTTAAAGAGGACAATGAAGAGATTTTAATTTATATTTGCAGTATTGATAAAAAATAATCAAATATTTGAAAAACACCGCCGGGGAATTAAAAAATACGTTTTTTTATATGAGCAATTTTCTATTTTAAGGTTTTATACTTTCACAGTTTTACAAGCTTATTTTTCAGGTTTTACGTTAAATATATTTATTTTTTAATTTCTTTTTTAACACTGAAAAAAAATTTTGTTAATTTAATATATGATTTGGGTGAAAATTTCAATGCAGCAGAAAGTCAACCATATATGTAAATTTAACATCAAAATAAAGAGTCATTTAACAATGATCTAGAGTTAATCTTAAGCATTTCATTCACCTAAAAATTACATGCAGCAAAAATCGCAGATAGTTTTTTCTGTGAATAAAATGACCCTAAAAACTAAGTTTATTTTATACACTGAGAAAACTGGAGTGTTAAATTTTCATAGTTAAAAATTTGTTTAATTAATCAGACATTACACGTAATACCACTTACACTCTACTATATTTTTCCTTTTGTAAACATTACACATAATTTAATATTGCTTTTACACTCCGGAGAGTTAAACTGATGAGTCGGATGTTCAATTGTATTAATAATATTCAAGTGTAACCAAATTTTTAAGAATAAATGAATCGCGATAATTACAATTTGTCAGTTTGATGGGTTAACATTTTTTCTTTATGTGGTAATTAATAAATAAACAAAAAAATTGGTTATTAATAACCTCATAATTGCTTGAATGTTTAACTGTTTTAATTTGGTATTCAATTTTATTTATACAATTCCAAAATTATAAACCTAAGTCTTAATGATTTCAGTGATCCTAATGTTTTTAATTCCTTCTAAACTTTCTTTTCATCAATTTTTAAAAACTGTTTAATTTAAATTTTAATATTTTCAGTACTTCAAATTAACTCCTACAAAATAATAATTTTCAAAAAAGTGTATTTTATTTTTAGATTTATAAAAACGTATTTCAGGTACTGGAATACTTGTAGGGTTATAGAAAATTTATAGAATTTGTGAAGGTTTCGTTTATATTCAAAATTAATTTTTCTAATTAACAGACAATTAGTGTGTCTATAATATTAGGATTTGGACGTTAAATTTGTTTGAATAGACTATTGGTTTTTAAACTAAGTACCATTTCGCAACGTAAATTAAATATTTTTGAATGTTTGAATTATTATTCTGTATCAAAAATACTTTATTTTTAATAGTTTTGGCAGAGATAGTAGAAATTTTGTTCAACTTTTCTTATTAATTGAAGAATTGATACAAGAATTAAAACTGTCTTGAGTAAATTATTTGAAAACATAAAAATTTCTTGAGATTTAATATTTTCATCTCACAATTAAAATATTTAATTTTTTTTTAATTAATTCACTTAAAAACGTGAAGTTGAACCTCTAGGATTGTAAAACAGATCTGACACTCTAAAGATAATAACCTACATATAATAGAGTGTTGTCCTATAGTTGACACCGAAAAATTGTTACGTTTGACACTCTGCGAGGTAATTTTTATTATTCCTTTTTCTCAGTGTAAAGTAATGCTTTAACATTTAAACAATAAAATTTTAAGCATGACCCAACCTGCTTCGAGACAGTGTGGGTTGGGTCACTTAGGATTACTCCAGAAACATTCTTCCCCAAAAAAAACTAAAAGTGACAACGGGACTTTCATTTTTTTTTAAATAAAAGCTGAAACATTAGACCAAGTTTCCTGCGCAATAAGGTTTTCATAAATTGGATATTATTGAAGATAAACAACGAAGAGTGCAAAATGTCCCAACCAGCCCCGATCTCCCCTTAATTTACTATTATTACCATAAGCTTTTTATCTAAAAAAAATAAATAATAGACAAACGTGTAGTTTAAATTATTCTAAAACAATGCAATGGTTATGTTTTGAAATTTTTAATAAATATCTAAAATTTTACATTTTAACATCTTGGATATTATTTATTATCTAGGCATAAAATAAACTTCCACTTGCAGTTCAAAAATTTAAAAAAAAAATTTTTTTCCTTAATTTGTTTATAAATTGTTTTCAATATTTTAGGCCTTTTAAAAATTGGAGAAAAATATTACAATTTACTTAAAACTCTAAGGAATCAAAATCCAATGAGAAAATTAATGAGCAATTTTTTTTTTCCATTCCATGAAAAATACGTTTGATCGAAAATAGATATTATTTTTTAGTTTTCTGTTTTTCTTTAGAATTCTAGGTGCTAAATAAGTATGCCAAAAAGTTTCGCAACCCTTTTTATCACTTTTTTAGCATCTACAATACTATCAAATGACAAAGTATATGCAAAAGCTATATATCTGTGATATTCGAATTTCTTATGGAATGCCCCAAAAATATAATTGCTTATCAATTTTCTCAATGGATTTGGATTCCTTAGAGTTTTAAGTGTATTTTAATATTTTTTCCCGATTTTTAAAAGGCCCCGAACATTCAAAAACATTAATTGTTTACAAACAATATATAAACAAATTATGCAAAAAAACCTTTTTTTTAACTGTAAGTGAAGGTCAATTTTGTGTCTCTTGATTCTGTCCAAGCGACACACTTAAATCGGTAAACTCATTTAAGAAATATAAGCGTTTATTTTAAAAGTGTTTAAAATTTATATTTTGCAATAACTTTTGTAAAAAATTTTGTAAAAATTTTTCGTTTGGTGAAAACATTTTTATGATCCAACATAATAATTTTTTCAATATTTCGATAAAAAAGGAAAATCATATTTTTTTATGCTGATTTCATGAATTCTGACCCATATGCGAGATGTTTGTCGTATAGTCCACTATCACATACATTTACCGTTATTATATCTAGATATTAATTCTTAAAATCCATTTCTCTCAGTGTATTATTTAGGTAAGAGAAGATTAAAATTTTTCTGTCTTTCAGATTTTCATATTTAAGCTAATTAACTATAAGTCAGCGATTGGTTATGTAGTCTGTTAAAAAAAAATATATATATACACATTCTTAAAATCATTATATTATATCTCACCAATCTTTAACGGTATTAATTTAAAAACAGAACATGAACTGCTTTAATTAATTTATTCTGATCAATACAACTCGCTTATATGTGTAAGTAATTTCGCTTTTCATCAAAATCTTTTCATAAATATTGAGTTATATATTCAGTATTTTTAGCTCTGGACCTAGATTTCATGTATGTAATATGGATTATTGATGATGTAGTCAATTAATGGAATTAAAAACTTATATAGCTTAAAATATACGTGTGGCTACTTATATATTTTATTACTATAACCTAGATTGGATCATAAAATTTTTTACAACAAAATATTAATTTAGATTGAGTTCCTAGCTTCTATTTCAAAAATGTCTTTTATAATATATTCATTCGTGCTTATGTAAGTATACAACTTGCGAAAACTTTATGGGTTTATATTAATTTATTTATCTTAATTAGTGAAAATTGGTATAGTATACTAAAAACTACAGTATATATATATATATATATTATATATAAATTTACTCAAGAAACTAAATATTATTGATAACTGTAATTAAATGAAACTTAATTAAAAGGAATATAACTTTTTTAAAAATACTTTCTTTATGTATTACTTTTATTTTTTTTATTATTATTATTTTTTTTATTTTTATTTATTTATTTATCCTTTAAATATGTCAAATTATGTTAATTATTATTTAACATTACATTGGTATAAGGAAAAAGTTATCATTGACCCAAATATAAACAAACGTATAAAAAAATGACAACTCTCTATAATCGATGACTTGAAATGTGTCGAGTTATCATTTTGAGATATTCCAGTTTTTAAACTTGTTTCACATAAAATTGCCCATGGCATTGCTCAAAGTAGCACATTGACGTTGCATCGAGCCGAGGACCTTGGCCATGTTTTCTATCCTATCTGCAAGCAATGAGTGCGTTTCTCCCGCATTCCTTGGGGTCCGATAAGGAAATACCGCGAATTATTCTCTCGTTTCAACCAGTCTGTGGAATAGTGAATCTACTTGAAAGAGGGATTCTTTGAGACCTGGTTCAATGACTAGGTGCGCCCTTCTCCTTCTTTCTCTCCCTTTCAATTATAGTCACGTCCTACTAGACTAACGAGAGTGAATGTTTCTTTAATATACGCATTTGCTAACTTTACATAATAAAATTGCATAAAAGCGCCAACTATCATATTAAAAAAAGACAACATTAATCCCATAATGTTGTCCAATCTTGATTCGTAATTGCCATTTTGTTTCCACGATTTCACCTAAAGTTTTTGCTCTCTGATAAAAACAAATTTACAATTACGTAAATCTAGAGTTTTGCACAAATATAGATTTTAATAAAATCGGTTGTGTAATCTCAAGTTGGGTACTTCAAAAAAAAAAAAAAAAAGAACTGTAGGTACTCAAAATGAACAATCAATGCTCACTTCTGGTGTGACTTCATTTAAGTTAATGCTACTCTGAATCTGAATTAGCTAAAAATAACTAATTTGAAAGAAAAAAATCAGTCATTAAATTAAAATAGTTGTATTTCTACTAATGATTTAGTAAAAAATGACTAATTACACAGGCCTGGGAAGTTTTAATCTTTTTCAGTTGCAAGAACTTGAGGAGGTATAATTCTTACAGATTTTTTCGCGATGATCACGAATCTGTTGTCAAAAATGGTCCATCACGTCAGGACTTTGAACAATTCTAGGTCAAATGTCCCAAAAATAGCTATTTTCGAAATTTTAGTGAATTATTTCTGGAATTATTAAAAATTATTTTACGATGATTTTTAAAGAAGTTATATGAATCAGTTAAAAGTATCTGATTACACTAGTTTACAAACAAAAAAAATTTTATGTACATTCAATGTCACTATTTTTTTCTTATGTACTAAGCTTCTCGTTACTTAAAAATGACATTAAGAAATTTTTCTATGGATAGGTTTTCGAAATAAGAATTTTTTTTATTTTTTTACGTTTTTTTCGGAGGTGACTTCACGTTTTAGGCCGTATCTCGAGTTACAGACGTCCGATTAAGTTTTTCTAGATGTCAAATTAAAGGTCATAAAATTCCAAACAATCGCTTTTAACATTATTTTTCAATCGATTAAATATTTTAAGTGATATAGTCCAAAAAAAAAAAATAGAAAATTTGAGTTTTTGGCCCAAAATCTGAAAAACAAATTCATTCTACCGCCATGCAAAAATAGAAAACGTCAAATTATGTCTAGTTTTAAATTTTGTACATATATGGCTCACTTTCAGAAAAAAATGTATGGATGAAAAAATCTATGGGTAATTATTGAAGTTATAAGTCAGGGCACTGAAATTTTCGTTTTACGCCATTTCAGTATTTTACCTCCTTTTATAGTGATTATGTTGATTAATTTAATGAATACAATATCTAATTAGAAAATGGACTTTTTTCACAGATTTCAAATAATTTTCAGTGCTTTACTAATTCAAATTTGACTGAAAAATTTTTTGGAGTTTTTGACAAAAATTTCTGAAGAGGCATAAATTGATTAAAATCTGCTTCTTTGACAAGTTGAATCAGATGCACAGAGGTTCAATTTTTGTTAAATTTTGTTCGTTAATAGATGAAAAAGTTTCAAATTAGATATAGAAATATAAAAAATAAATGATATTTGACTGAAAATTTTTTTGGAGTTTTTGACAAAAATTTCTGGAGAGGCATAAATTTCTTTGACTTGTCAAAAAAGCAGATTTTAATCAATTTATGCCTCTCCAGAAATTTTTGTCAAAAAATACAAAAAATTTTTCAGCCAAATATCATTTATTTTTCATATTTCTATATCTAATTTGAAACTTTTTCATCTATTAACGAACAAAATTTAACAAAAATTGAACCTCTGTGCATCTGATTCAACTTGTCAAAGAAGCAGATTTTAATCAATTTATGCCTCTTCAGAAATTTTTGTCAAAAACTCCAAAAAATTTTTCAGTCAAATTTGAATTAGTAAAGCACTGAAAATTATTTGAAATCTGTGAAAAAAGTCCATTTTCTAATTAGATATTGTATTCATTAAATTAATCAACATAATCACTATAAAAGGAGGTAAAATACCGAAATGGTGTAAAACGAAAATTTCAGTACCCTGGCTTATAACTTCAATAATTACCCATAGATTGTTTTCATCCATACATTTTTTTCTGAAAGTGAGCCATATATGTACAAAATTTAAAACTAGACATAATTTGACGTTTTCTATTTTTGCATGGCGGTAGAATGAATTTGTTTTTCAGATTTTGGGCCAAAAACTCAAATTTAAAATTTTTTTTTTTTGACTATATCACTTAAAATATTTAACTGATTGAAAAATAATGTTAAAATCGATGGTTTGGAATTTGATTACCTTTAATTTGACACCTAGAAAAACTTAATCGGACGTCTGTAACTCGAGATACGGCCTAAAACGTGAAGTTACCTCCGAAAAAAACGTAAAAAAATTTTAAAAATTCATATTTCGGAAACCTATCCATAGGAAAATTTCTTAATGTCATTTTTAAGTTTAGAGAACCATAGTACATAAAAAAAATAGTGGCATTAAATGTACATTTTGGCTGTAAACTAGTGTTATTAGTTGAAGACTACTAATTTAATAGTCAAATTTAACTAAATAGTACCTATGTTAAAATGAGTAAAATATTTAGTGGACAGAAATCTAATTTATTTAGTAGTTTACAATAACCTCAAAATTACTTTTGCTAATAAAATTAGTCATTTTTTAATAAACAGTGAAAGAAACAATCTTAATATTCTCAAGATTTTTACTCTGTTTTAAAGTTTTATTATTTAAAAAGTTATAACTTTTCTGAATGAAGTATCTTGAACTTCACCTGAAAAAAAGAACAACAGAACCAAAGTTTTGTTGACTCCAAATTTTTTTTTATATACGAGCCACAAAATTTTTTTTGTTGTGTCAACAAAAAAATTCAGTAGTCCCGACAAAACTTTTTTGCTCTTAACTAAACATTTTGTTGGTTTCGAGAAATTTAATCAAATGCCATTTTTTACATAACCACTACAGTTAATTTTAATATAGAAAAATTGTAATAAGTTATTTATAAAAGAATGTTTTTTTTTATTTAAGACGTTTTGTTTTTAATTAAAGTTAAAGTCTATCATAATTAGGGGATTTAAAGGTTTTGTTAATTTTTTCTAGTAAACAAAATAAAATTAATTTTTTATGAATCGTTTTGGTTAAGGCTGCGATACTTTTAAATTGAAAATTCTTTGCTAATAATCTTTTTTTTCGTAATAATCAACAGTAACAGATCGATTTTAAGGTTAGGTTATGGACTTGTTTGATTTTGCATTTTTATGAATAAGTAACTGTTCTAAAAATATAGATTTTACTCACAAAACTGAAGTTTTTTAAGTCACGAATGTTTGTTATTTACTTAAACTATTAATTAAATTCTCATAAATTAACATTTTATTAGATTCTGTTTTGTGTCATTATTGCTCAAAAAATCTTTTTCAATACGATTTATTATTGAAATTTTACATTTAAAAATATCCTTATTGAACATATTTGATTAATTTTGTTCAAACAAATTTTTTTTTATTAATTTTTTAACTAAACTATTATTTTATGATTACATTGTTAATTTTTTGTCAATAATTGTAAATGTAATTTAAAATTTTCTAAAGTAAAATTTATGTGAAGATTTTGAAATTTCTTCAGTACCAATCGGAAAGTTGTAAAAGAAATATTCCTATATCTGTAAAGATTTTCTAAAAAAAAGCAAAAATTATAAAATATCAAAAATTGTGTGTTTTAAAAGTATTATATCATCCAAAAAATTGGAATTAAATATATTATAACTTAAATGATTCTCAGAAAACTATTGTCTTGGTTTGACATCACCTATAACATTACACAGATCTTAATGAATCATATTTTTCATATTGCTAAGTCAGTTTGTACGTGATGATGCACAATGCACAATTGCACATTGCAACTGGATTTTGTAATCCTGTAACATATACATGACATTTGTTTCTCTCGGATTCTTCAAGAAAATTAGAAAACCTGAAATACTCTAAAATTAATTTATTTTCGTTGTATAATAATAATAATAATAATATTTTATTACATTCCAGATTTTATTAGTGCTTTTATATAATAAGAGTGTTGATTTAATGACTTTTGGGTGTCATTTAGGAAGCTAATAAAGTCAAATTATTCTCTTCCTTCAAAATTCTCGTAAGTAAAATCTCGGAACTGAAATATGTTTAAAATTGTTATTTTAGTCGTATTTCCTAGAAAATCTAGTTTCACAAAAATTATTCGCATATTAACGCTAATTTTATTGTTTTTCAAAAATATCAATAATAAAAGTGACTAATTCAGATTAAGAGAGTAACAAATTTTATACTATGTCAGGAATCGTGTACTTACGCAATATTTACAAGAATAAAAACACGATTTTTTAATTGTTTAACAAATTTTATAAGATGATGGAAATCATACAATATTTTTCTAATGATAAAAATAACATTTCTCGACTATTTAGAAAATGGTATAAAATTACAGTATCATGTAAAATTTTTACAACATTTGTAATACAATTTTTCAATTTTATAAAAAAAATTTCTAAGATGACAGGAAGTGTACAGAATTTTCCGTAAGGATTATATCTGATTTCTCCCACACGAGTGTATTATATCCAAGTCTCCATTGATCTGTCTGACTCAAGTTGTAATGTTTCTACTGCAGCAGCAACTTCAGTATGAGTTGACGGAATCTGAATTTTTCTCATCTCAAGTTAATCCAACGTTCTAAATTCTTTACTCTTTTTATATTCAATTTTATTTAATTTTTTTCAATTTCACAGTTCTTTTTTTATTACTTTTGTTGTAATTACAAATATATACCTAGTCACTAATAAATATGAGTAACGTAATATACATTTTAAAGGATTATTATGTGTAAATATATAATATATAAATATATATAATATAATATAATAAATAAATATACAACAAAATAAGCGGCCTGTATCATTTTGATACCAAATTTTTCGAAGCACTTGTTATATTGTTCAACCTAAGTAAACGTTATTTTGTACTTTTACTAAAATCAAAAGATTTATAAGATTTAATTATTGAATAATTGAATTTACTGGATTGAGTCTTTTAATATTTGTTTAATGTATTAATATCCATTATTTGATAAGTCGGACTTAAAAATCTTTGATTTTAATAGAAGTACAAAATAACATTTTCTTAGGTAGAAAAATATAACATGTACAACGAAAAATTTTATGTTAAAATGATACGCACCCCAATATGATTCGAGACATATAATAGTATCAAATAAATACCAGATTTTTAAAAACGAAAATCCAGTTTGACATTTTTAACCTGGGTACCCAATTTGTCTCACATTTTCGACATAATTATTTTTGCCTATAAAATTTAATGAGTGTAATTCTCAGTCAAATAACAAGTTTGAAATGTTTCTTTTTTTAAATGATTTTTTTCACATTCTACTGTATAATTTTGTTGTCGAGTTACTGTGCAAAGTGTAAACATAAAATTTCGATGGTGAACGTGGGGCGTGGCGAATCGTGGATACCTGCATCCCATATACTCTATGCGTGTATATAGTTAAAAGTACAGCTCTAAACACAAGCACAAGTACATTTATATATTAACATATGTTGTTCAAAGACCGATACCGCTTAGCTACGATTTCTTCTCTCGTACTCACTCACTTTTGTCGAGATTTAACGAATATTTCCGAGGGACCTCGAATTCTGGCACTGGGGAAAAAAAGGGTGAAAAATGAAGAGAGAGCACGTGGGTGATAAAGGGTGGGAAAGAGAGCGAACAATGAGCACGACCAGAGAAAGAAAGGAGAAATGTGAACTAGAGATGAGAAAGAGCTAGAGAAAGGAGCACTAGTGGTGGTAACAATGGCGTAACCTTGGCCACATGCCGGTCTTTGCCCTCAAATCTTTATCACTGCATTGTTTTGGTTTCGAAATATTTACACCTCTGTGAAAAAAAAATTGAATAGAAAATTGATTTTTCACTGGCCTCTATTGCATTATAAAATGAATATAGCAAACTAGTGTATTGCGTTATATTTTTAACCGTTCATTGAATTTGGTTTTACAAAGAATTAAATTCAATTTGATTTTATGAAAATTTTTTATATGTACCTTCGTGTTTGGCGACATTTTTTAATATCTCAGCTTTACTTTAAATTTAGTCGAGATTTAGCAAATATTTTTCTATGGCTTTAGTCATTCTTTTAAAATGAATTTTGTGTATATTTCACTGATTTAAGAAAAAATTATTTCTTTTTGTGTAGGGTTTTTATTTTGTGGTTTTTACAAAAATGTGCTATTATAGTAAGTCAATTGGTGTTAGGTAGAAAAATACTACAACCTTATTTTAGGTTCCATTATTCTTGAACTACTGATATATTAGCCTACCTGAAAAAAAATAATTGCCATGGTAGCAAACTATCTGTTTAGCATAGCGCCTGTAATATTTATTTGTTACCATATCACAATAAATTGCTAGGACGAAATCATTAACTATTTGGCAGTGTCTAATTTGTTAGATTAGCAGTTTACTAATTTTTTTGCTGTTTTAACAATCCATTTGCTGTCTTAGGAAATTTTTTTGCTGTAATAATAAAACAATTACATTACTAATTTAAAAGCTGTCAATTTAGCTGGGAATCTTTTCAAAACTTAAAATTTATTATCAAAAATAGCGATATATAAATTTGCAGCTGCACTAATTACGAAATATAGATTTATCAGTAAAAGTCACAGAAGTTGTCAACTAAACTGTCATTTATTTAAAATTTTCAAATCGTCTTTAAAAACATCAAAGTGTAAGTTTACATCTGCGTAGATTACAAATTTGATTTCAAATTATAATTTAACACTAACTTTGACAGATGTCAAATTAGCTCTGTCAACTTAAATGTCAATTTTTCATGGATTTTTTATACTTCATTAAATTAGCAACATCGGTTTGATTAGGAAATTTCTGTCATATTTACAATTAATTTGACAGCTATCAAATCAGCTGTCAACGTAATTTAAAGGAAATTTGACAGCTGTCAACTGTACTGTCATTTATTGAAAAATTGCAGCATGTCCTTAAAATTTATAAATAAAAAAATTAGCAGATTTTCAGCCGTCTTGATTACGAATTTCATTATAATTTTACAATTTTATGTAAAATATTTGACAGCTGTCAATTCACCTGTCAACTTTTTACAAATTATCTTTTAGCTATTTAAAATTTTGACACAAATATTTTATTGTCACTATTAGTTTAAAATAAACGCCAAGGAATTGAAATCCTTAACTTTGATATCTCGATTTTAAGCTCGACTTATTATTTTAACTTATGAACAATCTCGTTTGAGATAATCTCAAAAAATCTCTAAAAACACAAATCAAAACCAAAAAAAAATTTGATTTTTTTCCGGGACATTACACTAGTGCATCCCAATATATTTTTCTCTGCTGAATCCGAATCTATAGTCAGAACAACCAGATTAGCTAAAATTTTTGAGATAATCTCAATAAACTGCTCAAAAATACGAAGAAAACCCAAAAAAATCTTTTTTTTTTTTTGTCAATCAAAAAAGCGAATTTTTCGTGTTTTTGAGCAGTTTTCTAAGATTATCTAAAGAATTGTAGCAATCTGGTTATTTTTTTACTTTGGATTCGAATTCCGCAGAGAAAAATATGTAGGAATACACTAGCATATTGTCCCGGACAAAAAAAATATTTTTTTTTATTCTTTCGGGTTTTTGAGCAGTGTTTTTTAGATTATCTCAAAAAAGTTAGCCAGTCTGATTATTCTGCCTTCAAATTTGAATTAGGCGGAGAAAACTTTTAAGATTTTAAAATTAAAAAATTTTAAAATTTGTTTGAGATTATCTAAAAAAATTATGGAACCAATCTGACAATTCTGACTTAAGGTGCGGCTGTCCTATAATGAAGCTGAAGCAAGATTCTACTTCTTAAAATATTTAAAAATATTCAATGTTCTTAATACACTTTTCTAAATAAAAAATAATTAACACAAAATGAAACTTACAAAAATGAAAAATACTTAACTATTTTTAAATAATTATTTAATAAAGTAGCTGCTAGCTTTAGCTTTATCTTTTAATCTCAACAACCAATTTTGATGTTATATGTTTAGAATTGGAACCTACTTAATCTAATAAAAACAATTTCATAATATCACTGTAAAAACAAGTGTCTTATTTTAAGACATTTTTGTCCTCACTTTTAAGACATTTCGAAGTGTCTTAATTTTAAACCAATGAGAAAGCATCTTTCAAAATTATTAACCAATGATAAATAGCTTGAAATAATTGTAAGACGCTTTCTTAATGTCTTGTGTCTTAAAATAAGACACTTAGAAGACAGCAGTTTTTGCAGTGATAATACAAAATTATTATTCATACTATTTTACCTTTTAAATTTTACTGGTACAAAAATGATTACAGTGCATCCTTAAATTCTTAATTAAAATAAATTGATGGACATGTTGTAAAATTGTAAACCTATTTATATAAATTTAACGTGACCATAAGAGCAATTTGAACCCTTTGAAGCGAGTCTTGTTTACGCCAATGTTGGCTTTAAGAGAATCAAGAAAGCGCGCATTAGCGATATGCCCGAAAGTGCAATAGAGACAAACTTGACGTGCGAGAGAGAAAGCGAGACGGAGAGTGGGAGAGAGACAAGCCTCACCTCCCGAGAGACTTCCAGTCTTCTCGAATATATCGCCGGGTACTGGTGAGCCGCGAGTTCTCAACCATTAATTTCAAAATCGCATTCCAATCTCAGTAACACTATTTTTCAAATATCCTCCCTCCAAAAATTCACTTCCGGTTCGTCTTGGACAATTACCAATCAACTGCCATGTTGTTGCAGCGGCAATGTCGTTGTCCGCTCGCCGGATTCCTCAACGATTTCGCAAATTATTCCACTGACGATCCCCAGTGAATGAGAGTGCTCCGACTTGATTTTTCCAGTGCTAAATTCAATTTGAAAATTCGACAAATTTAGTGTGCAAAATTTGAGGATTATTATACTTTCTCAAAAATCAAGTTACTAACAGTTATTTCAAAATTGTCATGTTGACAGTGCTTTTGAAATTGTGACGGGATGAAACTTTTTAAAATGTAAATTCTGAGTGTGGAAATCGGGATCAAGTTGAGGTGAAGAATCGAGTGATAAAAAGGAATCTTATAAGAAGGAATAAACAGTTGGTAAAAAGTGGAACTTGTTTGATTGCGAATCACATTCCAAAAAGTGGGACCAGTGACCCGTGTAATAAAGTGCAGCAAGCTTATGTACATGCATCGATACGCACAGTATTTATGCACTCATAAGTACCTCTTGGCTCTCTTACAAAGTCTCCACATTATTATTACAACGACCCTCGAATAGTCTCAAGTCGCTTTCACCTGCCACAAGACAGAAAACAATCTTGAATTGTCTATTCACTCGACCTGTGAATAAAATTCTAATCTAAAACTCTTGTTTTAGTTCTAGAACATTGTGCTTTATCAATTAATTTTAATTAACTGGTATAGAGATCAAATTAAATTGGGTTATTGAAAGGAAGGAAATTAGAATATTAGAAAAAAAATACTCAAGAAGAAGCATACAAGACTGGAAAAAAATTATAGTATAAAGAAAGCAAATTGTAAAACTAGTGAAAGAAAATTACAATACTGAATATGAAAATTACCGTACTGTATGTGAAAAATTGATATAATAAACGGAATTAAGAGTATTAAAAACGGAAATTACAATATATAGGAATATTAAATTGCTGTAAGAAGAAAATTGGAGTATCAAGAAAGGAAATAATTCAAATACTGGTAAAAGAAAATTACAATACTGAACACGAAAATTACCATACTGAATGTGAGAAATTGATATAAATGGAATTAGAGCATTAAAGACAGAAATTGCAATATTGATACAAGAATTACAAAAATATTACATTAATGTAAAAAATAATTAGAATACTATAAAGGAAATTGTAAAACTGGTAAAAAGTACAATTCATAAAGGAAAATTTATATTACCGGAAACGGAAATTGCAATACTGGATAAAGAAAATTACAATACAGGAAGAAAAATACAATCTTAAAAACAAAAATTACCATACTGAATTTGAAAAATTGCAATATTAATAACGAAAATTAAAAAACTGAAAATAGAAAATTACAATACTGAACGCGAAAATTACCATGCTGAATGTGAAACATTTATATAAACGGAATTAGAGTACTAAAAGCGAAAAATACAATATTGATACAAGAATATTATATTACTGTAAAAAATAATTAGGATACTATAAAGGAAATTGTAAAACTGGTAAAAAATACAATTCAGAAAGAAAAATTTACAATACTGAATAAAGAAAATTGCCATACTGAAAGTGAAAAACTACAATTATTAAAAACCGGAAATTAAACTACCAACAAGAGTGAATTACAGAAAAATATTTTTTTTTACAAATAATTTCATAAATATAAAATCTCTATTATATAAATTGTAATTAAATTGAAGCAAGTGATGCCTGAAATCAATTTCAATAATTAAATATTTGCCTGAAAAGTTGTATCGCTTTATATACATAATTAGAAATAAAAGCTAATGCACACAGAATCGAAATTAAACATTGAAGTGTGCAGAAATTTTCGAAATGGAATCGAAATCAAATTTCACGTATAGAAGCAGCGAGAGAGTTGAGTTTCATTAAAAAGATTGTCAATCGTTTGAAACTAATTGGCGCGACTGCCTTTGATTGGTAAAAGTCCGAAGAAAGAAAAGGAGAAAAAATCGTGACAATTTTGATTTGAAAAATGATTGCTTGGTTACAATTTTTTTGTGAAGGGAATAGACTGTAATTTTGTGCTGTTTGGGGGTGTTGTGAGAGGAATAAAGACAGAAGATAAAGGGGGTAAAAAAAGCCGGCAAACTGGATGCTACGGACGGTGCCTCCCTCCCCCCTCCCCCACCTGACATCACTGTCACTCAGGATGACCGGTGAGACGAAAATTGCTTTACCTTTAGTTTGTTTTTGCAAAGTTTTCTTTTTTTTTCCGATATAGTTTACTTTATACAGTGAAATTATTGCCTGAATAGAGTTCTATGGAAATTGAATAAAGAGGTTTTATTAAGTTGGGGAATTTTCCCAGTGAACTTCCGCTTGGTTGAATTACCCCGGGAAAGTTTGTTTTCTCTAGGAAAATGATTTACTGAAATTGAGAAATTGTGGAGTGTGTTTGACAGCATTTCATCTTGAGTGAAGCGATAGATTGTCGAATGTATTTTTTTTTTAAATGACTCTTTAGAGAGTTTTTCAGACTATATATTTTGTTTGACTTGGTTGTATGTTGTCAAGTATTGGAAAATAAATTCACAGGATTGAACTTTTTTATATGGTTTAAAGAATAATGAAAAAATTGGAAATTTTTCAAGAATCAATAGTTTGAGGTTATACATTGAGCAAAATGAAAAATTAATTGAGATGAATATAATAAAATGATTGATTATTTTTAAATAAAAATATTATTTGATTAACTTTTATTATTATTTTGGTTAATATAAAGTTAGACATTTTCCATTTATACAGTTTACCATTTTCTGAGTAAAATTCACTATTTCTGAAGTAACTTTTAATAAAATAATTAAAATTTAGTGGGATAATTTTAAAAATTGACAGATGTGTCCAGAAATTTCAGACAGTTTACACTTTACTTTGAAAACAGTAAAAGTTAATTTATATTTTTTTATCGTGTACAAATTTAACTTTATGTATGTATATTGTTTTTTTTATAACTTTTGCTTATTTTAAATTTATTTAAATAAAATTGTTATCCAATTAAAATTACATCACCTCACTTTTTTGACAAAAATTAATTTATTATTCTAAAAATTGAATCTTATTTTATGATTCAGAATTGAAACAAATTCGATTGAAATTCCATATTTTAACAGTAAGTTGACATTCAATTTTTGCCCACATGACAATGACATCATTCTTAATTACACGCCTTAAGTAGATCTTTCACTTAATTTGAAACTGTACGAGTTTCTTTTAATATTTTTTATTTTATCGTCACTTTTTATGTTTTTTCATAATTTTTATACAGAATAATCGATAATAAAGAAAATTTTTCAATCTCTACAAAATTGTTTCCCACTCTCAAAACTTTATAATTTTTCTTCTTCTTTTAAATATAAATTCTTAGCTTTAAAAAAATAATTATTTAGTATTTTTTTCTTGAAAGTTTTCATAGCTTTTTCATACTATTTTTTCCTGTTTTTAAACGATTTTTCTTCTATCTTCATATTTATTTTTTTTGTTACGGATTATAGGTTTTCTAAAAATATTTATTTATTTTTTTTTATTTAATATGTGTTATATACATTACACATATTAAATTAGAATTATAGATTAGATTAAATTAGAATTATACATTACAGGTTTTCTAAAAATATTTTTTTTCTTATTTTATTTAATATGTGTAATAAACATTACACTTTTATTAAATTAAGTCATGTACAGACTTAAAAAAAATCGAAAGTAGGTATATTATTCGAGGAAGTTTGAAAATAAAGAATAGGTTAATAGCGATATTAATATAGATAAATAAATAATTAAATTCTTTTCACAATGTTTCCTGTTCATGTAAATTTAGGTATTAATTCAAAAAACATTAAAAACATGTTTTTTAAATTCACACTTTTTCGTTTCTTTTTAAAATTTATTTTCATAATTTTTTGCATTATTTTAAGATTCTTTCGTTATCCATTGACATTTTCTTGCTTTATTTTGACAGTTGCAATTTGTACATTATTCAAATAATTTTAGCATAATTTTCTCACTTTTCTACCTTCTTTTTCTCTCTAAATCTGAATTAGTTAAAAACCTGTCTCTAATTCCAATTAGTAGAAATTTTCACTAATGGTAAGTTAAATTTTACTATTTAAATTATATAGATTTAAATTTTCTATACTAAAGTTTTAGTGAAAAATGACTCTAAAAATTAGTATATTATAGAAATGTTCACTAATTTAAATTAGTAATCGATTTTTTATTATTTCCAATTAAAATATTTTCCCCATTATTAATTTTGTTATTAACTATTAAATTATTATAATAAGTAAGTCTAATTTTGATGGTTTTTAAAAAACTTTTTTTCTCATAATTTGAAGCTGTGAAAATGTGTGTCATTGTGTTTGAATGGTCGGTTTGTAAAGGAAATACGTCGATTAGGGATTCAATGAAAGTCGTGCAAACATAATATCCGTTTTTATTGAAGACTTCCATAAAGCTTTGAAAGGCTCATCGATCATTTTTTTTTTAAGGACAATAACGGGTACACAAAGGCTGAATGCATTACCTCTGTCGAGCATTTGTCGCGAAAAGTTTTTTCATTAAAAATTGTTTTTTGCTACCAAAAATTATAGACGTTGGTCGATCATATTTTTTATTATTTTTTTATTTATTGCTAAATCACTATTTTAATAAATATGAATTAATTAAGGATACATTTTCCTGGGAATTGATAGAATTAATAGCTATTCTTATTTTTAACGAAATTAATTTTTTTTTTGTATTATTTTAATCTATTGCTTCTTCTATGAGGAAGCAAATTATTTTGCTTGCATAGAAGCGTAAAGTGTTCATGAAATGAAAATAATCTCCACCTAGTTTTTAATTATAAAAAACTTGCGCTTTTTACAATATAACACATTGACAATTTCTTTTCTATTGTTATTTAATGGAAAGTGACTTTCTTTTTAGTAGTGCTACTTACAATTAGTAATGCTCACTTACTTACTTTGTGAAATTAAACGAACGCGGTAATTGAGAATAATAAAACAATATAGTTTAGCGAGTAAATTAAATTAAACAACGAAAATTTAAATGTAAATAAAAGTTTCTATTTACATTTGTGTTCCCATTGTACAATAAAGAAGCCGCAACGTCGAAACTTTTGGCAGGTATCATTCATCATTACTTATCGTCACGTTTGTCACGTGCTCGTGCACGTGACATTTTGTCGTTCTCTCGGATCACGTTCAATTTCCACCTCTATACAGGTATTATATTTTACGACGCCAAGATTAACTTGAAATTGACTTATCTTTAAGTTAACTCTTCTTATTTTATCCGCATTGATTTAATTAAATACAATTTTGTATTCCACTTTTAACATACTTTGTTCTTATAGCTCTAATTTTAATTTCGTTTAGCCTGATTTTGACTTTATTTTCTTTGTATGGCACTCTTTATACTTTCTAAATCTGAAATGGTGAAAAATGACTATTTGAGGGTCATATTTTTAAAAAGAGAATCTTTACATTTTAATTAAACAAATAATATTGCTTCAAAAACCAGAGTAATTTATTTTCAGCTTTACACTCTTATCTGAATTAGTTATAAATTATTAGTAAAATATAACTGCTAAAATTCATTTTGAAAATTCCCTGATTTTTGCCTGACTTATTCCTGACCACACATTTTACAGATTTTTTAAATCTTTTGCTTTGTTTAGGTATTATGAATTTAAAGTATTAAAGTCATGAATTTTTAATTGTAGTTCCTTTAGAAAAAAAACTCCCTGACTTTTAAAGATTTTTTAGGAAAATCTCTGACTTTTACCTGATTTTTCACTGATTTCCAATTAGTAAAAAAATAACTAAAAAAAGCTAGGTGAAAATTATATTCATAAGCAAAAAGATTTGTTTCCTCATAGAGGAAGCAATAAATTAGTAACATAAAAGTTAATTGGAGAAGTTATAAAAAAAAGTAAATTTAAATGCAAAATTCTACCAAGTTTCGTGATAAAATATATAATATTTTATGAAAAAATATACTGACAAATTTTGCTTATACCACTGACGTGCTACTCCATCACATGCCCTTAAGTTTTTTTTTTTTTATTTTTCACTAAATGGTTAGTCAAAATATAACTATATTTGAATTTTCGTATTTAAATTAGTTATATTTTTAACTAATTTAGATTTAGAGAGTAAAACTCATCAAAATATCAATCTATACTTAAAGCACTAATTTTCTTTAATATCGTGTCCATAGTTGAAAACTGAACCAATGTTAAAAGTGAATTTGAGGTTTGGTGCGCTTCTTTGATTTTTTACTAATCATTTTTTTATGATTCCACTTTTGAAGTATATTCATGTGAAACTGCTGTAAAGGTTGGATTATTTATTTCTATACAATAAGCTCTCTTGATCTGAATTAGTAAAAAATCGGCCAATAATTCAAATTAATGAAAATTTCTATTAATTTCTAGTCACTTTTCAGTAAAAAATTATAAAAAAATACTCAATGGTAAAAATGTTAAATTCAAATAGTGAAATTTGACTAAAAATTAGTTAAAGTTTACCATTTTTGTTTTACAAATTGAATTAGTCATTTTGAAATAACTCCTATTTCAATTATAGTTATAATGAAATAAACTACTAATTCATTTAGTCAAATACTATATTACTAATTAAATTGGTCAGAATTCTACTACATATATTTCAGATTTAGAGAGTAACAAAAAAAATATAGATACTTTTTGAACTGCAGATGAAAATTTATGCCAGTCAATTTTCTATGGTTTGTTATTCCTCGAAATGTGATTTATTTGAGAATTTATTGCACTTTAGATGACTAGTGATGTATAAGATATAGTCGACAAAGCAAATTATATTAGAAGATTAAATATTGGGGTTTGCAGTCAAGAGAATTATAAAAGAAGGGAACTCAGGGGACCCATTGACCGCTTGTTCATTTGATTAATGGACAGTTTTGTTATGCAATTATGGTAACACACTTACGTATGTAAGAAAGGTTATTGCTCCATACTTTTATACACACTTGTAAGATCTCAATATTTAAAAGATACTATAATTTTCCACTCTTTCCCACGAACAGAAAACCTGTTTCTATGAATTGAACTGATTTATTTTTTATGTTATAATTATTTATTAATATAAGTGATAGATACACACATTAGTAAAATTTATAATTATACTCAACAATAGTTCATTTTATAATCATTATAATCAGTTTTTAAAAGTATTTTAATCGTATATGCGAACTATTATTTTAATTCTTCATTATTATTTTACTTAATATAAGTTAATTACATTTTAAAGTTTTTGTAGGGTATTCTATCTAGAGAAGGTAATGGAATATTTTGATTTTAAATATCAAGAAGAAAGTTATTGACAGACAGCTCATTATTATGCCAAAGGGTTTAATTTGCAAATTCTCTCCTGCATTTTTATTCGAGTTACAATGCTGCCTTTGTTCATTTTGTTCAATCTAGGAAATTAACCGATAGAACTCTAAAGAAACTATTGTCGACATTTCATGAGAAAATTATTCTTCATTAATATACTATTGACGTATAAATTGACATTTGAAACGTAAAAAATATGACCCAATTTTTTTGTTGTGGTTAATCAATACTTTCGTTTTGAAAAATTGCTTCTTTAAATAATTCGTGAATTACATATTTTCATCGTCAGAAGTAGAATACACTCTCTAAATCTGAATAAGTGAATATTCACTTATTGAAAGTGTATATGCACTTATTTTTAAACCTGAACGAGTTTTTACTTATTCAGATTTAGAGAGTAATACAATAATTATTACTTTGAGAATCGTTCGTAAGTTCTTTCATTAAATGGGAAGAGAAAGGTGGAAAAATTGTTACAAAATAAAGAAAAACCGTTTATTAAAATAATATCCAGCTATTTAATAACATTTTTTGGACAACACTGTAAAAAGAAACATCTTAAAATGCATTATGATATTTCAACTATATATTTTATTTTCATCATCCGTCTTAAAAAATCTTGAAAATTAATTTGCCCGTAATATATTTCTCTTAAAATGATAAATGTTTTGTTGAAAATTATTTAAAATGTCATTAGAAACATTAAAGTGACTATAATTATATCTTAAATTAAGATTCCTCATTTTGGAATAATTGATATTGCCAATACTGAGCTAACAGTTTGCCAAGTGTGGCTTCACTTGACTTCATTCTCGCAAGTGAGTTGAGATATAAAAGAGCCTCTACTTCTTTTACTTCTCTCACTGAAAAAACGGTATTCTTACTTAAAGAGTTATTCTTGGTGCCTATTTAAGAATAAAATATTCTTATATTACGGCGATTATATCGCAAATAGATTTAACATTACGATTTTAATCAAATTTGGTCCACTGGTAGATAATGGTTTTATAATGATGTAGTTAAATTTTTGAAACTTCAAGGTACTTTTAAAAAAATATATTTAAACATATGGATATATAAATATGACAAATGTCTCCCATAAAACTCAATTTAAAATGTTAATAACAAAAACCCTTATAACTTTTTTCACAAGTACCTTGAGGTCTCAAAAATATAACTGCATCATTATAAAACCATTATTTTACCAGTAGACCAAATTTGGTTAAAATGCTAATGGTAATTCTTTTTGCGATATAACCTTCTTAAAGATATAATATTCCTAAAATAAGAAGCACATTCTTAAGAACATAAGAACATATTCCTAATTTAAGAACGTGATTTTATTTTAAAAATATTCTTCTTATTTTAGGAGTATTATATCATTAACATGAAAATAGTGTACCCTTAAATACGCGCCAAGAATAATTCTTAAAGTAAGAATACGTTTTTTTTTTCAGTATTAGAAATGTCAAAACCCTAAAAGTTTTGAGAAAAATGAGTTTAAAGTTTAAGATTATACCATTAGCCCCTATGAATTTTAAAAATTAAAAATATGATTATTTGATGTTTTAAAATTACGATAAAGTTATGATAAACGCATGATTTGACGTGGGAAATCAGACGTAGTTTGTTTTTCATCAATAAAAAAAATCGTAAATCAGAAACTCCTTTAAAAAAATGCAAATATCTCGAAAAATAAAATCGACAAAGTGGGCCCTTTTCATGCGACCGTACACATATTATATCCTTAAAATAAGAATCACATTCTTAAATTAACAGGCATATCCTTATATCCTTATATCCTTATATATAAACAAGTGTCTTATTTTAAGACATTTTTGTCTTCATTTAAGACGTTTTAAAGTGTCTTAATTTTAAACCAATGGGAAAGCATCTTTAAAAATTATTAACCAATGAAATAGCTTGAAATAACCGTAAGACGCTTTCTTAATGTCTTGTGTCTTAAAATAAGACACTTAGAAGACAGCAGTTTTTGCAGTGTATTATTTTATTCTTATATCTCTAAGAATATTCTTCTTAATTTAAGAATGTACTCCTTATTTTAAAAAAATTCTTCTTTTTTAGGAATAGGTATATCTTTTATTTAAGAATATTATATTTTTAAATAGGCGCCAAGAATAATTCTAAAAGTAAGAATACGGTTTTTTTCAGTGCAAAGTTGGAATCTTGGCTTCCAATTTAGTTTCCAAATCGTAAATTCCCTATTGCAAATTGCAATGTTGATCTTGACGTAAATAGGTAATAAACCAGATCTTGTCGCAAAAGTTTCTAGTAACACACACGATGATGATAATTATGTTTATGATGATGATTTAAAGAACCGTTATTATTTTTATACATTCGCTGATAGCCTATATAGCTGTGCAACTCTATTAAAATGTAGGTATAATTAAAGGTGATATTGAGCTATGCTTTTTAATTGATTATTCTGTAATGAAATTTCCGGAAGGACAGGCTCGTCGGATCGCTGGACATTCTGGGACACATTTTCTCTTTGACTTCGTCACTCCCTGAATATCTAAGTATATCTCATATTCCTGACCGCGTACACGTCGTAATTTATCGATTTCCTATCGCTGAAACCAAACAGGAGCAGTTTTATCTCGCGGCCTCGCAAAAAGAAAATCACGCGTAGGCTCATATACGCAAAAGGAGAAGATCTTCCGAGTATTGGTAAATGCAAGAGACACATCACAGTGATACCAGCACGCAAGAGTATACTCTCGTAGGTGATTAGGTAGGTGGGTTAGCTCACTTACTCACGCAACAACACAAACTCATATGTATAACGTGGGAATAATTTACCCCTTGCGTATACGTCAGCAGTTCATGAATAAAGTCATGTGTTCATTAAAAGATATACATTTGGGATATTCCACAGTAAAAGAAAAGTGCAAATTGCAACTACACAGAGGGCGTCAACATAGTCTCCCTGTGCTCTCTGAATGTCGTAGAGTGAGTTTTCTCTCAACGAAGAGTGAATTTTGAGCCACTCCAATCAGAGTTTTGCATTTTGTTTATCTAAAATCAGATCTATAACCAGCGACACAAAAACTTTATAATTGTTTACTTGGCCTGAAGCTTCTTCAACTAAGTAGTTTCAGTTTCAATTTTTTCGAAAATTCGACTTTTTGGAGGTGGCTATTTTTGGATAACGGATGATTTTTGGCAATTTTAATTGTAATTTTCTGAAGGCGCATGAATATTATCAAAAACCTATTAAGCCTAATCCCATTCAGCCTAAAACCATATAGCCTAAAATGCAGTCAGCCTAAAATCCATTTGACCTGAAATGCACTAAGACTAAAAATTTAACCTAAAATGCATTCAGCCTAAAACCCATTTAAACTAAATCCAATTTACCCTAAATTCTATTTAACATAAAATGCATTCAGCCTAATTCCCATTTAACCTACAACTCATTTAACCTTAATCACATTTAACCTAAAATGCATTCAGCCTAAAACCCATTTAACCTAAAATGCCATCAGCCTAAATCCCATTTAACTAAAAATGTATTTAGCCTAAATCTTATTTAACATAAAATGCATTCAGTCTACATCCCATTCAACCTAAACCCATTTAACCTAAATCCCATTTAACCTAAAATGCATTTAGTCTAAATTTTATTTAACCTAATCTCATTTAACCTAAATCCCATATAACCTAGAACGCATTAAGCTTAAATCGCATTTAACCTAAAATTCATACAGCCTAATTGTCGTTTAATCTAAAATGCATATAGCCTAAAATCATTTTTCCTAATTTGCATTCAGCCTAAAACCCAGTTAATCTAAAATGTATTTAGTCTAAATTTTATTTAACCTAATCTCATTTAACCTAAATCACATTTAACCTAAATCCCATTTAACCTACAACTCATTTAACCTTAATCACATTTAACCTAAAATGCATTCAGCCTAAAACCCATTTAACCTAAAATGCAATCAGCCTAAATCCCATTTAACTAAAAATGTATTTAGCCTAAATCTTATTTAACCTAAAATGCATTCAGTCTACATCCCATTCAACCTAAACCCATTTAACCTAAATCCCATTTAACCTAAAATGCATTTAGTCTAAATTTTATTTAACCTAAATCACATTTAACCTAAATCCCATTTAACCTAAAACGCATTCAGCTTAAATCCCATTTAACCTAAAATTCATACAGCCTAAATCTCATTTAACCTAAATTCCATTTAACCCTAAAATAGATTCATCCTAAATCACATTTAACATAAAATGCATATAGTCTAAAATCATTTTCCCCAAAATATATTGAACATAATTCATAATGTAACATTTAGGTTCAATGGGATGTAGGGCAAATTGTTTTAGGTTAAATGCATTTTTGGTTTAATGGGATTTAAGCTGAATACGTTTTAGGTTAAATGGAATTTAGGTTATATGCGATTGAGGTTAAATAGGACTTGGTTAAATGGGATTTAGGTTAAGTTGGATTTAGGTTAAATGGAATATAGGTTAAATGAGATTTAGGCTGAATGGATTTTAGGTTAAATGGGATTTATACTGAATGCATTTTAGGTAAATGGAATTTCGGTTAAATGAGATTTATGCTCAATGAATTTTAGGTTTAATGGGATTTATACTGAATGCATTTTAGGTTAACTGAGATTTAGGGTTAATGAATTTTAGGTTTAATGAGATTTAGGTTAAATGAATTTCAGGCTGAATGCATTTTAGGTTAAATGAGTTTTAGGATAAATGAATTGTAGGTTAAATGGCATTTAGGCTGATTGCATTTTAGGTTAAATGGGATTTAGGTTCAATGGGCATTATGCTGAATGCATTTTAGCTTAAATAGGATTTAGGTTAAATTGTATTTTGGTTAATTAAGATTTAGGCTTAGTGCATTTTTGGTTAAATGGGATTTAGGCTGAATGCATTTTAGGTTAAATGGATTTTATGGTAAATGGGATTTAGGTTTAATGGGTTTTAGGCTGAATGCATTTTAGGTTAAATGGTATTTAAACTTGAGTTTTAAACGAATTTTATAAATTTTCAAAAAGTTTGTCCTTTTTCATAGTCTTTTGAAGCTTTATTGCATTTTTGCAAAAAAGTATTCATTTTTATAAAAAATTGTAGGAAGCATAAAATTTGTATCTTAATGAAATCTTAAACTGTTGTATTAAACATTTTGTTAAATTTTGCATTTTTTATGAGTTAAACGTAAAAAACATCATTTTTTTTGTTTTTTACGGTTTTTATCATAGTTTTAGTGTAATGTAACAACAGAAATTTTTTTTTTGTGTATTAACCAATATAAAATGTCAGGTTGTGTTAAGTTACACTGTCAATTGAAGATTTTTGATTTCTAGAATGGTAGCATTTACATTTTGGAAAGCCTGATTTTATTAATTTTTTAATTTCATCATAATTTTCTTCCATCTACATCTTCCAAAACTGTTTATATGCATAATTTTCAGGATAAGACGATTTCCACTCACTTTAACGGGAGGAAAAGTGATATTTTCCTCTATGACAATAATTCTTCTAATAAAAGTTTGATTTTTGTTAAATTAGATTTAGGCGAAATGCATTGTAGGTTAAATGGGATTTAGGCTGATTGCATTTTAGGCTAAATGGGATTAAGGTTAAATGGGCATTATGCTGAATGCATTTTTGCTTAAATGGGATTAAGGTTAAATGGTATTTTTAGTTAAATAAAATTTAAGCTTAGTGCATTTTAGGTCAAATGGGATTTAGGCTGAATGCATTTTAGGTCAAATGGGATTTAGGCTGAATGCATTTTAGGGTAATTGGGATTTAGGTTAAATGGGTTTTAGGCTGAATGCATTTTTAGGTTAAATAGGATTTAGGTTGAATGCATTTTAGGTTAAATAGAATTTAGGTTAATGGGATTTTTAGGTAATATTCATGCGCCTCGTTTTCTGAGATCTAAAAAATAAATTCAACCGATGTGCTGTACCTCCACCTGAAACTCGGTTTTTTTTTTTAAAAAAAAGAAGCTGAATAGTCGGGCTTAGTTCCCAAAATTATCCCAAAATTTATACAGAGAACGATTCTTAAAAATCGTTAGCAAAACAGATCTGTGACAATATTCTTTAAACATAATTTTTGGACATCATGATGTACTAAAATATTGTTCTCCGCCTCTGCTTTTAGACAGAGAATAATATTAAATGACCCCTTTAAATGATGACTATTCATCACCCGTTTAGAAAAACATCAATTGACAGATTATATGTGTTGCAAATTTTTATAAAGAGTATATAGAGGTTAGCGAGACGATACGACCCTTTGTTTGCCTCAGCCGGTAATGGAGGGACTTTTAATTTTATTAAAGGCGAGATGATAGGGTGGCCGAATGTGCCGGCTGTTGTGTAAACAGGGGTTGTTTTAGCCCTTTTTTACAACGTGTAATGCCTCGATTGTGCCGCTAAGAACCCTTATTCACTATATGTTTTGGCCTTATGCTTGGCACGCGCGATAAGGGAATGATGCATTATTTCTGAAATTACCAAAGACCTCTCTGTGTACCCTTATGACAATGAGACAATGAAGGCCTGCTGTAAGAAGCCGTTATATGAACTGGCATGAAGTTAACTTCGTCTCTTTGTTATGATGAAAGAACTGACCACCGTTTTTAAATATCTTTCTCAATATTTACTTTCATAGTTTATAGATTGAGATGGGAACTTTAATTCTATTTGCATAATTGCATACGAAAAAAGAAGTATATTAGAACACGGAAAAAAATAAGTTAGCTACTGCAGTGTAAAAAAGTTAGCTTTAAATTTTTAGTCATCATAGCTAAATATTCGCTAAGACAGTTGACATATTTGAGATGAAGTTACGATAAGGTCAACCATCAGATGTTGTTGAAACTTAGAATTCATATTTATTTTGATGCGCTGATTTAGAAAATGAAAAAAAAATTGGTGACTGATTTATCTTTAATGTAAAATCAGTACAAAACCTATTTTAGTTGTTTCAGTTTAACACAGTTAAAATTTGTTTATAACAAACATAACAAAAGTTATACCTAATTTTATTTAAAAAAACATGATTTTTCAAGGAAAACTTTTTATTTTTATGTTATCCATATTTTCACAAGGAAATTGAAAGGAGGTTTTTGGGATCGCTGATTACAAGTTTCACATTCGATTTTAAAAATTTAAAATGGCGGATCCAATATGGCAGACGATTTTTCAAAAAGTAATTATATTCGCTTGAACATTGTTACTTCGGGATTTTTGGGGCAAATTTAATCAATTTTCAAATATTCATCCGCCATTTTTATTTTTTAAAATCAAATGAGCCTCAGGATTCTATAAGGGCACATAAATTTTTAACAGCGGTGTCTGCTTTTCCCCCACCACCTTGAAATTGATTTTAGGAAACAAAATTTTGTAATTCCTATCTTGTAGGGAATTTTCTGGCGCATCTTTTTTATTCAGATAATATTTTTTCTATCTCTTACCGTTTTTTGAAAAAAACTCAAAAAACTGAATTTTTCTGGAAATCATATTTGATTACAATTTTCACTTCAACTCGCTCTAAAATGAAAATTTCTTAATATTTTTACATGAAATTTATAGGAGTTATAGTTTGAAGTATTCTTTGGATGATAGGCTTTTAATAATGCTTAATTATTTAACTGAAAAAAAGTTATTAATTTTTTTATCGCTCATTGTTACATTATTGTTCGATAATCTTCAACTGTTTCGTTTAACGAGGGAATTTTCAGTAAACACAAAGTGTCATATGTTAAAATGTTCCTGGATACCCAATAAAGTTTTCTGGAAAGTTTCATTTGAATAGAAATTATCGTAAATAAAATATAAGCAATAATATTTTCTCCTCGCGGCGCAAGGGCCGCTACGTCTAATATGACAGTTCTCAGATCAAGACCCTTGCGCCGCAAAAATATTATTGCTTATATTTTTTTTACGATAATTTCTATTCAAATGAAACTTTCCAGAAAACTTTATTGGGTATCCATAAACATTTTAACATATGACACTTTGAGCTTACTGAAAATTCCCTCGTTAAACGAAACAGTTGAAAATTATCAAACGATAATAACTTTTTTTCAGTTAAATAATTAACCATTATTAAAAGCCTATCATCCAAAGAATACTTCAAACTATAACTCCTATAAATTTCATGTAAAAATAATAAAAAATTTTCATTTTAGAGAGAGTTGAAGTGAAAATTTTTTTCCCAAAAAATTCAGTTTTTTGAATTTTTTTCAAAAACGGTAAGAGATAGAAAAAACATTATCTGAAGAAAAAAGATGCGCCAGAGAATTTCCTACAAGATAATAATTACAAAATTTTATTTCTTAAAAATCAATTTCAAGGTGGTGGGGGAAAAGCGGACACCGCTGTGGAAAATTTATGTGCCCTTATAGAATCCGGAGGCTCAAATGTCAAATTCGTAATCAGAGATCCCAAAAACCCCCGAGGAACAAGTTTCAACAAAAAGTTTTAAAAAACTTTGTTTACCATATTGGATCCGCCGTTTGGAATTTTTAAAATCGAGCGTCAAATTCGCAATCAGCGATCCCTAAAACCACCGAGTAACAAGTTTCAAACGAAGTTAATTAATTTTCAAAAAATTCGGCCCTTTTCATGGCCTTTTGAAGTTTTTTGCATTTTTTTAAAAAGTATTAATTTTTATAAAAAATTGTAGGAAGCATAAAATTTGTATCTTAATTAGACCTTCAACTTTTGTCTATAACATTTTTTAAAATTTTGCTGTTTCGACGAGTTAAATGTAAAAAACCATAAATTTTCTTAGTTTTTTATGGTTTTTATCATAAAGTTCGAGTAGTCGAATAGAAATTTTTTTTTGTGTAGTAACCGATATAAAATGTCAGGTTTTATTAAGTTACACTGTCAATTGAAGATTTTCGTTTTCTAGATTGGTAGCATTTACATTTTGGAAAACCCGATCTTCTTAATTTTTCAATTTCATCATAATTTTTCTATTTCTCAAAATTTTCTTCCGAAACTGTTTATGTGCATAATTTTCCGGATAAGACGATTTCTTCACACTTTAACGGAAGAAAAAGTGATCTTTTCCTCTATGACAATAATTCTTCTAATAAAGGTTTGTCCGAGGTCTTGTTGCCTTGATTGGAACTGGCAACAGGAATATGTGATGAATGCTAATGAAATTCAGTTCCTTAACAAAACACAACGACCCTGAATTGTGATACGACAGGAACAGCAATCTATCGTGAATTTTCTTTCGTTTTTTCAAACCGCAAAAGTATGTCAATAAGCGAACGGTGGAAAGGCGAATGCGGATCTGCAAAAAAGTCCTCGGCACGAGTCGACGATCGGTCCCGCTAAGGTCGTTTCATTCTGAAAAAACCGTAAAAGGGTATGCGGTTTAAACCAATCAAAAAGCATCGCGGAAAGTTCTTTGAAAAGCTGTGCGCACTTTGGATTGGTTAATTGGATTGTTACCTCGCTTCTTTCATTTACTGTCTGTATTCCAACAGTGCAAAACACAATTCTATAATTATCATCTTCACAAACCGTGTGACAAGTTTGTCATTAATCACTTTAAATCATTAGTTTCGATTCTTGGACGAAAACTTTGTTGTCTCAATGAAAGTTATTGAAAAACGTTTTGTTTCTGGAGCTGTTATATACTTACTTTTTTAGAAACAAAAACTACATGTCATTATTAAGCTATCCAGTGCAGTATTAATCCGTTAAAAGATTAAACAGGATGATCCTAATAAGTTTTTCATACAGATTTATGGAATGAAAAATATTATCGAATAAGAGAGAATAATTTTCTTGCTTGTTGGGTGAGTTTCTCTGCACCTTAAACCCGTTGAACGAGCCAAGGCTATCGATGCATTCCGTAGATGCTCCCCCGGCTTGACCAGAGACCGCCAGGGAGGAATACTACTATATTCCACTTACGTAGTATATAGTTATATACACAAAACACCTAAAGGTACATTTTATGTCCTCGGTCCTCGAGAAGTCGACATTGTCTCACTCGACATTTTGTCTTGAAATTCCAGTTGAATCTGTGCTCTTTTCTGATCAGGGAATCAATCTCGCCAAATTGTCAACACTGTCAATAAAGAAAAAAATTATTCTTAATATAGTTACAATAGTCTACATAAAATCTCGGCTATGTGACCACTTTTTTGATAGTTATCAAAAATTAGGAAGTGTTATTATAGCTGCGTTAATAATTACAATATTCCACATCGTAACCTTACACCTTTTTGTCAACCATACACTGAAAAAAAAGAATAATAAAAGTTACATATTTTCGATTAAAGATTACTATTTTTGAGCAGTAGTTTTGAAACTGTTCAAAAATTAAATACTTTTTACTTAATTCAGTAAATGAATTATACTTTGATTGAAATAAAATTTACTCCATGGAATGGAAAATTTAAATGAAAATTATAAGTATTAATATGAATCTGAGGAACTATTGTATCATCCAGAATAAGAATTGCTTTTCAACGGAGTGGCGTTTACAGGGCCCGTATTATTTTTACACAAATTTTTTAGGGCAACTTGTTATATTGTACTCCTGAAGATGAATGTTATATTTTACTCCTACTAAAATCAAAGATTTTTAAGTTTTAATTATTCAATAATTGAACTTATTGGATTAATTAAGTCTTTTAATATTAATTTAATGTATTAAAATCAATTATTTAATAAATAAGACTTAAAAATCTTTTATTTCAGAAGGAGTAAAATATAACATTCATCATTGGGAGTACAATATAACAAGTTGCCCGAAAAAATTTGTGTCAAAATAATACGGACCCCGTTTACATCGCCACTAACGATATTTGCTCAGAAAATTGTAATTTTGCCCCTCCACTGCTCGCGTCACTCACCGATGTAGGCCTTATATGCGTGTGAGACGGGGAACGGGAGAATGAAATAATACAGAAAATAATATTTTCTTGTTTTTAATTCTTTATAAAATAAATCAATGCAAATAAAAATAAAAAAGTTTCTACATTATGAACTTTATAAATACACTTCAATTTATTAATTTACAAGTTTCATTCTTCTAATATACAAGTACTTAGAATTAACGAGTAAACATTTCGGAAAAATCTTAGAATTATACGGGATCGAACTACCTAACTTAAATATAAATACGCAATGTCGCAACCCTAAAAACGCACGCTTTCGCATTAAGCCTCTCGGCTATCGACGCAACTGACGTCATATATTTTTTAACTTATATGAATTACCGCAATAAAATAAATCATAAACCCCATATATTTTACTACATTATTGAAATTAAATGTAAATATTATTCAAAATAGTAGTAAATAGAATAATATTAGATAGCATAATATTAAATAAAAAAATTGTAAATATGTAAAAATAAATGAAATACTTATATAATCTAAAAAATTTTATAATAAAATATTATTAAATTTTTTTATACAATATATTATTAATAAATAATACTTATTACATAGTTTAAAGCAAACTAATTTATAAAATAAAATAGCAAACATAAAAGTAAAAATTAATTTTAAAAATGTTTTAATATTAATATTGAATAATTTATCTGAATATCAAAATAAATTTAATTAATTATTATAACAAATGCAGTTTTTTGAAGAAAATAATACAAAATAATATGATTAAACATAAATGAAAAATGAAAAATTGTTTTTGTATAACACCTGAGTTACAAGAAAAAAATTTTTGAACTAGAAAATTCATTACTTAATATTTACCAAACAAATTCAAGTTTTATAAAAAAATTTGCAATGGTAATAGAATACATATTATTTAAAATATTTTTGTATCCTTAATGAGTAACAATATACTAATTAATTTAAAGTATGAAACAATTAAATTCTCTAATTTAATACACATTTTGATATAAATTTGCTTATTATAATTTTTTTTAGAACAAAATATGTCAAAATAAAAGTATAAGATCCATATTAACAAGAGATTTGTTTAAAAAATATTAAAAATGTTTATGTAACAAGGAATTGAAGCAGTTATTAAATGTACATATATTTCGATTGTATATGACTCGCGTATCGGTGAGAGGCGTGTAGTAGTATTAGTAGTAGTGGCACGGATTACTATTTCCTGAGCAAAAATTGCTAGCAAATATTAAAAACTGATCCTACTGAAGTAATTGTTATATCACGCAGTTATACTTTTTAAAAATGCTTGAGCAATATTTAAAAAAGGACGAATTTAATAATTAATACTCGAAGTTGATAAAATTTATTAAGACAATATAAAGATTAAAAATATTAACAGAATTTTTAAAAACGACTAGAGTAATAATTACAATTAGTAAATTTTACTACGTAAAAAGTAATTTTTCTTTATATGAAGTACATTTTACTCTAAATAGTAATTTTTACTACAAATAGTAATTTTTTACTAAATAATTACATTATTTACTATAAATCGAGATCCTCTTTTCTCAGTGTAGCAACAACGTGGTCATAAATATCCGAACTATCTCAGATGGAGTATTGTAACCACTAATATATCAATTTTTAGGTTATGTTGGCCTTTCACAATTTTTGAATTTTAAAATTGTGTTCTTAGTTCTTACATTTCGTGTTGTCTATATATTTGAAGGTTGTTTTCGCTCCTAATGAAATTTGATCAAAATTTAAAGTTTGTGGTACCCTAATTGTTGTTATTCTAGTTGTAACCGTTTTTTTATAAAAACGAAATACACAAAATGTTATTAATGTGATTGCCTCATATAGTGATACCCACTTTTGTACATTCGTCCGTTTATATATTGTGAAGATATCTTAATAGTGCATTATTTTGAAGGCACTCTAATGTTGGATTATTTCCCTATGGGAAATTTGCCAATGCTCAAGATCGGCCCAAGTTTGGGCTAATATTGGTCTAATGTTGGCCAAGCTTGGGCCAAGCTCTAGCCGATTGTCATTTCCCATAGGGTTCATAGAAGCACTCTAATTATGAACTGTTATAAATGCACTTTTATGGTTGACTACTATAAAGGGATCTTCAAGGTGAAATATAATAATGGACTCTTATGGAAGCATCCTAATAGTGACCTAAGACCTTAAATGACAGAAAATTTTAGAGACATTTTTAACAATGTGAATGGACCCCTCATATGATTAACTTAGTTTAATAAAAAAAAATGTTTTCTATGCAAGTGAAATATTTGTCATTTCAATGAAAAAACTACTGTATTATAAATAAGATATATTCCCCTGTTCTTCATTTTAGTATCTAAACGGAATATGATCCTCTCAATATCGTTTTTTCAGTATAAATTACGCTAACCTTTCCAATATATTGCAACGCATTCGCATTCTTAGTAAAGCACAAAATATCAAGGATTCATTTATATCGTGAATTTTATTAGCCATTGTTATTGAAGACGTTTTTCACAGCTTCATATGTTCTTTTGAATCCAATTCCGTTTTATTACTTTCGCAGTATAGTATAAGAAATTTTTCATTTCTTCGTATAAATTCATAGAAATTATTTATGGGCGACTTTAATTTATCAACTGTATGTTTGTTGAATGGAAAATTTTTTTAATCAGTGATTAAATAGATTACTCATATAAATAATAGATTCGAAAAAAAGGTTGATTCATGGAAATATATTTTTCCGGATGAAAATAACGTGTAGAATATATTCTGCGCAGCTTTATCTAGCAACACACGTGATTGGAAATTCAAAGAGTTGCATACTTGAAGGGCACACACTTGATGTGTATACATTGCATACACTTGATGTGTGCAAGTGCATTCAAGATACACATCGAAAACTCGATGTTTTCTTATATGCTTTGTAAAAGTCTGCTGGATAAAATGGATTTATAAATGGACCGCATTGCGGAAAGGTACCTCTGCCAAAAGAGGCAGAAGGACTCCGGGGTTTCAATAAATAAATGGCTCTACTGCCGGGTTCTTATTTTGTCGCCAAATCCTTCCTCTTCTTACTCCCATACAATCTGGCGACTTTTCCTTTATAGTGTCTGTGTCAGGATATCATAATTTTTGCACTGTTCTTATTTATCACTTTATTTCATACAAACTGAAATTATACCAATAATCCAAAGATTATGTTCATTTCATGAACATTTTCCTTCTACGCCAGCAAAAAGATTTGCTTTCTCATGACAGAAGCAATAAGTTAATTTTTAAAAAATTTAAAAATTGCGATTTTTTGGTTAAAATTTGGACAAAATGTGAACTTTATATAGATCAATCGATTTGTTTTGAAGCAAGGAATATGATTTTTTATATATTGAGTTAAATTTATAGAATAAACAATACTTTTTTGAAAAAACTAATTTTTAAAAAATTTTAATTTCAATAAACTTTTTAATGATTATTTTTAAGAATCCTTGTGTCTAATTCCAGGTTTTAGTAGTGAAAATAACCATAGGAAATTTTATTTAAATCTGTTAAAGCGTTTTCGAGTGATCATGTTTACAAAAAAAAAGTACACTTACACACATGCATACACACATACATACATACATCCGGACATTCGATCAGGAACTCTCATATAACACATTTCTAGATAGAGGAAAGTAAATTTGAAGCATTTAAAAATGTTTGTAAATTTGAACAAATAATACAAAGCTCCCTTCATGAGAAAGCAAAAATTAATAAACTGCTAATTTAAAAAATCTAAATTAGTTAAAAATAAATAACTATTATTAGTAAAATATAACTATTCATCAGTAAAAAAAAAAACTAAAAAAACTAGGTGAAAATAGTTAAAATTTGACTAATTGAATTAGTAAACATAATTTTACTAAAATATTAGTTACTTTGACGTAACCTAAAAATTAATTTGACTAATAATAATTAATTCTTTTTTACTAAAAAAATTCTTTTTTTTTTTTACTAATTCAGATTTAGAGAGTAGCAATTTATTGTGCTATATAGCGGCAACAAAAAAATATTGCAGGCGCTATATTAACTAGCTTGTTTTTCTTTTTTTTTTGGTGTATTACTTTAGTGTTTCACTTTTTACAACAAAGTGAATTTACCGTACAAAATTTATGTTTTACAACATAAAAAATTGAAGTAAAATACATTATTGGTTAGGAATTGGAAATTATGTTATGAAGCAAATGCGTTTTAGTATAAACCCAAATCGGTTTATGAATAGCACAAACACTTTTTCCATGAAGTTAAGATAGATCACTTACACTGAAAAAAAGGTTTGTTTGGCTGAACAAAAATTTTGTTGGCTCAACCAAATTCTTTTGTTGATATACGCTCAACAAAATTATTTTGTTGTGCCAACAAAATTCTTTTGTTAATTATTTAGGGTAATTTCAACAACAAAATTTGGTAGTCCCAACAAAACTTTTTAGAGCTTAACAAATATTTTGTTGGCTATTATAATAAAGAAAAAAAGTTAAACACAGATTGTGCAAATGGAAATTCTAATATTGTTTTAATTTGCTAAATAACTGAATGTTTTTATGTAAAAAATATTTAATATTTTTTGTATCTTACTGTGAAATATTCACTGTGAAATAATGTGTAGTTATAATAATACACGTAAATATTTCTAGGCATGAAATTTATTTAAAAACATGTGTTTATTTTTAATTTTTAAAATATTAATTTAAAGTAGTTTCGTACTATTAAAAATGGAATTATTCCTTAATTATTTCTTATGCTAAATAAAGTATTTTCCACAAAAAAACAGTATATAAAGTAAATAGTTTTATAGGTTATGTTTAGATTCTTGAAAACAACATATTGTGCTTAAACGTATATTAACCTGCCACATAAGAATCGAAATATAAATTTACTCTTTTAAAAAACCACAATATTTATTCACTTATATGACTAATTATCGACTTATTTATCATTCAGCAATACATTCTGTCAATTTTGTCACTAAACATAAAATCATAAGTAAGTCCCTTTTTATTATCTTCATAAAGTATATTTTATAGTTATATTTTTTTAATTTCAAAAGTCAACTTTGTTGACATTTGATTTAGTTATCATCCATTATATAATATTCTTTTTTTTTTGTTTTAAAAAACAAAAAATTCCAATTTCTATCGATGTCTTTATGAAAACCAGACGATAACATGCGTCAAACAGGATTGCACAGAATGCGCATGCGCTATCACATATTTGGTAATGCCAACAAAAGATTTTAATAAACTCAAACAAAATTTTTATTAAATACTACAAAATTATTTTGTAATTTCAACTGTTTTTTGGTAATTCTAACTCTGAAATTTGACAAAGCCAACAAAAAATCATCAACAAAACTATTTTGTTATGATTACATTGCTATTTTTTCAGTGTACTACTATTTCTCCGGAAATGCCAGAACGTAAGCAGAAAGACACGAAAATAAAAGAAAACAATAATTTATATTTATAGTTAGAATATAATTTCTCCATGAACTTTGCTTGCTCTCTAAGGTCTCATCTTCCTTTTACGTGTCAAATCTACGTAACGAAAGAGCATGATATAATAATCGTCAGAACTCGTGTACTATTACATATTACAGCTTACCGTTACCGTGAGATTCTTGGCAATCGTTAAATCTTCTCAACCTGTGCAATTAAGTCCAAAAAAAGAAAAAGAAGTTAAAAATAAAAAGCGAATATAAATTATTTTTCCTTACGGTCTTTATACTCTGTCTTTCAAAGAAGTGATGAAACTTTCACGCTTTCTGCATAAAATCTTTCCATAGATTCCAAGACTTTTATGGCACAGATCAATTTTCTCTTCTCTTACTTGTTTATGAGTTATATTGAAAAATACCTCCATCGCATGGAAGATTAATTAGAAATTAATTGTCGAACAGCACAGGCACACAAAAAAAACTTCTTTTGCTGAAACACTATACTTTGGTGTATTCCTACGTATTTTTCTTCGACGAATATGAATCCGAAGTCAGAATTACCAGATTGGGTAAAATTTTTAAAATAATGCCAAGAAACTTCTACAAAATACCAATTGAAACACACAAAAAAATTTTTTGTCCGGGACACTACGCTAGAGTATTTCTAATATACGTATAGTTTTCTCCGCTTATTCCGAATCCGAAGTCAGAATAACCCAAGTGGTTAAATTTTTTTAGATAATTTCAAAAAACTGCTCAAAAATACGAAAAAATTTAGCCAATCTGTCAATTCTAACTTCGGATTCGGATTCAGCGGAGAAAAATACGTACAATAAATACACGGAGAAATAGGAATTGTTGGATTTACAAATTGGATTATTAATATAGAACTGACAAATCCGATTTGTTGTAACATAGTTTTTGTCATCTTAGCAAATTGGATTTTATGAAAATTTATTTACTTGGATCAACCGATTTTAGTATATAAATAAAAAAAGCTTTATTTGTTTTTATTCAAATTTTTAAATATTTTTTACTGACAGAATACACGGAAAATTTTACCATATTTTGATAGACATAAGATTAGAGTCACAAATGCAGAATTGTACTTAATGTACAATCTGCAATGGTTTTGTTATTACAACAATCCCAAATTATTAGGACATAGGACAACAAAAAAACTGTTACAACAAAAGAACAAAATTACTAGTTCTATATTAATAGTTCCATTTTCTCAAAATACGAAAAATATGGGAAAGTTATATCCAAAACATAACTTCACTCTAAAAACAAGTGTGTCATTTTGTCCTCACTTTTAAGACATTTCAGGGTGTCTTAATTTTAAACCATTGAGAAAGTGTCTTAAAAATACCTGTAAGACGCTTTCTAAACGTCTTATGTCTTAAAATAAGACACTTGTACGACACCTGTTTTTACAGTGTTTAGGTTATATCAAAATAACTAATATTTTAATAAAATTCTCTTTGCTAATTCAATTAATCAAATTTTAACTTTTTGTTAGTAATTGTTTTACTAATAATAATTAATTATTTTTAATTAATTCAGATTTAAAGAGTGAGTTCCTAACCAAATGCCTAAATTTATGTATACGTATGTATGTGCGACGTCTGTGTGTGTGTGTGTGTGGATATACTTTATGTTGTGAACACGATAACTCGAAAATGGTTAATCAGATTAAAATAAAATTTGGCATAGTTATTTATAATACTTAAATCTGGAATCAGACACAAGGGTTTTAAAAATAACGATTAAACAAATTTTTTTTAAATTTTAATTGTTTGAACAATTTGTTTTTTTGAAAAAAAGAAAAAAAATGTAACCTGTAAATTCAATGTGTATACATTTTCAATTTTATTCCTTAATTTTTATTGTTTTTAAAATTTTCATTATTTGATCTAAACAGATAAGATTATATTTTTATCTCTATTATTATACAAACAGTTTAAAGAAAAACGGTACATAACTTACCATATAGCTAAAATAAAAAAAAAGTAAAAGAATATAGAAATGAATGAAAAGGAAGAAAATAAGGATCTAGAAGCACGAGCAGAGAGACTATTGTTCAGACTTTTTATAGAGCGGCTTTAGGTTTTACGGATATGCTCTTTGTTTCTGCTTATTATCCTTTCTGCTTTTTTAGGCATAGGGTAGCTTCAATATTCGCTGCTGTTCGAGGCCAGAAGGCCCTTAAGGACATGCGGAATTTGTAGAAATATTTACGCTTTGCTAGTTAAACCGATTGTTCCACTTGAAGAAGGCTTTGTTTCAAGTGGATTTTTCCCTTTCAAGTTCTCTTTACGAACGTCCAACAACCCCCGAGGGATAGAAAGAGGGTCCGATTGAGATAAACCCAATCCAGACGATAGACAAGTATTGACTATATAGATACGAAGAGCCTCTTCCACAAAATGAAAACACGTTGCATTTTTTAATCGCTTGAAATTCACAGTCAGTCAAGATATTGATGTTCTCCATTGACATAACCTCAAACTAAAAAATGACTGTTCCCATCAAATGAAACTATTATTATAAAAATATATTTAACAGTAATATATTCCAGAAAAAACTAGGTTCAGCTAAAATTTGTTATGTCAAATAATAATTATTTAAAATTTTATGTTTTACGTTGAAACATTCTCTACAATTTTATTTGTTGGGTTTTGTTAAATAATATTTTTTTTAAAGTTATTAAACAAATAAAACTTGTTCTTTACGTATTTTTTTAAACAAAATATTATTTAACAAAATCTAACAAATAAAACTGTAGAGAATGTTTCAACGAGAAGAATGATCAATTATTTGTCAGAATTGGATGAAAATCCCAATTGTTCATTTTTAAAGAAAAAACATAAAATGTTAAGTGATTATTATTTGACAGCAAATTTTAGCTCAATCTAATTTTTTCTGAAAAATGTACTACTTGATCTTTCAAAATTTGGTGAAATTAATTTGAATATAATATTTTTATTCGGGACGAAAAACGAATTTCTAGTTTGAGGTTAAGTATACACTGAGAAAAAATTTTGGTAAAAATTCCTGTGCCTTCACTATAAAAGCGTCATAATTGACAGTCCCCGAAATTTTACAGTGCTGTCTTACAATTTTTACCTGATTTTCTGGTAAAAATTGTGGGACTATCAATTATGACGCTTTTATAGTGAACAGCACAGGAATTTTTACCAAAATTTTTTTTCAGTGTTTGGAGATAACTTTTTTAATGAACATTTTTATTTAACTTAACGCCATGTCCCAAAAGTTAATTTCTTTTAAATGTCAGTAAATTTTTACTATTTTTTTACACGTACTTCAATCGAAAACAATTTTCTGTGTATAATTCTGAATTAGTGGTTTTCTACTAATGAATTAGCGAAAAGTAATCTACTATTAAATAGTAAGAATTTTATACTAAATTTTTTAGTAAAAACCTACTACACTGTAAAAACAGGTGTCTTATAAGTGTCTAATTTTAAGACATAAGACGTTTAGAAAGCGTCTTACAGGCATTTTTAAGACACTATCTCAATGGTTTAAAATTAAGACACCTGAAAATGTCTTAAAAGTGAGGACAAAATAAGACACTTGTTTTTAGAGTGTAATTCTTAGTAAAACACACTACTAATTTAGATAGTAGAAAACTACTGATTAAAATAGTAAAGTTTCAGTATTTCAAGTAGTACTTTTCTACTAAAAATTAGTAGTTATCTACTAAAAAATTAGTAAAATTCTTATTATTTAATTGTAGCTCACTTCACTTTTAATTCATTAGCAGAAAACCACTACCACGGTGGGGCTCGACGAAGTTCAACCCAAAGGTCTTATCACTAAAAGTTTTTTTACAAAAATTTGTTCAGTGATGAAATTAGAAGATTTCAAGCCTATAATGAAAATAATCTGTCGAGGGTTTTTAAAATTAAATCGATTTTTGTCGATTTTTTGAAGGTTAACCGCTCATATTACAATAAAAATTGAGGTATTTAAATTTTCTTTTTTTAGATCTCTTCTTCCACGTCCCGTGAGGGATTTTCTTTAGTTAAAGACTTTTGTTTGTTTTTAATCGGCGTTAAATTTAAGAAAAATCACCAAAAAACGTGTTTATTGATGATTTTTGTGTTGTTTCTTAAAACAAATGAAGAAAAATGGTTTTCTAATCAAAATTGTTTTAAAGCACGTACTTTTACCTTCAAAAGAAAAAAAAGTTATTAAATTTGCTGCAACTGCTCTAAAGTTACAGCATTTTTAAGCAGCAAAAACAAGGAGTCATAGGTGTTTTGAGGAGAACAAGTACATGTAGGTACTTAAATACGCTACGGGATGTAAATATTTTGATATAATGGAAAAGTTCATTACAAATAAAGTAAAATAGAAAAAAAATTCTTTCAGAAATCTGTTACTGTCTCAGAGATATTCTCAAATGTATGTAAGTTTCCGCAAGTTTCTATTTACGAAATAATCTTTTGATTGTTTTTATAATCTGTAAATTATATTTATTGAAAGAGCAAACTTTTTTATATTTAAATCAAATTGTAACAAAACATATAACATTTAGAACGGAAATTTTATTTTTTCATAGACATTTAAACGAATGCAAACCGTTGAACTCACAAAGAGCTCGTAGAAGTCTTTGTGGATAATCGGGGTAGTTTTTTTGGACATTGTATTTTTTCCAGGTATTTTGAAAGTCAGAATGTACAGATTCTGATGCCTGTTTAATTTAAATATAAAAAAGTTTGCTCTTTCAATATATATAACTTACAGATTATAAAAACAATCAAAAGATTATTTCGTAAATAGAAACTTGCGGAAACTTACATACATTTGAGAATATCTCTGAGACAGTAACAGATTTCTGAAAGAATTTTTTTTTTATTTTACTTTGTATGTAATGAACTTTTCCAATATATCAAAATATTTACACCCTGTAGCGTATTTAAGTACCTACATTTACTTGTTCTCCTCAAAACACCTATGACTCCTTGTTTTTGCTGCTTAAAAATGCTGTAACTTTAGAGCAGTTGCAGCAAATTTAATAACTTTTTTTTCTTTTGAAGGTAAAAGTACGTGCTTTAAAACAATTTTGATTAGAAAACCATTTTTCTTCATTTGTTTTAAGAAACAACACAAAAATCATCAATAAACACGTTTTTTGGTGATTTTTCTTAAATTTAACGCCGAATAAAAACAAACAAAATTTTTTAACTAAAGAAAATCCCTCACGGGACGTGGAAGAAGAGATCTAAAAAAAGAAAATTTAAATACCTCAATTTTTATTGTAATATGAGCGGTTAACCTTCAAAAAATCGACAAAAATCGATTTAATTTTAAAAACCCTCGACAGATTATTTTCATTATAGGCTTGAAATCTTCTAATTTCATCACTGAACAAATTTTTGTAAAAAAACTTTTAGTGATAAGACCTTTGGGTTGAACTTCGTCGAGCCCCACCGTGCTACTTCAGGTTTAGAGAAAAAAAGATATTGATTTGAAAATTTAGAAAATGTTTTAGAAAAATATAAAGGATCTCATGAAATTTGTTTTTCTTTTTATTATAATAATTTTGGAAAACAATTATGTTATCAACAATTCAAATATGAGCGATAATGTACTATATATTTTAGTCTTATGATCGGACATTGTTTGTTAAACGTCAGTATAAATTTTGTTTATTTTTTTGATAGTATAAAAAATTTGTGAATCGTTTTCCAAAACCATGAAATGAGTCATGAATCTATGTTTTATTAATAATTTAATAAAATGTGTTTTAATAAAATGTTTTTCATTTTGTAATATTCTGCCAGACAAATCTGTTTCTCTGCTTATAAGTTTTTTTCTCTCTTTCTTTCCTTTTTTTTTTTAATATAGAAGTTACTACTTTTTGTGTACAATGCTCAGCAAAGGTCGATAAATGGGGGCTCGAGGAAAAACTAGTGAGTTCTTGGCTCGTTCGCATTCGAGTGGAAAGAATTGAAAGCAAGCAAAGACGAACGTGAAAGTTTTGCGACAAATGTTAGGAAACTTTTGACGGTTGAGGAAACTTTTTTAATGCGATGCTCTCGCAATACCGTCGCGCTTTTTTCCACTTGCGTGGCTTATTCTCGTTATTTTCTCTTCGCAAGCACAGATGCTGTGTAAAATGAGTTTAAATTTCCCGCCACGTAGTTGTCAGTCTAAGAAAAGTTGTTTGACGTTTAAATTTCATGCTCCCGACTCAGAAATAAATCAAAGTTTCTTTAATCTATACAGAAAACTCTATTCCAATAGGTCGTCTGAGTAAATATTGAATAAATATTGGAAATTAAAGGTTAATGGACTTTTTAAATAAAGTCATAAATGTGTACCTAAATAAGCTAGCCCTTAATCAGAAAGAATATAGAGTCGTATTTTAATTCTCTTTTATCTTTTTAAACTTGAATTAGTAAAAAGTCGTCCACCTAATTCAAATTAGTATAAACATTTTTTTAGTCTTATTTCTTGATTTTGAAACTTTTACTAAATTTTCAGTGAAAAATAATATAAAATTAGTAGAAATTTTCACTAAATTGAAGTTGTAGATGATTTTTTAATTTAGATTCAAAAAGATAATAATTATTAAGTTGGAAATTATTTAATTTCACTTACATTATCTACTCCAGATATATGTATAATTTTCATGATTAAGTGCATGGGATGGAGAATAACGTCATTGATCTAGACAAAGTTTGTCTGTAACTTCTGTCTTAAACTACTGAATATTTTGTCACCTATAAGATCTGCCTGGCCCGATTTTGTTTGAAATTTGACTTGAAGGATTACAAAAAACTAAACCTTGGCAGTGACGTCATTTTTCATCACATGCTTTTAATTAATAACAGATTTTTATTACAAATCCCCTTATTAATTTTAATAATTTTTAGTATATTTATTTAATAATGAAGAATCAAAAACAAGCTGAACAGTTCATCTTACCTTATTTTAGATAAATCTCGTCTAGGAATCTCAATACAGATTCTGGTAATGTTCAGAAAAATCATGAACACAGATTATTTTTACCAAAAATGTATTAATCGAAAAATTTGACGTGATTAAAAACTATTAAGTTCGGATAACGGTCCAAAGATCATATGTAAATATTTAAGAATATAGTCCGGTTATTAGATATTACTTACTTTTACAAAATTTTTCATTCTTTCATTACAAACATTATGGATAAATTCATAAATTTATTATGATTATACTTTTCTGTATATCTAACATTTTTTCTTTTATTTCAGGTAAGTTCAACTAATGGAATACATATTTTTTCAATCATCTGTAAGTAAAGAAAATATTTTAATAATTACTTACAATAAGTGTACATTAAACGAGAAAAATAACTTAGAATTCAAATGGAAAGAGTTATCAATAATATATAAAACAAGTTTTGAGACGTAAAATATGATTTTCTATTTATTAAGATGCAATTTTTGCAGGAAAATAATTATTGGCGAAAAACGAAATTTTTGGATAAAAATAAGTGCTTTAAAAATTGATTAGGTATTTTCAAAAATCCCTGTGTCTAAATTTAGATATTTATGAGTTTAATGAGCCTGTCGATTTTTATTAAAATCCTTTGAAACGTTCTCGAGATATCCAGGCGACAAAAATGTTACCACACACATACACACACACGCGCGCATGCGCTCAAATACAGCCTGACATTTGCTTAAGAATAGAAGTTTTTAAATTTTTACTTTTTAATAAAAATGAGTCTATTAAACCCATTTTTTGAAATTCTGTTGTTATAAATTTTTACTATCTACTGTTGGGCGGTCTTCTCTACTTCCGCATGAAAAGAGCCCACTGTTGCACTATTGGACTTATTTATTTGACCATATCTTCATTAAATTTCGAACATTTTAAGAGGCCTTGGAACCTTTTAGATAAAAAATTCACAAAGTTACAAGCATTCAAAGTTAGGTGTCAAAACCCTAGTTTTGAGAAAAACCAAAATTTGAGTTCAAGATTACCATTTTAAGGTAACTGTACCAATACTCGATCAGTGATGATTTAATTAGCCAAAATTAATTAATAATTTTATTACATTGGTAAAACTAAATCTTGTAATATTCGAAGTAGTATTTGGCATCAATAATATTAAACTATTAATTAATTTTATCCAATTAAATCATCTCTGATCGACTATAGGTACTGATCGAGTATAGGTATACCGTTACCTTAGCGCCCATGTATTTTAAAATTAAAATTATTTTCTGTTTTTAATTACGATAAAGTTATGATAAACGCATTATATTCGACGTGGGCCGTTGCATTAGTTTGTTTCTCAGTAATAAAAAAAGATTCAAAAATTTGAACCTCCTTTAGAGAAATGCGAATATCTCGGAAAATAAAGTTAACAAAATGGGACCTTTTCATGCACATATAGGGATTATAAACGAAAATGGGACAAAATTTAAAAATTTTGGCAGATAATAGTTCCTTAAATTAAATCAGAAAGCCTTGATTTTTTTGAGAATTTTTTACCACTTATACCAAGTAGCTTTTGTTTAAAGTTGAAACTTAGTTAAAAATTAAAATTATAATAAAAAGAAATCGGGTCAGAGTCTCGTCTGTCAAATATAATGGTTCGAGACGTTCTAGATTCCACGGTAAAGGTCAAAATAGCTTAATTTAGGGCTTCTGCGTTTACATGTTAAAGGTATACAGAATTCAGTGTGGCTTCCTTTGACGGATGGAATATTCTCTGGACGTGCTTTCAGGATCGAGGCGATGGTTGTGCAAGTGTACCTAGGTACTTGTATACGCTTATATATATATAAAGCAAAAGTGCAATCAAGTGCAGCGCAACGCCTGATTGGTAGCGAAGCTATTGTTGATATAGCGCTTTTAGACAAGCACATGTGTTTTGTTCATCTGATTGCTTTACCAATAACCATCTACGAATTATACGTCTGTGTTTTACACCTTCCCGTTACAATGACCAAAGCCCTAAATGTATATTCACTAGCTGCTAAAATTTGTCTGGTAAACTATACAAAACAAAAGAAAACCAATTAGTTTTTTCCAGTAGATCTTGAATATTCTTCATTCAATAATCTTACACCCAGAGAAATAATATATTTGTCTCACAGCCAAGTAACTTTTTATTTGTTTCAAATAAATTTTTATTTGAATCAAATAAATTTTTATTTGTGTCAAATAAACTTTTATTTGATTCAAATAAATTCTTTTATTTGAAACAAATAAAAAAGTTACTAGGCTGTGAGACAAATATATTTTTATTTGGCACAAATAACATATCTTTGAGTCAAATATATCACTTCTCTGGGTGTATATTCAAATATATTTTAAAATTTTTGTCAGTGTACAATTTCTGGAGTCATTATTTTTAACGAATAAATTTGAAAATTGATTAAATCCTAAGTCACTGAATTATTATAATTGACAAATATTGACATCATTGGTATGGGTCTGAATTCTCTACCAATTTGTGCCGCAAAACATGTTTTGAAAAATTCAAAATTAAAGGCCAAAATTTGAAAAAACATTTTCAAGGCCCAAAAATGACATTTTTAAATTCCTGTAAAACAAAAATTGTGCTAAAAACTTACAAATACATAGACTATTGTGCCATAAAAAGGAATAACATAACTTTTAAAGATTTTAACAATTTGTGCCGTCAACAATTTCTTAAAAACTTCATAATTAGGTCCCAAAAATCAGTTTAAATATTTGGGTCTTACAAAATAATTTCGTCTTTAAAACGAAAAATACAAAGAAACTGAATAGTCTAAGGCAAAACAAAATATTATAAAACTTATCATCAACACTGAGAAAAAATTTTGGTAAAGATTCTTGTGCCTTATCTATAGATAAGGCTTTTTTAACCAGATTTTCTGGTTAAAATTGTGGGAAATCCAGTAAAAATTGTAAGACAGCACGGTAAAATTTCGGGGACTGTCAATTATGACGCTTTTATAATGAACAGCACAGGAATTTTTACCAAAAATTTTTGTCAGTGAACAACAATTTTTTTTTGACTTGAAACTTTTTACGAGTATTCATACTCTCAAAAATTGAAAGTTTGACTAAATAAATTTTGTGCTAGCTTAAATACCCCTAGCACAAAATTAATGTTCTATGAAACTTAAAACTATAACGTGAATATTTTGGGCATAATTCGCTTTTTTGGGAATTAATATTTTTTCCTAATTTTCTAGCATTTAAAAAATTTTAATTTCGGAAAAACTGTGCTGTATAGCTTCAATACGGCTAGCATAAAATTAAACTCTTATTAAACTTTTTTCTAATGGGTTTTTAGCTTTTTTGAGACTTAAAATATTTTCCAAATTTTTAAACTTCAAAAACTTTAATTTATAGGAGTTTATGTTTGTGCTAGGCACATAATAGCTGGCACAAAATTTACTTTGCCGAAATTTTAATTTTTGAAAGTTTCAAAATTTGGAACATGTGTGCAGTCCCAAAAAGTCTAAAAAAACTTTATTAGTGCCTAAAAAAATAGCTGTTGATGATAAGTTTTATAATATTTGTTTTGCCTTAGACTAGTACTCAGTTTTTTTTTATATTTCCTTGCAAAGACGAAATTATTTTGTGAGGCCCAAATGTTTAAACAGCTTTTTGGTACATTTATGGGGTTTTTAAGAAATAGTTGGCACAATTTTTTATGATGGTTAATATGTATATTTTTTATTCTAAAAAAATTGGCATTTTTGAAAAAATTTTTTTTTATAATTTTCTTAAAATTTTATAAATTTATATTATTTTTTTTGTGGCACAATAGTCCATGTATTTGTAAGTTTTTAGCACAATTTTTGTTTTACAGGAATTTTAAAATTGTACTTTTGTGTATTAACAATGATTTTTCAAATTTTGGCATATAATTTTGAATTTTTCAAAAAATGTTTTGCGGCACAAAATTACTTTTACAATTTGGCAAAATTTTGTTTTGAAAAAACAACATGGCGTTGCCAACTTTTTGCATATTATTTTAACATTTGAAAAAGTCGTATTTTAACTAAAACATCATATCTTTTTATTAAAAATCGTCGTAGAACAATTTTAAAAAAAATGTTTTAAAAATCATAATTTAAGCTTTCTGTTGATCCTACACTGTTAGAAAAAACCTGAAAATTAATGCACTTTTAATTCATTCACGTCACTGAATTTTCATTTAATGTTGAAGGAAAGTTATGATAATTCACAAATAAATTGAATTTCATTCAAGTATGCATTAATTTTTATTTAATTGCGCATTAAAGTAAAATTAATGCAATAATACCATAAATTTGAGTTACCGATGAATGACAGTTATTTTCGAGTCGGTAATAAGATAAGTTGCAGAATTATTGTAGTGCAGTTTGTGGTACAGTTTTATAATACTTATAGTGTAAATCGTGTTCAAAATAAACTTCTTTGATGAAGATTTAAATGAACTTTAACTTCGTGACTATGGTTTCTTGCCTCTTTATTTTTAATAACTGAATTTAATGTTTATATTGTAACCAACAGTTTGTAGGTTATGTTTTTAGTGCATCTATTTCTATTCGCGTGTGTATTTTGCAAACAAATGGATAATTATTAAGTAAATACTCTAATTCGTATGTTCTTTTAAGATAATAATTCAAGTGTTCATAAATTGCTGTGCTTCTATTCAAAAAGTTTTCTACACGTTTTGTTTCTTTGGACTTTCTTGCATACGCGTATTTAAACAAATAGTTAATTAAAATCTAAGACAATATGAATGAATTTTCATTCACCTATGTTGGAAGTTTTTTCCAACCACCTACATTAAAATTAATGCACATATGCATGAATTTTTAGTCACACGTAACTGAATTTTCAGTCACGTGTTTTTAATTTTCATTTACGTGAATGGAAAAAACTTCCAGCATATGTGAGTAAAAATTCAGTCAGATTTTTCTAACAGTGTAGACATGTATTAATGTTAAGTCGGGTTCAGATTCTATCGAACAAAAAGTACCATTTTACTGATTTTGAGGTTACACTGTAAAAACAAGTGTCTTATTTTAAGACATTTTTGTCTTCATTTATAAGACGTTTTAAAGTGTCTTAATTTTAAACCAATGGGAAAGCATCTTTAAAAATTATTAACCAATGAAATAGCTTGAAATAACCGTAAGACGCTTTCTTAATGTCTTGTGTCTTAAAATAAGACACTTAGAAGACAGCAGTTTTTGCAGTGTAGGTCCAAACTCAGATTCCCTGCACCAATTCTGATGGTAGATTCAGATTCGCATCAAAATACATAGAAAAATATGGATTTTATATCCAGATGAGGAAACTTTATTTTTTTTGTGAGGCTGTGTAATTTTATAAGAAGGTCTCTCATTGATTGAAATTAAGAAACCTAAAACTGTCTTAAAAATTAGTTTCTCAAGGTAAGACACCTGTTTATGCAGTGTTATTAATGGCCCAGTATGCAAATATGAAAGTGAAGCAAGTGTATAGATATAGGCAAGAACATAATATACATAATATTTATGGTGCATGTCAAAACTATGCACAACTTTCTCTAAATCAGTATAATAATAATAATATTTGCCAGCGTTGAATTTGACGGACGAGAAGTTGATCAAAAAGAATAGTTAAACAAAAAATGTGTTCTCTTATAATGGCATATATATAAATCCTATGATCATTTCAGTTGAAATATTGGTTGCGCATGAAATTTAATTTAGGGGGAAAATCACAATGGCACAATAATTGTTTCCCAGGTTGAAAAAAAAATTCGTGAATTTCGACATAAGGTTTCCTGTCTGGAGTTTAATCCTGATTTGGGGACATGGGGACACGAGACTCATTTTCATGTGGTATTATTCTATTGTCGATTTTTACCTTTTGTACTCGAACGTTGCATTGCATTTTGCGTGCGAAGCATGTCCCACGCATGTCACGTGTCTACCACAGCATTAAATGATACACGCGCTTTCAAGATAAATTGTCATTATGTATTGTGCATAATGAAATTACGATTATAAAAGGTAAAAAGTGTTTAGTTTCATTGATTCAAAATGTCTTGAAAAGCCATTCAAAATTAGTCTTCAAAAACTGAAAAAAACAAAAGTTGAAATTTTTTATTAATAATGTATCTGAAATAATTTATTGTTACTTATACTTTTGAAAAAATAGATATTATACATTTTATCAAAATACGCGCACATTATATAATACTATTTTATAATTTTTTTGGAGTTCAAAAATTCATAATAATATTGACTCCATTGTAAAACCAAAATGAATCCTGTAAATATATATAACTATTTAAACACGTCTATATAATTATTGCTCTACTTTTATATACTTCATCTAAATATTCCTCATAAAAATGTAACAAGTCGTACACATAAAATAATAATCTTACTTTTATTGCTCATTCAGTTATAGTATAAACTGTGATGCACATGTTAGATATAGTTTACAGAAGAGTTATGTTATAATTAATGTTTATTGCAAGTGTCGTGATTCGTATGCATATGATCGTCTTTTAAATGTCTAGAAAGAAAAGAATACGGGACACGTGCTCATTTCGAAAGTGGGAAATTTTATACGTGTAGAGAAATCTCGCTTTTCTTTTTAGCCTTTTGTGGGTCGCTTTAAGTACATTTTAACTCACTACTATTATAATTATTATAATCTAAAAAAATATCAACTCATTTTTGTTACAACTCATATATTTTGTTTATTTTATATAGTGTCACGTTTTTTCAGATTTTTTTTTTTAAACATATTTATATATTAAATGCAGTTTTCGAGGTAGCTTATTATTCTTTTTTGGTATACAAAATGACAAATCCAATATGGCGGACGAAAAATAAAAAGTTCAATGTAACGCAAAGAGCAAGCAAATTAAAACCATAATTTTCATCCTATTTTTTGAGGTTTAAAATTTTGACTTGAAGTTGTCATTGTTGTTAATTATTGACTCCACAAGCCATATTGAATCCGCCATTTTTAATTTCTAAAATATGTCATCAAATTCGTTATTAACGACCTTAAAATTGTTTAGAAAATGAACATTTTTTCATATTATTTGTTAACATTTTGTTACGCAAAGGGTTAAGAACAAACTTATTTTGTACAATATTGCCTTTAATTGAACCAAAAAAGTTTAGTCTTTTTGCGTTTCAAATTGAGTAAAATAAAATGTTTGTACCTCAATTTAAGAAGCAAAGTATGTGATTATCAGCATGTAAGTGTGCTGACTTTTAGAAAATTAATCTGTAAAATCAGCAGCTGTGTGCTGAATTTAAAAAACGTATTTGAAAATCAAATGAACCAAGATCTTAATTTCACACAAACCTCAGTTGAAATTAAAAGAGGGCATCCTTATTTTCACAAAAGCCGTAGTTGAAATTAAGGACAGCCTTATTTTCAAGATTGATTTATTTTCAGACTTCCCTGAAATTAAGATTTACATTTTACAATGCAGCGTCAGATTTTTTCTATGATAATGATAATATTTGCATTTTTTATTAAATTTAGTTGATATTCTCATAGTAGAAAAAATACCAAGCTAAAATTAGATCAGGATATTTTATTTTTATTTTAAAGTCTCTTATGAATTACGTAAGTTGTTTTTAAAAATATCTGTACTTCATAACTCTCCCTTCATAGTGATGAGGTAACATTAAACAATAACATCTTAATAGTTTTATTATGAAACTTCCCTTGATTATTTTTTTTTTCTTATTTCTTATGTAATTTTTATATTCATCATATAATATTTCTTGCAACCCCTTTTCAATTTATCACATAATAGAAAATAAATACCCTTAACTCTTGTAAAAGTTTTATGTAATATATAGAAATCTTGTCTTATTAAAAATGTTAGAAAATTTACCTAAGGAAAAATTGTATTATTATTAAAATACAATTTAATAAAAACCCGAGACACGAGATAGTGCTCGTTTGTGTGTGTGTGGATAGTACTCTTTTTTTAAACTCAATAACCCGAAAACGGTTTAACGGATATTAATAAAATTTTGTATTGTACTATTTTATATTAAAATCTCAAATTAGACACAAAGATTTTCTTAAATTACCATAAAAACGTTTTGTATTAATTTCGCAATTTTTTAAACAATTTATTGTTTTCTCAATGAGGAAGCAAATCTTTTTGCGCTGAAGTTGAAGCTACAAGTGTTCAGGAAATGAACAAAATTTTTAACCTGTCTAACACTACGTTTTTATTTTAATCCTAGAAGAGAGTAATATGCGTTACTTGGAAGAAAGAGTGATATAATTTGAGAATGGAAAACACAATACCGCTAAATGCAACACCAAGTATGGTGTATTCTAAAGTTTATTGGCGCTAAAAGTAGAATTGGCACTAACTCTTGTACCTACATAGTGACCAGGGAGAATGAGATTAAGTCTGGACCAGAAAGCTCACTTCCTGGTAGCCTTGTAATATCTTTTGAATTTCCCAGTCCCCTCTGACACGTGGTTGTAAACTCAAAGGGATTAATGTGGACCACGTGTCACAAATCTATATACTCGTCCGAGAAAAAGGGGTGAACAGCTTGCTCATTATTTGCACACGGGATGAAAGATGATAATAATCTCCTTTCATATAACGACCACATATTATTCATTACACAACAGGCACAGATTCGCAAATTATTCCACATTCAACGACGCATAATCATTTTCCATTCAACTGCAATGTTTCACGGTAAAAATGATATTAGCATTTTCAAATTTGATAAAACAATATCAGCAAAAAGTAGGCACTTTATTGTGAGATTTATGCATTTGCAGTCATTTTTAAGATGTTTTTAAAATGTTAGAAGAAGCATTTTATAATAAATAAAAAGCCATTCAAACTATGATTGATTCAATCAAGTTCAAGTTGAGTGCGGAATTTATTGGAACTATCGGCGCCACCGTCAAAAGCTTAAATTATGGCATTAAATTTAAAAAATTTAAGTTAAGCTTTATTTTTTATTATTATTATTTAACTATAAGTAATTGTCATCTTTAAATTATTTATCTCAAATTTTTATTATTTTTGTTATTTTTCATGTATTACCTTCAAATTTAAATTTTTTATGATCTCTCAATGTATTTTCTTCAAATTTCAATTATTTTTGTCATTTCTCGACTATTTTTAAATATTGTTGTCATTTTTTAATTGTTTTTTTAAAATTTCAATTAATTTAGTAATTTCTCAATTATTGTCAATATTCGACATTGTTTTATTATTTTCTCCAAATTTTATTACTTCAATTTTCATTTATTCGTGTCATTTCTCAATTTCTTTTCAAATTTTAATTAATTTTATCATTTTCAAGTCTTTTCTTTAAATTTTTTATTGTTTACTTAATTTTTAATTAGTTTTGTCATCTTTCAATTATTTTTCCCAAATTTTTATATTGTTTGTTATTTTTCACGTATTACCTTCAAATTTAAATTTTTTGTTATTTCTCGATTATTTTTTCCTTTTTTACATTATTTTTCTCATTTTTTAAAATTGTCAATTAATTTAGTCATTTCTCAAGTATTATCAATATTTTCGACATTTTTTTATTACTTTCTCCAAATTTCACTTATTTCCTTATATCTTTAAATTATTGTCATGGATTCTTTAATTTCTTATTTTAATTTACATTTAATTTTTTCATTTTTCAATTATTTTTGTCATTTTTCAAGTATTTTTTTCAAATTTCAAATTTTTTATAATTTATAATTTATAATTTTTATTTTGCTTCTCCATGTTTTAATTATTTATGTCATTTTTTACGTCTTTTCTTCAAATCATAAATTTTTTACATAATTTTAAATTTGTTTTATCATCTTTGATTTTTTTTCAAGTTTCAATTTTTTTTTGTCATTTCTCGACTATTTGTTCTATTTTTTTATTATTTTTGTAATTTTCAATTATTTTTGTTATTTCTCAATGGTTTTTTTTTTTAATTTTAATTATTTTTATCGTTTTTCAAGTATTTTCTTGAAAGTTCTATCAATTTTATGATCTTTCAATTATTTAATTATTTTCTTTAATGGCCAATTTTTTTCGCCAATTTTTTAATTATGTATTAACATCAAATTTTTATTTTGTTTTTCCATTTTTAATTTATTTTTGTCATTTTCAAAGTCTTTTCTTCAAATTTTTAATAATTTACTTAATTTAAAATTAGTTTTGTCATCTTTCATTTTGTTTCTTCAAATTTCAATTATTTTTGTCATTTTTCAATTATTTTTTTCAAATTTCTATTATTTTTGCCATTTTGCAATTATTTTCTTCAAAAATCAATTTTACCTTAAAAACCTATGTATTACACACTTACTTTTTTCACTATTGTAATATTATAGCTATTAATCATACATAAAAGAAATCCGGGAAAAATGTGATTTTAGATCCGGGAAAACCGGGAGTTTGAAAATCATGTTTCGGTAGACACCCTGACAAAAATCATGTTCCTTTTTTCGTAAAAATGATTGAAATCCGGTTTATACTCTTGATTCTCAAGATTTTAAGTAAAAAATTTAAGGAAATAAGTCTCATAAAACAAATTTTTAAAAACTATATGAAGTCGGATTTATAGAACTTATTTTAATTCAGATGTGTGAAAAAAAATTTTGACTTAAAATCGGCAAAAACTTTCACTCATTTTTAAAAACAAACTTTTCAAAAAGATTTTAAAATGAAATAATTTAAAAGAAACATTTTTTAACATACATTCTCAAGGATTGAACTATAATAAAAAATTTTAAAAGAATTTTCAAAAAGTGATTTTTAAATATTATTTAAAACTAATGTTTTAAGTCCTTATTTAACGAAAATTATCAATAATTAAGAAACAAAATTAGTAAGAAACGAATACTTTTTAACAAATTTAATTAATGTTAAAAATCTAACATCTAATCTAAAGTCTTTTAAAATTGTTCAAATAATTTAAAAACTTTTTAATAAAAAATGTTCTTAAACTATTCACTGATAGAAATTATAAAAAGAAATCAGAAAATCATTTTTTTTTTAATAATCAAAATTATTTTTTTAAATTCATGCTTTCAGAAAAATGTTTAATTTTTTTAAATGAAAAATTAGTGGATTCGTATTTGTGTTATTTTTGGGTACTTTATTATTAAAACGGCTTAAAAGAATAAGGTTAAACCTTTAAATCTATAACTAATAATAATGAAAATGTTTCTCTTGTAAAATGAAAAATTCATTGCTTAGAACTTATTTATTTTATGAAAAATTTTAATTATAAATCTTCTTAACATTTCAAATTAGTATTTCTTTTTTGACTTTTTAACTTATATATTTGTATATATGTGTATTTTGTATTAGGGGTATCCTATAAGTTTTTTTTGTGGGCAAAAGTCAAAACCAAAAAACTAAATATTCATAAGCAACTCTCCTCTACCGTAAAAAAAAGAAAGTTCAAACTACATAAAATATTCTCGCAAACTTTATTTTCCATTGCTTATTAATCATCCGTAACAACACAAATTATTATTGTACATTTGACCAGTAATTTTTATATGATATACTTACAAAATTTCGTAACTTATTATTGAGAAATTGAATTAAATTCTGACTTTGAGTACATTGAGTGGCTATGCATAATGTAATGTGTCTTTAATAAAGTACCTACTAATAATAATATGTATTTAGAAGTCCTGGACGCTGATTTTAGGTTAAAGTAGCGTGAGACATTACAGGCCGCAGGCTAGAAAGTGACCGGCAACTTGCTAAGTTTGTTGGTAGGTCATATATATATATATATATACATTATACACTTATATCAGGTTTAATATTATTTATCGTGAAAAACCTGCTAAAATCTGGTGATATTTAATTCTAATGGATCAAGAAACTCAAGAAGCAAAAACCAATCGTGATTCCACCCCGTTGACTTTTATCAGTCAGGAATTATTAAGATAAATGGAGAGAAAGTCTTTAATCAATTAATAACTTTCAAACTGGTTCGACGTATAATTACGTGACTTTCTTAAATCGTTGCATTATTAGTGTTAAATTATACTAGTTAAATTTTATTATTTTTTCCTTAAAACTCTAAGTTTAATTTTTATTATTGCGCAATTTTTTATTTTTTACCATCTGATTTTATTTCAAATTCGCAAATAATTTTTTTAAAATTATTTTGTTAGTAATAATATTTAGTTATGTTTTACTAATAGATAGTTATTTTCACGCTGAAAACAAATGTCAGTGAGAATTTTATCAGACACTTTATTTCGCAGAAATTTATAAGAAATATAATAATATTTCTCACAAATATTTTTATATTTCTTAATATTTAAGAATACAATAAGATAATTATAAGAAACCTCGATCGCCTTAAAATTTTATTTCTATAGAGTTTAACTTTATTGATAAAAGAATCTTTACTCAATTAATCCCAACATAATATTATTACAAGTTGGTCACTAATTTTTTGTAAAAGTATCCATGAATAATTTTAAGTCATTTATTGATCACTCTATTGCGATTACGTTGTATTTTCAATTTTAAACTATTATTATTGCCTACATACAGAAAATATTATTTTCAAAGTTGCCAAGAAAAAATTGAGAAAATGTTTGAAAAATAAAAATTACATTTTTATTAATGAAAAATTTTCACCTCTAAGGATTCATGATAAATACCACTGTCGGTATAGTAGGCCTTGAATTTATCTCAACGAAGTGTTTTTACATTTACCAGAAAATTGGAGAATCATGATGAAGACGGGACCTGTTTTGTCGATTGAAGTGAAGGAGCAATAAGGAAAATTCGGTTGCGAAAAGTGCCGCCAGGTTGCAGGATTAGTTTATAAAACTTAAAACAAAGTAAAAAAAAAAAAATCGAATTTTGACAATTTTAAACTACTAAATACACTCTTCTTATCAATTTTTATTATTGTGAAAAGTATTTTATTTATTAAAAAAGAATTTATACCGTAGATTATTTAATAGAATTTACTTTTCGAATTTTCGAAAATATTCATTTTCGGACTTTGTTTATAATAAAATTAAAATTTTCTTATGCTTTATTATTTTTTACCTTAAAGAATTGTTTTCCTTAAATAGCTAATGAATCGGTAAAAACATAACCGTAGTAAAATTTTGAAATTAGCAATGAAATATATTTTTGTCGGAAGATATCTTGTTCGAATATTTGCAATTTTGGTAAAATAAAAATTCGTCAGTTTAAGAATTCTATCAAACGTAAATTCGTGTAAAAAAGTGTAAATAATTCGTGACAAATGAAGATTAGGTGAAATAAAAATTCTGGGATTTAGTGAATTTAAATAAATTCGGCATATAATAAGAATTCTGTTAAATAAAAGTTGTTTAAGAAGATTCTATGAAATGAAATTTCAGTAGAGTAGAAAAATTCGTATTAAGTTAAGTTGAATTAAAAAAAATTCGCAAAATCAAAATTGAGATAAAATTTTATCTAATGAAGTTTTTCAGTATGAAAATTCTAACTAGATACATAAAAATTTCATAAAGCAGAAAACTTGAAAAAGAGATACTTATTTTAAAATCACGGATTTTTAAAATTATTTTTATGGTAAATTGATCAATTTTAATGCTCGACTGACTATACTTGTTAATTAACCATACCACATAGTTTTTGTATTATGAAACATTGCATGTTTATTTTTACAAGTACCTCTTACTCTAATAACTCGTAAAAAAAGAGATTCTTTTGAAAAGAAAAAGTTGATTAAATTCTTTTAAATTGACATAAAAGTCACGGATGTGGAAAATGATTCAAAATACAAACGTTTAATACTACTCTACAATACAGAATATTAGCTTTTCCAGGTTCAGAATAACATTTTTTTTATTTTTAGAATATTAATAGGAATTGTAGAGGTTTTTATTAATCTTCCGCTACTTTTATATACTTTAAAACATTTTGTGACACAAATAAAAAGTATTTATTGCACGAATATTTATTAAAATAATATTTATAAAAAGTAATATATCATCTCATATAGCATATTGTTTTCTAATAATAATTTTGCTTATTTCTTTTTCTTTCCAATCTTTTTTTGTTTTCATGGAATTTTATTGATTTTCTTTTAGAAAGTGTTTTTACAAATATATTACGCATTTGAGTTTGACATTCGTCTAACACAATAGCGGGTCACTCCACTTAACATTTTTATTCAAACAACTTTTTTCTAGGAATATTTTTTTTCCAATATGAAAAAAAGGAAACATATATTTTGTAATTTTCTCGAAGATAGGACATTCTTCGAATTATTTTTATTTATTTATTTATAATATTTTCTAAACAAATAGAATTTAAATATTTTGTTGAATATAAAATTACTATTTATAAAAATATTATATTTTATTAAATTTATCGAAACTAGTGCAAGACTTCAAAGCATGGTGTATGTTATAGTTTTGCCTTTATACCCGAAGAATATTAATTTAATTATTTTAATTGATTAAATAATAAATTAATAAATAATTCAAATTATTATAACAGAAGTACAATATTGTTATTAAATAATTATTAATTAATAAAATGTTTAAATTCTATTTGTTAAAAAAAAATTGGAAGAACGTCCTATCCTCATTTTCATATGAATGAAAATTATGTGGGGATTATCGATAGGAGTTAAATCGATTACAGTTTTTTTTACATTCTTTAACTGAAAATCTAATCTTTAGGATTATAAATAAAATAACACATTCCTAAACTAAACTTTGAATAGTTTAGGAAAAATAATTATATTAAAAATATATTCTAAAACTTGTAAGAAAAATCAAATTTGTTTATTAATTTTTATTATCGGTTTTCGAACGTTTATTACTTTATTAATTAATGACTTTGAGACATATTATCTTCTAAAATGGAGAATTTAATAAGAGACAGCAAAACTAATAGACAGGTGAGAGTCTAATTACATTTCCATTAACTTTGACCCTATTTCGTGTCCGAGGGTAGCCAATCAGTTTCCATTTGATGTGCATGCATATACCTTAGAAATATCTCACAAGAGATAGTAGGTACATAGTTACTCGTGTGCATACGTATATGTATAGGCCTGCTTGACAGAGGAGTGAACATGTAGAGAATTCTCCAGATTTGTGTAAATGTGCATAAATGTAGGACTATACATATACAATGATAATATACATATATACATGTGTGTATATATCACATTGTGCATCGAGTGTTTCTCGAGTGCCTTTAGAAACGTCAGCCCTCAACACACAACGGCTTTTCAAAGCAGCTTTTCAGGACATTGGTTTTCCCCTCTTTTTGCATAAAAAAAAAAGAGGACTCTTCTTTATTTCCCTCTTTACCTCTCTGACGACCTCTCATTTTTAAAGATGAGATTCTCAAATTAGTATCAAAACCCCTCCAGCAAATTTAAATAATTTATACATCATGAAAAGAAAACTGATATTCACACTTTTTTAGAGTGTCTTATCAAGTTGAGTTAATGCAAATAATTGACGTAATTTTTTGCGAATTATGCATTCAAGATGAATATAACGAGAGTTCTACTTTTATTTGCATACTAAATACATGTAGCTTAGTAATTGTCCTGATCTCAATGAAAAATTTAGTTTTTAGTAATTTTTTTTTTAAATTAAAGCAATTTTAAAAAGTTATTTTTAAAATATTATATTAGAGTATATAATATTAGTAGAATATAATTTATCTTTTATTTAGGAACACAAAATGGAATAATAAAGAAAATATTTGTTTAAAATTATTAAAATATATTACAAAAATATTTTTTTGAACTAGTAAACTACAATAAACTTTCTGTTAAATAAAATTATCTAAAAATAAAAATTGTACGGATTTTCCAGAATAATTTTACGGAAAGTTTATAGAATTTTTAATAAATATAACAATTTTATGAAAATGTTATGAATGATGCAAATAATCATTCAAAAATTTTAAGAAATTACAATTTTCTCGAATTTTCAGAAATAAATATGTTCTACGGGAATTTAAAGAAAATTTGACAAAAATGTCCAGAAAATGAAAAGAAAAATCCACGCTAACTGAACTGAAGGATGTAAATAAAATTTCTGCAAAAATTGTAAAGAAATTCTTATTCAAAAATTTCTGCAAAAATATCTTTTGGTCATTTCAAGAAAACTCTATGAAAATCTTATAAGAATATAAATAAAAATCCTACTGAAGTTGTATTGAAACTGTTAAGAAAATTTCCGAGAAATAAATTTCTATATAAATGAACGAAAAGAATTAGTTGAAAACTTTTCTGCATAAAAAAATGTATTTGGAAATTAAATAAACGATTCCCAAAAAGTCTATACCGAAAATACAAGAAAATCTCTGCGGAAAAATCATGTAAATTAAAATCAATAAGAAAACATGCTGGGTTATCTAAAAAAATAACATCTATAAAGATACAAATGTCAAAGAAATTCGATGAAAATTTTACGAAAGTTTTCTGGAAATTAAAATTCTTTAGAAGTTTACGAAAGTACTACAAAATTTTAACCGGAGAAATTTCACCGAAAGGGTATATATCTAGAAATAAAAAAACTTCGAAAACTATAAACAAAACTAAAATCCTGGTACTAAAAATGTTAAAAATTCAAAATGGAGAATTTTTTTTGACTGACGCCACTTTAAATTTCGAAAATGTTATATCAAATTCGTATTTAACGACTCCAATAAACCCCAGGTAACAATTTTTTTTTACGAATTTGAACAATTTTGTAATAAATTATCAATTTTGAAAGTTTTTGATCCATCATTTTGTTTTTAAACCTAAGTACAGAACGATTTTTTTAAAATTACCTACTATATTGTATTCTCCATGTTGATTTTGATTTTTTTTCACAAGGCTTTCGAGGGGTATATTTTTAGTTTATTTTACTATAAATGAGATATTTTTGCTTAAATATTTTTATTTTATTGCAAAAAAAAAATAAAAAACATGAAATAATTTGATGCAGGTAAATTTTTACCATCGTTTTTCGCATAGCTCAGAATTTAAACATAATTTTTAATAAGAAAAATAATTTTTTAATGTTATTTTCAATGGATAGAAATTCTATTTAATATACCTTTTCATTTTTCTCTTCTTGTCTTTTTACCAGTGCAAGCAATGTCCTATTTGAAATGAATCCGAAGAGTAATTCAATGTATTGAATATCCGAAAATTACATTGGCTGGTATAATCGTATTTAACGAAATTGAGGAAAATCGCCTTATGGTACGTGAAATCTTGCAAAACTAATGTAAATACTGTAATTGTAAGTAGCGGCGAAGAGGGCGTGGCACGCAATGAACATATATATTTTCCAGGATAAAGGTTGATTCCCAATTCAGATACCATACTCTCTGACACAAGTACACTCAAGAATGAAGCTCGGGGACATCAAAGGAGGGTGGAATAAATTGCCACGACCCTTCATAAACCAAAATCCAATTCGTACGCATAAATGGCGTGTTTTCAGACGTCAACATTGCTCTGTTCAGAAATGAAATGAATTCTCTCATTAATAGTTTCTATTACTGCTCACCCTTCGTACTACAATTTGCGGTCGATACGGGTCTTTTAATTTCAAGGTCACACCTTTTATTCTCATGCGTATATAATGTCTAATGTTTTTTTTTTCATCATGGGAGCATCGATAAAGAACGTTCACCAATTCTCGATGTTTTTTACTCCCCCCTCTGAACGGAACGTTCAAAAATGCTTTATATACCCCCTCAAAAATGAAAATTCTTTTTTCTTATACATATATTAATTAAATCAAATTATTTTATTTATCATATATATATTTACCATTAGTAGTAATTAACAAGATTATAAATCTGAAATATATACCCCCCTCCCCCTTGTTGCAAATGGTTGCATTTTTTGGGCTTCTTCCCCCCTAAAAGTGTAACGTTTTTTATGAATGGTCCCCATGATTCTATACTTTTTTGAATTAATATTTTCAACATTTTTTTTTCAATTTAGAAATTATAATTACCATTTCGTCAACTCTTAACCATTATTTTATCTTTGTTTTTCTTTTATTGTTTATTTGTATATGGAGTATTCTCTGTCAAATTTTACCCCCCCCCCCCCCCTCTGACAATTTTTGGTTTCAACAAAACAAATTCCTAATAGGGGACAAATTAAAGCTTGAAACCTCTTAAGTTTATTTGCACAATTGCCTTTTTAAAAAATCAAAGATGGCGGACTAATTTTTGCGAAACTGACTATTTCAAGGTTATTTGGACCGCTGATTAGGAATCTGAAGTCAGATTTCAAAAATTTAAAATGGAGCATCCAATATGGCGAAGACATTTTTCGGTGTACTATTTTACTTGAAAGTTGTTATTTTTTGCAGAAAACACACATTCTTATGCGTACTTTATATTGCCTTTATTATATTTGAAAATTTTCAAAATGGCCGATCCAATATGTCCGAAAAAATATAAATTTTTGTCAATCTTTGCGAAACTGACTTTTTAGAGGTTATTTGGGTCGCTGATTACGATTCTAAAGTCAGATTTGAAAAATTCAAAATAGTGTGGATCCAATATGACTGAAAACACTAAAAACAAGTGTCTCATTTTAAGACATTTTTGTCCTCACTTTTAAGACGTTTTATAGTGTCTTAATTTTAAACTAATGAGAAAGCATCTCTCAAAATTATTAACCAATGAAATAGCTTGAAATAACCGTAAGACGCTTTCTTAATGTCTTGTGTCTTAAAATAAGACACTTAGAAGACAGCAGTTTTTGCAGTGAAAATTAGAAATCAATCACATTTGCTTGAAACTTGCTATTCGGGGTTTTTTGGCCCAAATTTGTAATCAGCAACTAGAAAAACCCCTAAGTAACGAGTTTCAAGCGAATCAGATCACTTTTCAGAAATTCTTCCACCATATTGGATTAGCCATTTTGAATTTTTGAAATCTGACTTCAGAATCATAATCAGCGACCCCAAAAACACGCTAGTTACAAGTTGTAAGTCAAATAGCTCGTTTAAAAAAAATTGGTCCACCATATTGAATCCGACATTTTGTATTTTTCAAAACTGACTTCAGATTCGTAATCAGCGACTCAATTAACTCCTAAAAAGTCAGTTTTGCAAAGATTGACAAAAATTTATTTTTTTTCGGCCATATTGGATCGGACATTTTGAAGTTTTTCAAATATCATAAAGGCAATATAAAGTACGCATAAGGTGTGTTTTCTGAAAAAAATAACAACTTTCAAGTAAAATAGTACGATAAATTAGTACGCCATTCTGAATTTTTGAAATCTGACTTCAATAACCCAAATAATGACCCAAATAACCTTGAATTTTTATTATTTTTTCAAATTTTTTAGCAACAAATAGAATTTTTTTATGCACCACGACTGTTTTGAAAAAATGTACGAGTCCGCCATCTTCGATTTTTTAAAAAGGCCACCGTGCAAATAAAAATAAAGATTTTAAGCTTTAATTTGACCACTATTGGGAATTTTTTTGTTGAAGCCAAAAATGGACAGTGGCGGGGGGGAGGGTGTTTTTGACAGAGAATGCCCCATATTTAAAGTTAAATTGGATGGAAGTAGTATACAAATTCTTCAATTATTACATGATTGTTATGAACACAAAATATAGAGATTATAATATTAAACTAATAATATTTTTATCTTTAACAATTGGAGTAATTCAAAACTTTATTTGGTGTACAATTTATTTACAAAGAACAAAAAATATTTTCAATCATCTTTTTCTAAATGTAAGTTGTTAATTAACCTTTCCGCATATAATCGTAAATTGTCGAGTGTCGGTATTATTTTCATATTAATGAGTTAAGTGAGCGCGTGATAATTGATCACGTGTCTTAGTCACGTGATTAGCGTAAATTTCCAACAATGTGTGAATTTCAGACCAATTTGAATTTCAAATATGTAGTATAGAATTAAAACACTGTCGATCAATCTTAAACATTGTGAAATTGACATTTTAAAATTGCGAACTTAAAATTAAAAGTAAGAATTACGAGTGAAATATCAAAGTTATATGAACGTTAAATTAAATTTTTTTTTTATAGTTCACTTAATAAAAAAACACTATTTTTTCGTCTATATGACCCAGTTTAGAAAAGGCTCTACTCTCTAATGGTCTCTCTCTCGAGTTTAAAAACTCGCTTTCTAAAGGAGCGAAAGAGAAGAATCTGGAAGTTGAAAAGTTGAAAAGTCTTAGGAGGTCACTAAAAGGGGAATAAATTTTGAAAAGAATTGGAAGTGATTTGTAAGAGTTGTAAAGACATGTTGACTAGATATGAGATGCTGTTGCTGATATTGTGTTTGAAGGTCCAGTCTAGACTCTAGACTGGTCGATATTCGACACCTCCGGTAAAACGCTGTGGCACGTAGTTTCCTTGCGGAGCATCATGAGGGATGCAATATCCAGCAACTTGCTTGTAAATGCTTTTCAACGATGGCGACATCAAACTACCACAACAGCCAGTAGCTCTCGAAAGATTCTTTTCGCGTCGCGGTGGCTCCATTATTACATGATCGATGAACCAATTCTTAGAAACTCTATATAAGACTCTTCACCACCAAGGAAAATCAAAGAGTTGAAAGAGAACGAAAAAAGGAAAAGTTGAAGAGCTCGCAAACTACCGCGGAAGTTCTTGAGGGCATCTCGAGTTACTTGCGTATAGTCTTTATAATGATCAAGAATGTTTGTTAAAATAATAGCAAAAAATGTGTATATTGTACTATGATTCTTTGAAAAAGATGATTTAATTGATTAACTTTCTTTGACTAGCGCGAAATGAGAGTTTTGAGGTCTATGATGAGAAATACACTGAGAAAAATAAACTGTTGAATCAATAGTGCCGATGCTATTGAATTCAATTCTTTTTACTCAATAATATCTGTAATCAATTATACTAATATATATTAAAATATAACAATTCATACTTTTAAATTAAAAGCATGATGTTTTTAAAAGAATTATTTAAAGTAGTTATAACATACAGAGAAATAGTTAATTTAAAGTTATTTTATATGGTTTAAAATAAATATAACTTGTTATATCAATAAATATTATTTACAGTTTGTACAAATATATATTTCAGATGATGCAATATGCTTTTGAATCAATAGCATCTGCTTTTGTTATTATAAACGGCATATTCACATACGTTCAAATGCAGATGCTATAAAATTGAAAGTACATTTAATAGATCGGTAAAACTATTTATTGAATTGTATTATATAAAAAATAGAAATAATAAAATGCATTTTTGCATTTTTTAATTTAAAACCTAGGAACTTTATAAATAAATAAATAAAAAATAAATAAAATAAATTAAAACAAAGTACATTATGTGACCGCGTCTGAGAAAATGGTACTTATGACCAAAAAAATCGATTTTTGGTTTTTGACGGTTTCGTGTACTTCTAGGTCTTAAAAATGTAATGCGATCAATCCTGATCAAAAACAAACTTTTTTTTTACTTTTTCAAGCAAATTTAAAAAAAAATGATTACTCCGACCAAATTTTTAACTTTTACTACTCAACTCTGACAAAATTCTTTTATGAAAATATAGGTATTTTTAAAAGAAAAATGATTCTTGGTATTTTTGATTAAAATCAATAGTTAAAAGGTTATGAATTTTTTAAAATTGTAAAATTGTTATTTTTTTGGAAATTTTTGACACAATTATTCCTGCTTTAAACAAATAATTATTGCATTGAACCTTAAATATGAATATCAAAACTATCTGAGAAAAATTAAATCTTAACTCTCGGAGACGAGTTAAGATGTATACCCGTCATTAGCGACCTAGTTAAATAGATCAATAATAAATTGTGAATTATGGTATTGTTGTTAGTTCTGAATGTACATATAAATTTTCAGATCTCTAGATCAATTAGAAATTGTTTAAATTTGATTTAAAATTTTAAGCATTTGATTTTTGCAACATAATTTGTTTATAACAATAACAGCGATGTTTAAACAATTGTTTTATTACGAAAATCGTATTTGGCGGAAAAAATTACATAAGAAACATCTATCTGGGTAATTATTAATATGCAACGTTCCCAGTAATCGAGTATATTTTAATGAAAAACTTTAAACTCATTTTACTCGAAAGATGCGGTCACATATATATTCAAAAATACAATTTTTTAAAGGATCTTTAGAGAAAACGATAACTTGACGAATGAAGGGGAATTTTCATAAACTATTATAATTATTAAGAAAACCTTGAGAACATGGTAAAATAATATTCTGAAACCGTTAGCTTATATTAAAGATAAAAAAGAATTATTTCAATCCTCAATACCAGGTTGCGAAGCGGCTTTGGCCTCGCGATCACGAAAGTTAAGCAAAGTCAAGCGTGGTTACTGGTTAGAGATTATATGGGTGACCGTCTCCGTGATATTGCTACAGCTTGATATTTTTCACTGAAATTATAAATTTTCTGAAATAAAAAAAATATGTACTGCGAAATTAGGTAGTGTACAACAGTTCAAGACTGAGGGAGGGGTTGAGCCGTTGTAAAATAAAGCTGAATAAGAAAAAGACCGATATTTTTTTTTATTTTACAGATATCTTTTGCTTTTGGTTCAATAAATTAATTTTCTTAAATGAAAGGACTAAACTATTTCTTTTTAATGTAACAGTTTATAAAACTTAAAATGCAGCAACATTCATTTTATAGCATCATGCATACAAGCAATAGTATATGCTATAGTTTTAATAATATTAAAAATGAAAGTACGCACTATTAAAATCATTACATATTTGTTCGAACGATATTGAATATGCCATTTGTTAGATCAAACCAATATGTAATTGATTTAATAGCATTTTTTTCTCAGTGTATATAGTAACAGGATACCCAAAATAATAATGTTGGATTTAGTGTCCCTGAATAACTAATGATTGATTAAAAGAATTACGAATCTTTGTAAATAATTGTGGATGTTTAATTACAGCTCTACCATTTCATGGTTACATAAAACCTATGAAAATTGTTAAGTTTAACATATCTCACAGTGAGAGTAAAGAATCATTTTAACACAAAACTTATCATACAGATTGTTATATTATACAAACATAGGTAAATGTTATTTTGTACAACACCTGAGATTAATGGTTTTAACATTAATTAGTTAATTAAATAAATAATAAACACTTCAACTAATTCATAAAAAACAAATAACTAAGAATTAGAACCTAAAAATATTTCAATTTAGCAGTTGTACAAAATAACTTTTACCGCATGTTTGTACAATATAAAACAATCATTATGATAAGTTTTTTTGTAAATCAACACAGAGGGTTAAATAAATTGAGGCGGAAATTTAAGGCACGTTAAAATCTCGTCTTTATTTCGGAAAAGTCACTCCACATAACTTCCCGTCTAATTAAAATATATACATTTATATCTTATAGTGCTATGAAATCATGCACGCGTCTACTTCTCTAATTCCCTTTTCGTAGCCTCGTCCTATCGCCCTATCCCTTCTACTCAATTTTAATTCCGTCGGTTGTCGTAAAAGTTCGGATTTATATAATTCGTATCTTCATTCAAAATATCGCCTGTTACCAGTTACAACAAGTTTTGTGTCAAAATGATACTTACTCAAAAATTCAAAATGGCAGACGAAAATGAAAAATTTTTGCCAAAATTGATGAAACTTGGTACATAGGAGTTTTTTGTGTCGCAAATTACTAATATGTTAATAATTTTTCAAAATTCAAAATTTTGGTTCCAATATGGCGGGCAAAAATGTAAAAAGTGCTCAAACTTTCCTAAAAATTGTTCTTCATAGGTTTCTGAGGTCACCTATTTTTGAGATTGATGTTTTTGAAAAAAACAAAATGGTGGATCCAATGTGACGGACATGAAATTTAAAAGAAGCTTAAATCTTTGCAAAAATCATTAATCGGGGTTTTTTTTAATTTCTCTCATCGTATGGGATCCGCCATTTGGAATTTTTATAATACAAACAACAGATTCGTAATCAGCAATGCTGAAAACCACCGAGTATCGAGTATCAAGCAAATCCAATTTCTTTTTTAAAAATCTTCCGTAATGACCGTAATATTGAATCCGCCATTTTAAATTCTCAAAAATTGTGAATGGATTCGTAATTAGCGACGTCGAAAACCCCAATGTATTAAGTTTTATAAATTTTGCATCTTCTTCCGCCATATTGGATCCGCCATTTTGACTCCGCTATCTTAAATTTTATGTATTGTGAGATTCCAAGTAAGATTCACGTTATTTTCAGGCAGGTTAACGGCGGCGAATGAAACTTTACAATTTTATTATATTTATATGATTAATGTTTTACATAAATATTTAGGTCAAAATATTAATTAGTTTACGAGAATTGAAGTTTCGAAAAAAAAATTAAAATAGCAATATCTTCTGTTCTATCAGTCGTCTCAAAGATTTTTTTTAAATGCTCAGAAAAATATAAGGAATATTTCTATTTTAGGGCAATTTTTTATAATTTAATATTAAAAAAGTTATATAACTTTTTAGCAGCAAGAAAAAATTCAATGACCCAAATGCTAAAACGAATTTAGCTGACTTCTTTTCAAGATTCCAAAAGAAATGAACTTCACAATTACTTCCTTGATATTTAGTTTTAATAAATTATAAATGTAAACATTGAAGATTTCTGTTAGTAAACAAATCAATATATGCTTGCGCGCGCATTTCCATCTGATCCGAATGATCCACAGTAAATTGTAGAAATTAAATTTTTTAAAAATTCGAGAATCTACAGTAAAGATTAGGGTTTTATTTTTCATAAAGGGACAATATCTATATGCTTTATTTGAATTTTCGTGCTCTTGCATAATAAACTTGAAAAGTCCTACTTGAGAATATAAGCACCACTATTGCATGCAAATTAGCATTCCCTCGTGTAACTTTTACTTGAAAAACTTCCATATCATCACCGCAGTTTGTCCTTATAAATATTTCTCGCTAAGCTAGAAAATACATAAGTTAGATGAAAGTTAATACTTTGTCCATTCATGTCCATACCATATTCTGCAAAATTTATAAACCACTTATTTATATAGTCTCTAAACTATAATTACTTGGAATTAACTTAGTTTTAAATGGTGAATTTTTTAACACAACACACACTACAAAAACGAATTTAAAATTTTTTTCATTAAAATGCTAATGGGGCATCTCGACTTTAATTTTCGTCACGGAAATGATGTGCATTTCTTATTTAGAGCTTTAGTAACTAAATCATCAAATATTTTATTTATAAAATCGTTTCCTTTTTGACCTAAATAATTGTTAGAACCTAAGAATGACGCAAGTTGAAAAAATGCTGCGATTAAATGGCCAGTCACCTGAAATTAAAAGTGAATCCAGTTCTGATGAGACTTAATCCTTTCTTGGTTGATCGTGTAAGACAATCAGGACACATCATATACGGGAATGAGAAAAGTGAGGCTTGCTCGTATATCACGTCAAGATAAAAGTTGTTTAATGCTTGGAGAAAGGCACATGCCGCTTGTGTATATTAGTGGATGAAGGGAAAAAAGTTATTTATTTGTAGTAATCCATCAACAGTTAGTTGCTGAACAACTCTTGTTACAATAAAATCGATTCATTAATGAAATGTTTTATAAACTTTATATACATATGTGCATGTGTGTGTATGTCTATGTTTTTATGTATTTCTCTTAAATTAACATGTATAATGAACAATATAATATTTATATAGTCTATATATTGAAAGTTAAATACTTAAATCCTTATATATTTAGTGCAGGCGTTAAGATGAGGACTTGAGTATGCAAAATATGAGGGTGGTTATTTGTTGATTGGAATATGTGGGGGAAACTCTCCCATATAAGAAAATCCATATTGCCCACAAAAAATGTTGGTCAATTTAGCCGTCATTTTTATTTTAAGAGTGAAATTTGTTTTTTTAATATATTTCAATTATTATACTTTAAATCATTTTAATAAAATTAATAGAAGTAGAACAATTTCAAAATTATAGCTTTTAATCAATTTTTTAAACCCTCTTTTACACTTCGAGTTGATATATAAAGAGCATCTAACTGAGCTTTTTTTTTTAGAGGGTCTATCGAGGGATTAAATTTTGACTCGGGAAAACTAAACGATAATTAAATCTTAACATCAAGAATAATTATTAAAAGTTGATTGTTTAGCCTTTTTTTATCTGTATCCCTCAGGTCTATATATATAAAAATTTCAATTTAATAGAAATAGTATTCAGTTCATTTTGTGGAATATCTAATATCTGTACATCTCATTGGTTTTCATTCACAGTGTCAAATGTGAATGCTTCCTTTTTGTTGCAATCTCACTGAGCTCAAAAATCGATTCCAATTAGAGCCCCAACTTTTACTTTGTGTTGTCTGCTAATTGTGAAATGAGGCATGAAAACATGCTACTCTGTAGATACCTTTAAAAACCTACCTGGAACTAATGTGCCTTCCAATACACGAATTTAAAAAGCAATTTATACAAATGGTCCTTTTTCAATATATACGCCATATGATGAACCCTGACGCTGACGTGAAATTGTAAGGAATTTTCTGGATAAACGTTAATTTGTACGAAATGCACGAATCCTCTGACGGCTCAAGAGGGAAGAGGAACACGTATTTCGCAGCTGACGTTAATTAACGTCCACTTTAATCGAGATCGATCAAACACCAGTACAGTGAGGTATATGTTCAACATCAACAGACCTACGACTGGACCATATATGCAATTATGTATATGTATATATACTCGCAAATGATGAACTGGTTACGTTTCAATATTTACTATAGTACACGTATAACTATAAGCACTTGTGTAATAGCTTCCTACATTCACTCATAATATATGAGTAGGTTGTATATTATTGCTCGACACATCAATTTTCCCTAAATTCCTGTTTATGTCAATTTAATGTCACCAAAATTGTCAAGTTAATATTTGTACAATAGTATTAATAAAAAACGAGTTTTTCTAAAATTTCTCTTTAAGGGCATTTGATGAATTATGACGTCACTGAAGTAGGCAAAATTTGTCCATAACTTTTCTCTTAAAATATATATATATTGAATATTTTGTCACGAAACTTGGTAGACTTATTCAAAATATCAATTAGGAAGATCTCTCTGACCCGAATTTGTATGAATTGTGGCTAAAATTTATTTTTTAAGCGATTTTTCGAATATTTTCTAAAATTAACTTTGGGCTAAAATTCAAATAAATTCGGATCAGACGGACCTTTCTAATGACGTTTTAGGTAATTGTACCAATTTTCATGATAAAATATTCAATATTTTAAGAGAAAAGTTACGGACAAATTTTGCCTAAAAGTAGTTATTAGACACGTTCAAGTTTGTCGGACTATTATCTTCTATGATTTTAGAACAATACGACTTACTGATTGTCTGTTATATTTTTTACTAAATAAATAAAAAAACCTTTTTTACATGCCCTCAAAAAAATATTACAGTAAAACGTAACGACTGTTAAGAAAAAAATTATTAAATTTTACGAAATATGCGATTTTTGAACATATTTATTCACAAGAATAATGTGATTTTAAAAAATTGTCAATTAGACTAAAGTGCATTAATATGTTCTACTCTGAATTATATACTAAAAAGGTTTTTAAGGCTATTCATGGTTGATGATTAAACTACAACACTCAACTTTCAAATATTTTGAATTATTTATTTGAATTATTCTTTTTTTTCTTGAATTATTTGATGAGCACATTAACGGGGGCACGATAACTGGATCTTTAATATTTTTCGAGTCTAATAACTGGAGAAAGTGACTTTTATTTCCCTTATATTTTTTAAATTTGAAGTATTTAACTCCAATAAAAAAATTTAAATGTACAAAAAGACCTAATTCCAACTGACGTATTTTATAAATGAGGCAGTTGGTGCAGAAACCGCACAAGTCCATTTTTTCAAACTTTCGTTTCGTGCAGAAACAATACAAGTCCATGATTCCAAGTTGTGCTCACAAAGATGCGCGATGGATAAAATAATATTTACTTATGATATTTTTGACATGTTTTAGACGTTGTTAAATAATTTATATTAAACGGTTTATATTATAAATAAAATGCACTCAAAACGAGGCAGAAGACAGTAATAGTGAATTATATGATATTTGTTAAGAAAATGTTGAAAAGTGGTTTTTAAAAAATGTTTATTATTTATAAAATGTTAATATAAATTATCCAAATTAAAAATTTTTAATAAATGTTACTAAACATTTAAAATAACTGTGATACTTCACTCGATTCAATACATTTTCTGTGTTTTTTATTTCATTTTGTGCAGAGACCGCACAAGTCCAAAAGTTAATTTTTATTTTTTTTATACCTTATGTTAATTAAAATATAAATCAATCATATTCAATTTTTAAACTCATAGATTAGTATGAAATAATGCAAAAAGCAGAATTGAAAAAAATTCTCACAATTACAAGAAAATCAGTTTTTATTGATTCCTGAACAATTTCGGTTTATAGACTTGTGCGGTTTCTGCACCAACTGCCTCAAATATATGCGCAAACTTTGAGCCAGTATCATTTTGACACAAAACTTATTTTAAGATTGTTATATTGTTCAGAATGAAAATGTTATATTGTACAACTACTAAATGATATTTGGTACAATTTTAAAAAATACATTTGTTATTTTGTACAATTATTAAAAAATGGATTTATTGTACTTCCAAATTGTTTTTAGCTTTTTTAAACAATTGTACAAAATATCAAATTCATTTTCTAAAATTGTACCAAATATCATTTAGTAGTTGTACAAAATAACATTTTCATTCTGAACAATATAACAATCTTAAAATAAGTTTTGTGTCAAAATGATACTGGCTCCAATTTTCCATAAATTCCTAATCCATCACATGCCATTAAAAAAATACTTTTTCATAGCTTAATTATTAATGTTAAAATATTATTTAAACACTTTATTTTCCTCGCATAAAAATGAGGTAAAATATTAATGTGTCTTTTATTTTGTTGTATACATGAGTGCGTACAAATGTCGCGGATTATTAGGCACTTCTTCCTAGTGCAATGTACCTGCTTGAACCTGGAATGGTCCCTCGAATGGATGAGGGCCTCACGTGCCAAGAAATTGTAGGTTCGACCACCCGTATATAAAAGTTCATATATACACATATATGGGCACCTCTATAGCTCTTCTCTTCCCTTCTCGAAAAAGCACGCACAATGCTGATTTTATTTTCATTTATTCTCTTACTTCCCTGAAAGTCTCAAGAATTCGTGATCTATCAGTTTCTAGCAAAATATTACTCATGGCTGTATAAAAATATTCTATATTATATCTTTTTTATACATATAGGTTAGAATAAATACCTCGGTGGAAGTACTATTTGTGAATATACAAAGTTTTGTGACAAAATATCCAGTATTTTAAGAGAAAGTTTAACATCTGATGATGTTTTAGAGAATTCTACAGACTTTTGTGTCAAACTATTATTTTAAACATCTTTATAATATTTTCATGACATAATTTTAATTTAATAGATGAGCGCGCAATGACAAAGGGATATATAATATCCGATATAATGATTAAAAATGCAAAGTATTTAATTAATTTCCCATGAAATAATAAACTATTTATTTGATTGTGGTGCGTTAAATTTGCAAAATAAGTGAAATTCAACAGATTGGTTTCATTGCCCTGAGAATCAAATTAATGCAGCGTGGATAACGGCAGAGAAACTGTTAACTCACTTAACGCACTTCGTGTTGATTCGGAAATTTTATCACATCGAGGGGAAAGTTTTGTTTATAGTAGTTTTTCTTATACATAGTTATTTATCATCTCTATTAATAAAAAAGAAATCCTTATTGCTAATCTGATTATTATTGCGGAAGAACAATGAATATCTGTACTATACAATTAAGATTTTAAGATCTAATTTTACAATACTTACATGATAATTACAACATTGTTTAAATTGTATAGAAATTTTTTAAGCTGTAATTACTGTTAATTAAGACTGTGAAAAAAATATATAACAATTAAAGCAAAATTAACAAATTAAATTATAAACAATATATAGAAAACACAATTTTGTCCCTTTTTAATGAATTTAAAATTTTTCTAGATAGTGCATATATTGGCCACCCACCTTGTCACGTTTTTTGCTTGGTATACAAAAAACCTACATTTTTCATTGTGCGTCAACCCTGGAAATATGTAAATAAAACGCATTCTCGCTTTTTCTTTTACCATACTGTATAATATTTTCCTAAAACGTGCGATTTAAGAAACAACCTCGAATAAATGAATGAACTGTGAGTAAGTTTATTGCTTCATTAAGAAGCTTAGGGCTCCTAAGCATGTACCTAATTCTGAAATCAATGAAGATTACACGTGAGGAGGCAAAAGAAGGCGTACCCTTTGTCTCCTTTTTCTCATGAAAACCCTCTGCCTTGGCCTTGACTTTTAAAAAAGTAGGACCATAATCTTGTTTACTCACTTTCTTTCATTTACCAACTTTTTCTTCTTTTTACTTTCCTTTTTCTGTTTTCGACGAATCCATTACTTTCGTAATCTTGGGACATTTTTCAATCTCTTCATGCACCGTTTCTTGAATTTCTTTTCACTCGCAAAATTGGAATTTTTCCAAGATAGATAGCGGAATAATTTAAATTTTTCTTTAGAGAGAGATGCATTACTACTTTTTTTATGACAGATTTCTGTAAGAGGATGATGATAATAAAGGACATGAATTTATTTCGGAAATAAATTTTATTCAGTTGAAAAGTTTTTTGTTTAAGATCATTATTTACCTACTTTTATTGTTTCACTTGAAAATTTACGTAAAATTTTGTTTACACATTTATAACAATTTAAACTTCTTCTAAAGACAACAGTTTTTAACAAGTAACATGTTTTTCAACAATTTTGAATTAAATGATCATGCTTAACAAAATTACACTTATTTCTTTTTCATATCTTTTCTCTAAATCCAAATTATTTAAAATTTCGACTAATTTGAATAAGAGACGAATTTTTTGCTATTTTAGTTCAAATTTGCACAAATTTTAAAAAATAACCTTATATATTTATCCAATAAAAATGTTTATAATTTACCATTTGATTAATGCATATTTTACTGTCCGTTTTTTATTACACTAATTTTCTCTTTTTCATACTTTCCTTAATTAGTCGAGTCTTGCAACATAAACTATATTACAAGCGAAAAATTTAAGTCTACTATATAATTATCACTTTTTATTATTATTCAAGTTGCTCAAAGCAAATTCTGTAAAAAAATAAAAGTTGCTTCTATAATTTCGTAGCAATGCAGGCAGTATTGAAAAACTTTTTCTAATGGAAAAATGTATGTGATAAAAAATGTGAATCCACCTTTTTTTTTTAACCAAAACCTAAATACGTAAATACGTAACTTTTGTTTTTTCAATGTAACTCGCACTTGATTAAAACTTTTTATACTTCGAAATGTTTTTAAAATTTGATGATAATTGGGTTTTAAAATTGTTGCTAAAATTTGTAAGAAATAAAATGGCGAACTAAATAAAAATGTTAAAAACTGACAAATCCTTTCTGCAGGATAAAAAAGACTCAGGCTGTTAAGTTACATTATTTAAAAAACTTATAAATATTTTAAGTATGTAATATTTAAAAATAAATACAGCAAGTTTTATTTATATAAAACTATTATAGAATAAAATTATAGAATTAAAAAAAATTGCAGAAAATAATTGAAATTTAAAAAAATAATTGCAAATTTTGCAAATTAATTGAAAAAATAATGAAAGCAATTAAAAACTGTTTAAAATAATTAATAAATTATAGAATTGTTTTGATATTGATGAAAATAATTGAACTTTAAGAAAAATACTTTACTATTTTAGAAATAAATTTAAAAAATGTAAATGATCAACACTTTTTAAGAAAATAATTGACAAATTGAGATAAATGATTTGAAAATTTAGGATATTAATTCAGAAATAATGAAAATGATAAAATTTGAATAAAATAGTTAAAAAATACTATAAATAATTTCAAATTGAAAAAAATTATTAAAATTTCAGAAAAAATAATTGAAAAATTTCAGAATATATATGAAATAAAAAATAACTAATGTAAATATGCTAAAAGCAATGATAGATTGAAAGAAATAAATTAAATTTAAGAGGAAGTATTTAAAAAAATTACAGAATATATTTTAAATAATGGACATTTTTGAAGTTTCAGAAAAATACTTAAAAGTCTTAGAAATTCATTGAAAAATAATGAGAATATAATAAAAAATTTGTCAAATAAATAAAAAATGATTTTAAAAATTGATAATTCAAGAAAATAATTGAAATATGATAAATGATAAGATAAAAAGAGTAAATTATATTTGAGGTAAATAATTGAAAAAATGACAATATATGTATATTAGATAAAATAAGATTATTTTAAAAAAAATTTAATTGGTGAGAATAATTTAAAAATTATAAAAATATCTAAAAACTGAAGAAAATAATTTAAATTTTAGATAAATAATTGAAAATTAAAAAAGTTCGGACCATGGTATTCAATATCTTTTAATTTCATTTCTTCTTATAATTTGGTTTCTAAATAGTATTATATAGTTAAAATCATTACACAAACAAATTTTTTTAAAAAAGAAATCTTCCGTTGAGAACTTTAAGCTATTAAAATTATTCTTTCCTGATTATTTAGAAAAAAAAAAGAATGACTAACCTTCAAGAACATTTTTTTAACAGCCGTACGGTAAATTAATTTAATATTGTTGTAAGATTTGTGTTATATTATGGTTTAAAATATATAAATTTTTTTTTAAATTTGTAAAGACGTTTTTTTTTTAAATTAATTAAAATACAGTAATTTTGCGTGTTTTGTTATTGTTTCCATATAAAAATTCCAACTTTTTAAATTTATATCTTAAAAACAGAACTGTAAATTTCAATAAAATTGTAACCATACATGTAAAATAATTCATTTAATGTGTCATTAAAATTTTATAAGAATCTGTAAAAAATCGATTTTTGGATAAACCTCCTTAAAAAAATTTGAATGAGCATTTTTAAAAACCCCTGTGTCTAAATTTAAATATTTATGAGCTTAATATCCAAATTTTATTGAAATTCTTTGAAGCGTTGGGACAAAAAAAGTTATACACACACACACACACACAACATTCGGATATTTGATTAAAAATGAAAATTTACGCTTTTTAGATGAAAATAAGTCGAGGAAACCTATTATTTTGAAGAATCGAAAATCTTAACGATCACAAATCTTCCTCTATGAGGAAGTAAAATGATTTAAAATTTAAATGAAAAAATACCTACTGTGGACAGAATGAATGAATGAATGAATGAAACTTGAAGATTATTATAAATATAATTACATATAATTTATAATATAATTATATTTTTCAAACGTAACCTTCAAAATCATCGATTTTACTATATTTTTGTCCGACATTTTGTTTCTTATAAATTGCAGCAACAAGTTGAAAGACCTATCATCTTCAATTATTATGAAGATTTTGATGTGCCAAGTTTCAACTGAATCCGAGAAATTTGGCAACGTTTTCTTTTAATCCAGAATTTTTTCTCAGTCAAAAATTCTCAAAGTTCTAATGTAAATTTCATTAAAATCGTCCACTTTGTCAAAAACCGCCATCTACCACCGGGATTTTTGCTTTCATCATCTCAATTTTTTTTCAATTTATACTGTATAAACACGTCTTTTTATATTCAAACAAGAAGGCAAAATTAACGAGGTTTCATTCATCTCTTCATCTTTGACATAATCCATATTTTCCTTTTATTCCTGTACAGTTTTGAAATTTTGATTACTGATTTTTAAATATTTAAGTACTTAAACGCTTTGACAGTTAGTATGGTTTTTGAATACTTAATTGGAGATGGAAATTCCCAAAGGACGAAAGAGGGCGGACTAGCAATTATGGAAGTTTTATGGGATTTAATGAAAGGATTCAGGGGAGCGATTGACTTCTGAAGTGGTAGGGCAGAATATAAAAAAGTTGTATAACAGAACAGGAAAATAAACGCACAGTAAAACGCTTTTTTGGTTAAAATGTGTTGAGATAATAAAAACTAAAGGCGAACGCAGACCACAACTTCTAATTAAGTCTTTACTTGCGACCTCTTTAATGAGAAACACCATTTGAGGGAATATATGTTTCAGAATACGGTCATTTATATTCGAGAAACTTACATGTCCTTGTTTCTTTTCCTCCGAAATATTTGCAAAAAACTTTTTTTTTTTATCCCTTAAACATAAACGTAAATTTTTGTATTTAATATTAGGATTCTAATAAAATTCTGTTGGTTGCTGTGAAATAAATTTCACTTTAAGTATACCTACTCATTTCTAATCAAATTTTATTTTTTACAAATTTAAAACTTTACATGATACATAAGTACACTGAAAAAACTTTAGGAATTAATTTTTACTACCTTGATTTTTAATCTGGGATACTCGAATAAAACTTTACTATCTTCGCTGGGAAAATTTTTCGTTTGAATTCTTTGAGTGTATAGGTATTTAATAATAAATAAAAAGTACAGATTTTTTAAATTTAGAGTTTTCTACAAATTTTTTAATGTTTTAAAAAAGTATTAATTTTTTGTTTCAAGTAACTACGAAGAAAATTACTTTTTTATAATGAAAATTTCTTTTTCTGTTTCAGGTGAGTAAAATTTTGTACTTCTGTACGTGACAAGTTATAATAGTAAGTACTTTCTTAATTAACTGTAAAATAAACCAAAATAATGAGAAAAACTACCTATTAACTATAAAAAAACAATAAATTAAAATTAAAAAATAAAAAAAAAAACAATAAAACTTCAAGAAAATGAAAGTTTTCGAATTTTTTACGATATTTCGCAGAACAGTCATCATATCTACAGTTTTATGTCGATTTGCATCATTGCATCTGTATTTAATCCGCATTAAATATAAAGTATTCTCATTTTCGAGAGCAATAAAGTTTATTGATAACTGATAAATATTAAATGTTGTTTTGTCGTTAACGAAAAATAGTTGGATAACATGTTTTACAGAGTAAATTTTATCCAATCAGTAGTCATAATGCTAAATATACACTAGCTATAAATTCTCAATATACATTGGTGGTTTGCATTGGAGCATATCAACGAATGTGTCTGGCACGCGAATCTCCGTACAGAGATTTGACGTTGTTCAATCGAATACGTATTTAGATATGCTGTGAATCACAATTTCTATTCAAGTTTATTCCAAGTGACCTGCTTTTTGAAACTCGATAGAAAACTATCTTTACAGGAAATTACACTCTATTTACAAGAGATTCGCAGAGAAAATATTTTAAAAGATATTTTAAAAAAGTCAGACAACCGGGAAATACAAGGACATTTATGGAAACTTCATATTCAAAATAAGAGGATTTTAGGGATTGCCTGCATTTTCTCCGAAACTCAATTGTCAGAATATCCATTTAACCGAAAGGCTATTTATCAAAAATCTAATTTGACAGAAATTTAAATTATCAGAAATATCATTAATCCAAATTTGCATATATCAGAAATCCCATGTGTCCAAAAGGGTCATGTGTCAGAAATCTAATTTTTCCGAAATTGCATTTATTAAAAATCTAATTTGTCAGAAATTTCAATGATCAAATATCTCATTTATCAAAAATTACATTTATCAGAAATGACATTTATCCAAAATTGCATTTATCAGAAATCTAAATTGTCAGAAATTACATTTATCAGAAATCTCGATTATCCAAAATTGCATTTATCAAAAATCTAATTTGTCCGAAATTGCATTTATCAGAAATCCAATTTTTCCGAAAGGCCATTTATTAAGAATTTATTTTATCCGAAATTGCATTTATCAGAAATGTAATTTTTTAGAAATTGCATTCATAAGAAATCGCATTTATCCAAAAGTGCAAATTTCAGAAAAGTCATTAACCCAAATGTGTATTTATCAGATATCTCATTATTCCAAAATTGCATTTATCAAAAATCTTATATGTCCCAAAGTGCCTTTATCAGAAATCTAATTTTTCCAAAACTGCATTTATTAAAAATCTAATTTCTCAGAAATTTCAATGATCAAATATCTCATTCATTAAAAATTGCATTAAGCAGAAATCACATTCATCCAAAATTGCATTTATCAGAAATCTTAATTGTCAGAAATTACATTTATCAGAAATCTCGATTATCCTAAACTTTATTTATCAAAAATCTAATTTGTCCGAAATTGCATTTATCAGAAATCCAATTTTTTCCAAAAGGCCATTTATCAAGAATCTAGTTTATCCGAAATTACATTTATCAGAAATCTCGATTATCCAAAATTGCATTTATCAAAAATTCTCATTTGTCCGAAATTGCATTTATCAGTAGAAATCTAATTTGTCAGAAATTGCATTTATCAGAAACTTCGATGATCCAAAAGTGCCTTTTTAAAAAATCTAATTTTGTCAGAGATTTCAATGGTCAAATATCTCATTTATCCAAAATTGCATTTATTCGGAAATCTAAATTGTTAGAATTTAAATTTATAAGAAATCTCGATTATCCAAAATTGCATTTCTCCAAGGTATAATTTGTCAGAAATTTCTATTACTAGAAATCTCATTTATCTAAAAATACATTTATCAGAAATTAATTTTATCAGAAATCTTATTTTTCAGAAAGGCAAATTGTTGGGAAGATCATACATACAAAACTTTATTTATCAAAAATCTAATTTGTCAGAAATTGCATTTATTAGAAATCCCATTTATACAAAAGTGCATTGTTCCGAAATCCCATTTGTCCGAAAACGCATTTATGGGAAACTTTATTTATCCTAAATATTATTTAATCTCGCTTGAAAAGAAAAGTATTGGGATTATGGAATTGTTGGAAAATGAGATTTCTTAGACATGAACTTTCGTACAATTGTAGATTCTGGCAAAAAATATTTCGGACAAATAAAGTTTCCAATAAATGAGTTTTTGAACAAATGAAATTTCTGAAAAATGCACTTTTGGATAAATGAGATTTTTGATAAATGCAATTTCTGACAAATTAAATTTCTGATAAATGCGATTCCAGACAAATTAGATTTTTGATAAATCCAATTTTGGATAATTAAGATTTCTGATAAATTTAATTTCTGACAATTTAGATTTCTGATAAATACAATTTTGGATAAATGTGATTCCTGATAAATGCAATTTTTCATAAATGAGATATTTGATCATTGAAATCTCTGAAAAATTTTATTTTTGATAAATACAATTTCGGAAAAATTAGTTTTCTGATAAATGCACTTTTATACACATAGGGTTTCTGATAAATGCAATTTTGAATTAAGGAGATTTCTGATAAATACAATTTTGGATAAATGTGATTCCCGTTAAATGCAATTTTTCATAAATGAGATATTTGATCATTGAAATCTCTGAAAAATTTTATTTTTGATAAATACAATTTCGGAAAAATTAGTTTTCTGATAAATGCACTTTTATACACATAGGGTTTCTGATAAATGCAATTTTGAATTAAGGAGATTTCTGATAAATACAATTTTGGATAAATGTGATTCCCGTTAAATGCAATTTTTCATAAATGAGATATTTGATCATTGAAATCTCTGAAAAATTTTATTTTTGATAAATGCAATTTCGGAAAAATTAGTTTTCTGTTAAATGCACTTTTATACACATAGGGTTTCTGATAAATGCAATTTTTAATTAAGGAGACTTCTGATAAATGCAATTTTTGATTAATGAGATTTCTGATAATTTAAATTTCTGTCAAATTAGATTTTTGATAAATAGCCTTTTGGTAAAATAAAATTCGGTAAAATGGATATTCTGACAATATTCTGACAATAAATTCTGAATTAATTTACAACAAAAAGTTATATAAAAGGAAGTTATACACAGGTTGTAGTGGATTCAAATTAAAATAATACACTGTTTGGAATGTTTTAAAATTCGAAAAGTTATAAGAAATATTTATAAATCCATAGATGATATTTGAATAAAAATGTTTGAATTGATAGTGTCGTATTATATGTCACTTTAAAATAACAATTTTATAATGACCGTTAAAGTACTGATTTTATGATTCTTTAGAATGATATTACTCGGTTGAACAATTTTCATAAATTACGAGAACTCTGAGCTGAGAGTGAGTATTTATGTGTCGAAGAACGATTCGTATAGTTGGTCTGAGTTATGACGGGGCATTATCCAAGGTGTCGCAATGTGGCTCTTGTTCTCAAGCTCATACCTATCTAGGATATAACATTAGGGGTAACGTGAAATATAGGAACAGTATATTGCACTTTCCACGTCATATATGGATTCCACTACGTGCCCTCAGATATATTCTACATACATGTATGTATACCATATGTATGCCAAACCGCAAATCTACTTTCTCAGAGTGTCGATAGACTCCTAAACTTGTCATCTTTCAACATTCTCCAAATTTAACGATCTGGAAAACTAAAAAAATGAATCTCAGTTTACCGACAATGTCTTCAAATAAGTTCTCGCTTTTATTTATGCTGCAAGATTTTTGATTCACTAAATCTATTTCTAAACTAAAATATTGTTGTAATAAATAAAATCAATTGAAATTTGTTATTAACTACTTAGCCAATGAAACGAGTGGAAATAGTTATAGAAAATAGGCCAGGGTAAACAAACTTTGAAAAAACTTTGAAATTGATACCATTTTTTAGTTTATTTTAATTTTATTCTTTTGAATAAATCTATTACAATACACATCTATTAAAAGTCGTATAATACTGATTTACGATAAGACTCTCGTGAGTGGGTCTACACTTTTTTGAAGATGCGTATCATGTAAATGAATCCGCGGCGTTGCTATGTAGGGATTTTTTTTGTACAAAACTAAAGAATTTCGAAACGTGATATTCAATTTTTTCTTTCTTGTTAATCCTCTAGATTTTGCCATAAACTAGAACAAAAAATGGAAAAATTGAGTGCTTTCTTCCATGAGCTTGAGCACATACATAAATCCGCGAAAGGCAATTATAAAAAAGCGATTAACTATATAGTGTAGAGCGAGTTCGTAGTTCTCGGGAAGGCCACATTTATTCAAGATATTCCAAAGTCATTTTTTCCGCAAGAAATAAATGCGAGTGTATTTCAAAGGAAACTTTACCTTTATACGAAAATACATTAACTGAATAAACCAAGAAAAATAAGAAGAAAGTAGGAAACCAAATTGAATTTTAAGGGAGAAGAATTCAAGGTTTTGTTTTCAATTTTGAAATATGTTTTTTAATATTAAAAAAAAAAATAGAATTTTAAAGACGTTTTCAGTCTAATAAATTAAATTTATTAAATTTTATGTTAATAATTTTCTTTTTCTTCATGCAGACATAATTGAAAAAATGAACTTGGCAACGAGATTTCTTTAGGTTATATTTTAATAAATAAAATTACGGGACAATTAGACTGCTTTGTACGTTTGGAGTTGGAGAGATCGCGCATATGCCAGTCAAGAAAATTAGAGGTATTCACGAAACATCCACAAGTAATGTACAGCAGAGAACGGTGCAATCACTATGCACTTATGGCAGCCGTCACGGTCGTTATAATTCGAGTGCAGTTTTCTATCTTCATGCTTTATGAAAGCGCTTCTTTCTCATGACGCAAATGCCAACAATCGTATTTTTGTTCTTTTTTTAATGTAAACGATATTACTCTCGAGTTTAATTTTAAATTAACAGTTATTAGCTTCTAAAATCTTCATAAATAGAAGATTCAGCAATATTGTGAAAAATGAACAAAAATTATTTTTTACACTAATTATTCCTATAAAACTTATCTCCATCTGCATCGAGAACTTCTTTATAACCATCCACTAATCATGAATCTAACGAATTTGATAATTATTCTTAAACAAATATACTAAACAATTTTTTAGTAAATTTACGAGCATTGAAAATCTCTCCGAAAAATTTCCATTTAGACTTATTTATATACTTATAAGCATTAAAAACCACCCTTTAAAAGCATCCCTTAATCATGAATTAATAAAACTTACAATTATTTTTAAACAAATACGCTAAAAAAAATGTTTAGAGAATTGACAAGTGTTGAAACTCTGTCACAATATATTCCTACGAATACAAAACTTATCCCCATCTGTATCGAAAACCTCTTTATAACCAGTCATTAATAATGAATCCAAATAAATTTACAATTATTCTTAAACAAGTATACTAAACAATTTTTTAGTAATTTTGCGAGCATTGGGCATCTCTCAGAAGATAGTTCAATCAAACTTTTACCTATTAGCATTAATAGCCACCCTTTCAAATCATCCCCTAATTATGGTTTCATGAAAAAAACAATTATTCTTAAACAAATAGACTAAACAAATTTTTAAAGAATTCACAAGCCTTGAAAATTTCTTAGAGTATATTCTTCTCAGTCTCAATCCCATATGCTCCAAAAACCACCCTTTATAATCATCCCCTAATAATGAATCTAAAAAAATTGACAATTATTCTCTTTAAAACAATCTCCTAATCATGACTTCTTAAAAACAATAGTTATTCTTAAACAAATGGACTAAAAAAATTTTCATAGAATTCACATGCCTTGAAAATCTTTTGTAATATATTCTTATCACTCTGTATTTCATCTGCAACGAAAACTACCCTCTACAATTATTCCCTAATCAAGAACATAAAAAAATTGACAATTATTCCTAAACAAATAGAAAAAATTTTGTTTTACAGAATTCGCAAGCATGAAAAATTACTCAGAATATATTCCAATCAAACTTACACCTACAACCACGCTTTGAAATCATCGCCTAAAAATAAAAATAAAAAAATAAAAATCGCATCAAAAATCAACCTTTATAATCATCCCCTAATAATGAATCTAAAAAAATTGCTAATTATTATTAAACAAATAGACTAAACAATTTTTTAGCAAATTTTTAGAGCTTTAAAAATCTCTTAGAATATATTTCCAAGATTATTTTTAAGAATGATCGTCAATTTCATAAATTTGTGGTTAGAGGATGATTTTAATGTGTAATGGGATAGGTCTAAAAAATTGATTGGAATATATTCTGAGAGATCTGCAATGTACGTGAATCCTCTTAAAACTTTTATATAGTCTACTTGTATAAGAATAATTGGCAATTTCTTAGAAATATGATTAGGGGATGATTTTAAGGAGTTTTTCTTACCATAATACCTGATATGGTCTGAGAATCTGAGAATATTTGTTACTGCTCAAAACTAGTTCACTAAAAAATTGTTTACCATTTGTTTAAGAATAATTGTCAATTTCATTAGATTCATGATTAGGGGATGATTATAAAAAGGTTTTCGATGCAGATGGGGGTAAGTTTTATAGGTATATTTTATGACAGATTTTCAACGCCTGTGAATTTTCTAAAAAAAATTTTAATTTTTTGAATTCATAATTAGGGGATGTTTTTAAAGAATGGTTTTGAATGCTGATAAGTGTAAGTTTAATTGTAATATATTCTGAAAGATTTTCAAAGCTCGTGAATCAACTGAAAATTTTTATATACTTGTTTAAAATTAATTGGCAACTTCTTATAAATATTTTTAAGGGGATGATTTTTTTTTGTTTAATCTTCGTAATTCCCAGTTTCGGTTAAGTTAAATTTTAAAGCTTTTATATTCTTTCAAAATTATTTTCAGTCATAAAAATTAAATTAATAAATTGACGACGATTCATTGCAGATAACAGATAAGCTTCAAAGAATTTTTCTAGTCTTAATTTTATTCGTTGATTTATTGAAAATTTTCACATTACTTGAAGGTTAATTTAGTGATAAAATATGGAGTAAAAATTACCTTTTTTTTTTTGCTTTTTCTGCTTTGTGCAATTTTAACGCAGCATAATAAATTTTATCAAATCTCCTTTACTCCTTATTCGTTATTATATGCGTGACACAAAAATCCGCTTTTATGTAGTATAATATAAATCAACGGTGGATGAACCGTGATCGTAATATGGAGACTAGCGTGCACACATAAACTAGAACTATATAGTCAGGATCGGATTTGTCCTTGTTGTTGTTATCCTCTGGAATTTCACCTTTAATCGAGCTTTTAATATAGCCAACTTAATAATCATATCAAAAGCCAAGAAAAACTTTGTCAATAAATTTGAACTTCTAAATTTTAAAAAGTTTTAAACAAATTATATTATACTGTTTTAAATAATTCTAAAATGTTCTCAACAGTTTTTAGCTGAAATTAGTTTTTGTACTGTTCTAAATAGTTTTTAACTATTTACACCTAATTTATAAAATAACCAGTTCTTATTATTGGTTTCAAACATTTTAGTTATAAACAAATTCTAAAAAAATTCAGAAAAAAGTCAGATAATTTTGAACGAGTTTTAAAAAGTTTGAAACAAGTTCTAAACAGTTTTGACATTTGTTTGATGATTTTAAAATTTTTTAAACAGTTTTAGTGGGTTTTAAATTAGTTCTAAACAGTTTGAAACAGTTGTGAATAATTTATAATCAGTTCTATACAGTTTTGTATTATTTATAAATAATTTTTAAAATATTTTTATACGTACTATTATTAGGTTTGAAAATATACGGATTTGTGGTCCCAAAAATCTAATCCTTCTGTGTAAATAAACAAAGTGGTGAAAGTGATTTTTCAAAGAAGAAAAATTTTTCAGTAAATAAATAATAAATAAAAAAAGTTGTATATTTATGTAACAAAATAGTTAATTAGGTTGTGGCTTCTTATAGAAACTTTTTTTATAAAAGAGCTTTTTTAATTTCTTTCAAAAGTACAAACTTATTTTTCTCTATTATAAAAACTTAAAAATTATATCTCTTATTTTGACAAAACTGTCAATATGCTCAGCTGTGCAGTGACGCGTCAATTTAAATAATAATAAGTACACTTTTTTACGTAGCACAGAAGGAGAATCAAATTTCAATTTTTTTTTCGACAAGTAGTTTAATGTACTTATTATTATTATCACACGAAGCATAATTCGTTTCAATAATTTAAATAGTTAATTTATATTTTTATCTCTATTTAACCTATTTTTATAATTTACAAGACACAAATGCTTAGTTTCCATAAATCTGAATTACACTGCAAAAACTGCTGTCTTCTAAGTGTCTTATTTTAAGACACAAGACATTAAGAAAGCGTCTTACAGTTATTTCAAGCTATTTCATTGGTTAATAATTTTGAAAGATGGTTTCTCATTGGTTTCAAATTAAGACACTTTAAAACGTCTTAAAAGTGAGGAAAAAAATGTCTTAAAATAAGACACTTGTTTTTACAGTGTAGTGGTTTTCCTCTAATGAATTAGCGAGAATGGACTACTATTAAATAGTTAAGTAGTATTAAAATTACAAAATAAGGGAAAAGTGAACTACTATTAAATAGTAAGAATTTTACTATTTTTTTAGTAGAAAACTACTAATTGAAATAATAAAGTTTCCCTATTTTAATTAGTAGTTTTCTACTAAAATTAGAAAAAGTATTATTTTAAATTATGTTTTAATTTTTAAAAAAAATTTAGATTAGTAGTAGTAGTAGTAGAAGTAGTACTAAAATTAAGATTAGCGAAAAGTGAGCTACTATTAAATAGTAAGAATTTTACTAATTTTTTAGTAGAAAACTTCTAATTAAAATAGTAAATTTCCCCTATTTCAATAAGTAGTTTTCTACAAAAATTAGTAGAAGTAGTATTTAAAATTATTTTAAATTAGAAGTAGTAGAAGTTGTACTAAAATTACTAAAATTAGCGAAAAGTGAGCTACTATTAATCAGTAAGGATTTTACTAATTTTTTTTACTAATTTTTTAGTATCCAATTAACTAAACGCTTTTTCGTGTACCGATTACCAAGAATTCCTTATCAATAAATTACATGAAATTTCTCCACACACAATTTTCTGATCACATTAACAATTCATCCAATTTTCGATATTTATTAAAAAAAAAACACGATAAAAATGTATCCTTCTTAGTTTTTTTTTACTGAGTCATTTCTCAAATCTAATCAAATATTAGACCCTCTTTTTTACTACGGAAAATAAGCGAAAAATATACGATTTAATCTACAGAACCTAATTCTATAAAAGCCGCAAGGCATTTCTCTAATATTAATAATAAAAATAAAAAATTGATTAATTTTTATTCCAAAGCGGATAAAGCATTTCTGTCTGGAGAGATAAGTCTAATTTTTTATCTGTGACTTTTTAGGGCTGTGTTTTGAAACTTTTCTTTCTGAGTGCTTCTTGGTGTTTCAGTTTCTTCCTGGCGGATAATTCAAGGGTGAATTTCCCCCTGAGAATCGTATTTCGATCCCCAGCTTTCCCGCCTGGGAATTTAGTAACTCGATAAACCAGCAGAGAGCGCGATTCACGTACCGTTTTCATTTGAACTCCACTACTCCAAAGTCAGTACACTTTCAGACACCAAGGCGCGAGTTCGGGGGTGTATTTAATTCCAAAAATCTCGCTATTTTTTTATTTATCAATTATTTATCGCGTGTCAATCAAATCAAAGTGTGTCTTACAGTGAATTTATAAAAGAAAAATAAATTTTTCCCCTAGTGATTTAGGTTCATGTGGATTACCAATCAAAATATGAATTTCATCGTTTGAAGTGTTGGTTCGTATTTTAAATTATTTTTTAAATTATTAAGAGTCTCGTGAACCAAGTGACACAGTTTTGGCAAATTTTAGTTTAAATTTTCTTGTTAGTGCGTTTTTTAGCAATTAACCACGAACCATATTTCCGGTTTTTCCATGCGGAAAAATAATTTGAATAATGTTGTAAATAGAATGATTAAAAGTAATTGTATATCTGTAATTGTAAAATGTCTATGCAATGAAATTTTGTTTTTCTTAAGAATTGTAGAATTTTATTAAAAAAGAGAATAAATAAGAAACTCGATAGATTATTATTGTTATTAATAAATCTAATTACAAATTCTTAATGGGACGAAAAGAATAAAATCGATATTATTTGTATTTTTTATAAGTAATATTTAGAATACATTTGTTAATAAAATACAAACAATAGAGTCGATTTAATTTTGTTGACTATTAGTATTTTTCATTTACAATTCTGTTTTCGGTTCTTTACTCGCGAAACAGTTATTTTAGATAAAAATATTAACATTTTTTATTCCTGTACTTTCAATTTTATATTTACGAGAAAGTTGTGTAAATAAAATGTACTAGTTTCCAAATGCCGCAATATTTTCGATTTCTTCTTGCGCAAAAGTTATATTTAACCCTTTCATCGCACAAGGTTTGAATAAACAAAAGAAAAACCCTTTTCACAACTATAAATAATTATTTAAAATATAAAAATAAAGAACATATAAATTAAAAAATACAGAATTTATTAAATCACAAACCTTTATTTCATAATATAGAATTGGTTTAACACGACTAAAAAAAATGTTTTTTTAGTCGATGTTTTAATTCGTAAGTTAAATGAAAAATAATTACATTTAGAAAATTAATTATTATTTCGAACCTAATTTGAAATCTGGATTACCAAAAAATCACCACTAATATTTTTTTCCAGAATTAAATTTTGGGTAAACTGTTAAAAAAATGTTATCGATTTAGTGGCAGTTTCCTTACAATTATTAAAAGCGATGTGAAATGTTGATCTTAGAATGAGTATTGAACTGCGACAGGTGTTCAGGAACATTTCTGAAAAGAAAAACTTTAATTTGAGATACTGCGATAATTGAATGTCAATATGTACATTTCTCAACCTTTACTTAAGACATCGAACTCTGCACCATGATTATCATAATTGGTTCGCTTGCTCAAGCTTTACGACCCACTCTCCTACATTAAACATTTTTTGTCATTTCAAATTAAGATAATTGTATCAGTTCACTTTTTGCTCACTTTTCGATGCATTCCCTAATTTTTCTCTCTGAGAAGATTTATTTCAATTAAACACAAAACAGATTATGTTTTGCATTTAAAAAACTTTTTTACGAAACGAAAATTTACTTCATTCAAATATAAACCAGATCATAATTTTCTCTATTTAGAAAGTTTTTTCTCATTATAGACGAATACTAAAAAGTTCAGGACATTCAATTAAATCATGATTTTCTGTTTTTATTTCTGCATCAAAATAAAAAAAATCTTCATTTCCATTATTTCACTACAATAAATTTTTGGAATACAGTGAATAGTTTGATAGTAAAATGTGACATACGATTTTTTAAATTAAATTTTTTGTTGTATGAAACAACTTTTTTGGACGAATTTAGAAAAATATAAAATATAGAAAGTTCGTTAATTGAAAGCTTTCAGAAGTTCAGGTGAATATTAAATGCATCGTTTATCATCAGCAATTTATATTTTTAATTAAATATCAACTGGATCGTGTTTTTATGGATTAAAAAACTGTTGTAGAGAAAAAATAAAAAAAAGGTGTCATAAAAAATTCACATATGAATCCAGTCGAAAATCTCATTGGGACCAGGCTGTCAAGCTTTTTGAAAGGTTGTCAATATCGATAGGTATTCTTCGACGTGCCATTAATGGTTGCTGGTGATAACGTTCTTTGCTCGTGAAACGTTGACAAATTAGTTCCACGACAAATGATGTGTGCCAGTAAATTTTAGACAAATGCAAAAAAAAATTAATTATAAAATATTCTATTTTATTTTAATCTACGATACGACTCTATTTAGTAATTGTATAGAAATTATGTCTATTAAAATTATAAAAGTTGTTTATTGTGAGTTTCTTTATTTCTTTTTTAAAAAGCTTGAGGTGCTAATTGTTTTTTTTTTAATCTATAATAGAATTGTACAGTAACTAAAAAGTATCTTTATACAATATAAAAAAAACATCTTAATATGCATTGTGATAATTTTTAAGTTGTTTAAAGTTTCTTATATTTTTATTTTCCATCTTAAGAAATCTTAAAAACTAATACATTTTAAGATGCTTTTGCTAACTTATTGAAAACATCTTAAAAGTGACTACAATTGTAAATTAAGATACTTACTTATTGCAGTATAGAATTTCGCAACAAATAGTTAAATGCAAAAAAATAATTTAAAGAATCATTTACCAATAAATAATTATAAAAGTATGAATATCAGGCTTCACAGGCGTATCTCCTATTTTCCCTTATTATATCCCTTATTTTCACAAAAAGTGGGAATTTGTAAAAAATTTTATAAACTTTCGATTCCCAACAATTTATTCAAAATTTTAAACTACAATTATTTCACTATTCTATGATTCATTTTAACTTTTAATTTAAATATTTCCGATATTTTAAAAATATTTTATCTTTATTATAAATTCTTTCCTTTCTTGATAATTTTCTTTTATCATTGTTTGACTTATTAATAATGAATTTTTTAATTTAATATTCATGTTTTTATTTCTATGGAATTATAAACATGTCATTTTATCGAAAGATTAAATTTTTTTCTTATAATTTCTTATTCTTAGAAAAACAATATCAGTATTTTATTATTATTATTATTATTATTATTATTATTATTATTATTTCTTTTGTATTTTTATACCATTTCTTAATGCTAATCACTTTTTGAAGATTTTTATTTTATTTGCTTCTAATATTATTTTGTCTTGTAGATTTTCTTTTTTTTACTCAAAGTACTTCAGGTTACTTTATATAATTTGGGTTTTATAACATTTCGGAGAATTTATTAATATTTTCATTGATTTTCTTATTTAATTTTGATAAATTTATCTACCTTTTCATAAAATTTTTAGATTCTAAGAAATTTTTGTTGTTAAAATTGTTTTAAAATATGTCTCTTTTATTTTTTGAATTTATTTAAATATTTTTTTTATTTACTGCAATTTGGAGATAATTTTCTGAATTTCTTCATTTTTAAAGAAATTTGTCATTCTGTTTATACAGTTTTTATATTTTCTTATTTTATTTTCACTATTTTTTATTTTGTAGTTCCTTTTCCACTACTTTTATGTTTTTTCTAATTTTTTCGTAGATTTTCCCCATTTTTCACTATACTGCTTTATTTCTTTATTTCTTTTTTTATTTTATCTGTTTAAATATTATTTGATTCCAATTTACTAATCCAGTCATAAATTTATCAGAATTCCAATCTATTCAAATTTTATTACATTCGAATTTCAGTCGATTAAAATTCTCATTCTTTTGAGAATTATTTAGATTTTATGAAATAAAAAAAAAATTAGTTTTCATACTTTTTCAAGTTAAAGATGTTGAAAGATAATAAGTAGTTCCACAATTCTGACTATGTAGTCTTATTATTTCATGTACGTATTTATAAATAAATTATTTTTTGTTATAAAAGTTAATAAATTTAATAATATTAGAAGAAATATCGTAACTCTTTTAAAATTTCGACTAGAAAATGATTTTGCCTTGAAAATTAATTAGGATATATAATTTATTTATCTTTATTTATTAACTTTTTAAAGTACGCTAAAAGTCCCCTATTTTTATTTATTCAATCCCCTATTTTCTCTAAAATAAAATTAAATTAAATCGCACATTATTACGCCCGATCAATTAAAAATTGACTAAAATTAACGAGTTTACAATACTATCAAAAACAAAAGAACAACAATTTGTAAGATTTAAAATACGTGAACCTGTCAAATCTTTTTATAAATTTTTTTGCTGAAATTGAACAGAATTTAAAATGTTTATAATTGTTAAAAAAAAACGATAAAAATTGAATTTTGTAACGATTAGTTATTTGTTAATGGTAATTTTACGAGTTTAATATTTGGAATATTTGTATAATGATATTATATATGCGAAGTACTTATTATACAAACATTAAAATAAACCATTTTGAAAATCGAATTTTTCTAAGCTCATAAAATTTTCATAATCACAGTTTACAGAAAATATTCAATAAATAATAAATCATCGTTTAATAAAAAAAAACTGGGGTAAATTAACGTTGTATAGAAAGTTAGCATAGTTTTCGAATTTGAGAAACGAATAATAATAAAAAGAAGTTTGAATTATCTATACTGGTGGGTTTGGAAAGTGGTTTTTTTTAACATGAGCTGTGAGCACCAGTTTGTCAAGAAGTGCGGAGTTTCCTTTCGAGCGACCTAATGTGACAATGTGACATTCTAAACAAGTGAAACGGAGAGATTTTCACTTCATTTCAAGTTTCCTATTTCCGTTTCTCGTTTCAATTCGATTATTCCCACTTGAAATTTAAATTGTCAATGTGACATTGGACTTACATTGTGTCGTTACAATGGAAATCCCACGGGCCTGCATGCCATGCCACCACTAACATAATATCTTTTAATCTCACGTGCCACTGTCGACCTTGCTCTCTCGAGGAAAAAGAAAAAAAACAACAACTTCTTAAACAAAACAGGTATTTTTAATTACTATTTATTCTGGGAATTTGTTTTTTACACTAGTAAAATTAATTAGAAGAGTGCTCCTCTATAGGCAGACAATTCATATCTAATTACATCAGAATAACAAAGGACGTCCACCTTTGTTTCTTAAAATTGTATTATTTTAACGAGAACTCAATTCGAGCTTTTAATTAATTTTCTCAATTTATTAAAAATAATAATTATTAAAAATAGTTCTAATGTTTTTTTATATACAGTATAAAGAAAAAGAGACCCAATAAATTGAATGGATCCTAATGTTATTGTAAAAATACCTTGGTATTAAAATAATGATTCTAAATTATTGAAAAGACAAGATAAAAATTAGTTAATTTTCGTTTGCCCTTTTATATAAATGTGCACTTAAAAGCAAATATCAGGAAATTGTTTGTACTTTTGTTTCTCAGTGAAGTCGTAATCACGGTAATATACCATAATTTTGCAGACAAATCGCTCTTTCGAGTTTCTTAACCTTTAGAGATTTCTCGATACTTTTTCTGTTGTAATTCAAGTTATCCATCTCGATCAGACGAAGGGAATAGCAATTTTCTTTACGTATTAGCAATTACGCTATTTTTTGCAGTTTTTTTTTTCGCGCGTGTAACCTGGAAGTGGTGCCAGAAATTCAACTGCATTGCATACGAAGTGCACCACTTGGATTCTGACCCTTGACCCACTGGACCTCCTTGACCCGCCGACACCCTTCTAAATCTCCAATTCCTAACCGGTTACAAATCACAAATAAATCTCAACTCAACTTTAATCTAATCACGATTTTTATTTTTCAATCTTTTACAGTAGAAATGAAATTATCCACAGTTTTTACAATTTTTTATGTGGCGCATGATAATATTTCGAAACAAGGGGAAAAATGCTCTTCCCGTCGCCATGAAAGAAAATTGACCATTTTATTAAATCGTGAGAAAATTAACCATTTTCTAACTAAGTGTAAAAAGGATCATTTTCGGCACTAGAGGGAAAAATGACAATTTTCGACGCTAGTGGATAAAATGACCATTTTCTACACTAGCGGGTAAAGTGATCCTTTTCCGACCTTAATGAAAAATCATTCAATTACAGGACTGGTGTGATAAGTAACCATTTTAAAATGACAATTTTGACACTAGTGGGTAAAATGACAATTTTCGACGCTAGTGGGTAAAATGACCATTTTCGACGCTAGTAAGTAAAATGACCATTTTCGACTCTATGAGGGTAAAATTAACATTTTTGACTCTAGTGGGTAAAATGAACATTTTCGACACGACAATTTAAAAATTGCTTGGACAATAGGTCTAAAAATGAGACACTTTGAGACGCATATGTCTCAGAGTGAGACACATTATGTGTTTTGTGTCCGCATATTTGAGACATTTGTTTGCATTTGTTTTTGTAGTGTAGTGGGTAAAGTGACCCTTTTCTGACCTTAATTAAAAGTCATTCAATTACAGGAGTGGTGTGATAAATAACCATTTTTAAATGACCATTTTGACACTAGTGGGTAAAATAACAACTTTCGAAACTAGTGGGTAAAATGACCATTTTCAACGCAAGTGGGTAAAATGACAATTTTCGACACTAGTGGGTAAAATGGCCCATTTTTGACCTCAATTGAAAAACATTCCATCAACAGACCTGGTGTGACTTTTTCTTTCATTAATCGGAAAAAGTGACTATTTTCTTCACTAGTAGACAAAAGCGACCATTGTTAATATAATCAAAAAACGTCAAACAGAACATTTGTATTTTCGGTGATGTAGGAATTATATCTAAAATAAATATTATTGCAGTAAATTTTAGGTTATGTGATAATAATTCGAAATGTTAAAAATTGCAATAAATTGCAGTTCTTTAAAATAAGAATTTTGGCTAACAATATCTCCAGAATTATAAATTGTGGTAAATTGACATTTGGAGATGTTCTCTCTAAATCTGAATTAGTGGTTTTCTACTAATGAATTAGCGAAAAGTGAGCTACTATTAAAATAGTAAGAATTTTACTAATTCTTAGTAGAAAACTACTAATTTTGTAGTAGAAAACTACTAATTTTGTAGTAGAAAACTACTAATTTTATTAGTAGAAAACTACTAATTGAATTAGTAAAAAAATCTACTTTTTTTAAAAGTAAAGTTTCACTATTTCAATTAGTAGTTTTCTACTAAGAATTAGTAGTTTTCCACTAAGAATTAGTAGTTTTCTACTAAGAATTAGTAGTTTTCTACTATATGAATTAGAGAAAAATGAGCCATGAATTTGACTAATAAATAGTAGAAAACTACTAATTCTTATTAGAAAACTACTAATTCAGATTTAGAGAGTTGATTAGTATTTATTGTAAAAATTTTTTAAGTATTATATGGCTATTCGAAATACAGAAATTATGTTGACGATTAGTATACATAATTATGTATTATGTATAAATTAATTTTAGGTTTTTTTATTTTTCACGAAAACAATACTTATGACAAATGACTATTTTCACTAGGTTCGAAATGTCTATTTTCCCTTCTAGAGTTGGAAAGAGGTAATTTTTTCCATTCTTTACTGCAATGTTGAGAAGTAATTATTTTTTAGACTATCGAAAATTCTAATCTCCTAACTAATCACGAAAATGGTTATTTTTCTAGTAGTATCAAAAACTGTCATGTTTGACACATTTGAATAATAAATGAAAATAATTTTTAAATGGTAATGCGGGTTATAAATTTTACATTCAAAAGCAATTGGATTCCAAAGAATTTCAATGTTAGACAATATTAAAAGTAAAATAATAATGCTCCCGAAATTTAATATCTTAAAAAATAAAAAATATTGAAATTTTACTGAAAAACTTCTTTGAACAATTTAACTATCCTCACGACTTTTTAATCCGTTATTAACATTTTCATCGAAACATAGAGTAACTTTGCATAAGATAATTAAATTAACAGTCGAGATCAAAGTGATTTAATTGGATCGAATTCACTTCTATGAAAGTGTAAATACGTTTCTTTGAAAAACGGTTCGTTTAAACGTAATTAAGTCGGAATAATTAATGGAAAGCGCAGTAATGTGAAAATGTTTTGGTTTTTCATTGGATTTAAAAGAAAGGAGACTCAACTTGAAAAGTTTATAACTTGTTCCTTTAATGGCTCTATGTGCAGATTATTATGGACGATCAAGCGATCATTTCAATAATTGAACCAAGTTTCTATTTTTATTCATTCTTTCCATTTCCTTTCATTTCACTCTTTTCTTCATTTTTTTTCCTTACTCCTTTTCCGGTTCTCTTTTTCCTGTTTTCTTATAGGGCATCCAACTTGAATCTATATAGAAAAATGAATACCTTCACGGGTAATATTCATATCAGGCACCAAGCGTGGCAAATGTTTTTTTTTTATCTTCCGGTTGTGTTGCGGATTGCATCTAGTATTTTTTCCCTTTTATTTGTTTTCTCTGCAGTTTCATATATTCGTAATGTAAACATCGATTTTATAAAACACGGTTTTTTATTTGAAAACGTGTATTGTGCGGTTTGAAAATTTTTTATATTTTTGTATCTTTCGTTCTGGAATTGGTTTTTTTTATAGGTATATATATATATATGAATTCTGAAATATACCAGTGGAAGTTTACTTAAATAATTGGATAAATATTTTTTCAATGAGAAAGCAAAAAATTTTCAATGATAAAATTATTTGATTTCTAAATTTGTATATATTTTTTTCAAACGTGTTGGGTGTAGAGAAATCAATCGATTTTTAAAGAGTGCTTAAAAGCGACAAAGAAGCGAGTCTGTAATTTCAGACGTGCAGATGGGCTTGTTTTTTCATTGAAGAAAATCTGCCAGTCACGTGACGAGAATTTCTACTAAATCTGAAATCGATTTTCGTTCGATTTTCTTCTCAATTTCTTAATTAATCATCTGCCCGAGCAGATGGCAGTGACTTCTACTTCCTGAAGGGGAAGTGCTGGTAAGGAACTTTTTTTTCTTCTTCTTGGATATCCAGACACGTTGCCTGACTCAATTTTTTCACAGGGATGAAGAAATCTTGACAGTTTTTAAATTTAAAATATAAAAGTTTCAATGTCGTTCGTTAAAATGAAGCTTTAAATTATTAACAATTTATTTTTCACTTTATTATATTTACTATGTCTAGTTTCCTTTTTATGTTTCTTTCTTTTTGAGTTTTGTCTATTATACAACTTTTTAAAAAAAATTCATTTTTCTGCTAAAATCTACGCCATTTCGAAAAAGATTTATTAATCAACTAGTAATTTTACGGGTAAAATTGTTATTTTAATTATTTTGTCTGAAACAATGGAATTTTAATTATAAAGCAACGAGTGTTATATTTATCGATTTTTTTCTCATAGAAAGGATCTAAGTGTTTGATTGTCGTTTTGTGCTTCACTTTGTTTGAACTATACATATTTCTGATGAATAGATCAAAAATAATGTAAAAGAATCTATAGAATTCGGAACGTTTATCACCCTTTTTTTCTTTAGAATTTTATTTTAATACTTTTCATTCAGATTTTTTTTCTTGCTGAGCAAAGAGGGCTGTTGGGTCAGGGTCCTAGGACCAGTTTTGATCCGGATTTACTTTAACATGCCAGATGCATTATTCACTCACACACTGTCTTTTTTTCTCGCCCATCTTTTCACTCAATCTTTCTTTCTCAAATAACTACACCTTGCAAATGAATACTGTCCAACAAGCACAAAATTACAGCATTGATCTACTCTGCGTTTTTTTTTCTCCTATTTTCGAAATGACCTTGAGTAACAAAAATAGTTGAAAATCAAGCATCGGTTTCCATAGACGTTTTTCTTTAATAAAAATGTAAATAATTAAGTAATTATTGAGGGTACACAAAATATTAAATATATATGTTTTCGGGAATTGATGCAACAAAATAAAATATAAAAGGTATTCGAATTAATAAGCTTTAACGATAATTTTGAAGCATCGATCCAAATTTGGAAAATTTTAAAAGTAGGGGAGTGGGCCCCAAGATGGACAGGGCCCCAAGATGGACATTTCGTATAAAATTTTTGTTTAAGGTGACAGCGCCTTATGCTTTCTGTCATTTTTGTTGTTTGTATAGACGAACATTTTGATGCACATTAGAAGAAAAAAAACCAGTTGGTTTTTCTTCTACACATACCACGTAATTTTGTGTCTAAAAAAGTTTTGTAACAGTTTTTTCTCAAGTTGGTAAAGTTATTTAAATTTATGATTTAGAATGAGTACTGAACGTTATAATATTCTTTATTTATCGTATAATAATATTTTAAAATGATTTTACTAAGTCAGTATTCATATATATATTTTTACTGAGGATTAAAAAATTGTGTCATGTACCCTAAGATGGACAGGCCTAAAATCTCAATGTATTTTTTTTGCATATTTTCGATTTTACACTTTTTTCAATAATTTTTTGAGCCAATTAATTAAAATTTTTTTTTACACCATAAAATGTGATTTTATCGTTAGAGAATTTATTATATTGATATTTTTCGATATTTTATTACTTTTTACTGTTGAGCTATTAAATTGAAGTTTTTAGAAATTTTATTTCTTGATAAATTCCGTAAAATGATTAAAACTTAGTTCAAGAATTGTTACACGATGTTAATTTTTTATTTACTACCATTTTCAAAGACTTTTAAGAAGGTGTCCATCTTGGGGCCACTTTTTTTTAGACCGAAAATTTTAACAATTAAATAAATGCTTTAAAAAATGTTTATGTTAAAAATAAAATTTAATCTCTGTGGCCATAAGTTACCTTATAAATTGTACTTTCATCCGGTATAAAACATTTTAATATATTTTAGTCGGTTTGGATTTTACAGCAATAAATCGATAGGGTGTCCAACTTGGGGCCCTCTCCCCTATATTTTTTAAAATCAAAGACATATGATAAAACAAACTATTTTTCTAATTGGGAAATTTACATATTCTCTAAATACAACTTAACTTTTGATATGCATGTTTAAATATAAAATATATTTTTTTTAATACTTTTAAATCCGAAAATAATCAATTTTTAAGGTTAACAAATGAATGTATAACAATTTTGAAGATACCAATTTCCAAAGCTCTTTTCCTAAGTTTCCAAATTGTTTCGACGGTTTTAAATTTTTAATAGAGAATATTTAATTTTGTTTATTTGAATAAATAAAACAATAAATTTAAAAAAACTAATTTTGAAGCTTTTGATTTTAAAACCGTCTAATATATGTCTTTTCAAAGTTTACAATTTTTGTTGTACATACAAATTTTTAAGCTGAAATTTAATATGATCTCAAAACTTTCCGTTTTTTAAATAGATCTAAATTTAAAATTGGATAATATTCATATCTTCTATTATATTAATACGATACCGAAAAAACTTCGTTCATCGTCGTACAGACTTCAAAGTTCACCTACTTTTTCCAATAGGTTACTTACAAAAATGTTCATTTCACCATGTTATTATAGTTTGTAACAATGCGCACTGGCACTATTCGTGTCAAACATGTTAAACTGAACATTTTTTTATGAACAACATATTGTTGCACATGCGCAGTAGTGCACCACAGCTGTGTAAACGTGCGCACTACTAAACAAACATTTCACATGCGCAGTTGTTTTGTATTGCTGTTACACATGCGCAATCATGCACAGTCATAGTCACACATGTGCTCTAATTAAATTCAAAAATTACGCATGCGCAGTGCTGTACTTCACCAGATAATTAAATTTTCACTACATATAGCATACTTTTTTTAATAAGTGCGCAGTAAATTCCGTCTTATTATTGCGCATGCGTAACACGGTAACATGATATCTGCACATGCGCAAAGGTACTTTTATTTAAAAAATTTGTTAAAATTGTTTTCTTTTCATTATTATTGTAATTAATGACCCATAATAGAAAAGAATATTCAAAATTCAATTTAAATATTGGAATTCAAGAAATTTAATAGAAAAATTTATATTATTGAACATAAAAAATAATAAAAACATTAAAAGTGTATTTAATTTTATTAATTTTAATCTTTTTTTCTTTAAAATGTTTATAAAATGTAACAAATTTTGATCTGAAAGTTTTCAATTTTTCATACTTTTAAAAACCATTTTCTAGGGGTACCGGGGGGGGGGGGGTAATAAATATTTAACATACTGTCAGAAAATCTTCCATATAATTAGTGTTTAAAAAAGTTTTGTAAAAATTTACTTATTTATTGAGAATAACTAGTTTGAAAGTTCTCCCAATATTCATAAAATTGTACGTGGTAATCTTCTATTATATTAATACGATACCGAAAAAACTTCGTTCATCGTCGTACAGACTTCAAAGTTCACCTACTTTTTCCAATAGGTTACTTACAAAAATGTTCATTTCACCATGTTATTATAGTTTGTAACAATGCGCACTGGCACTATTCGTGTCAAACATGTTAAACTGAACATTTTTTTACGAACAACATATTGTTGCACATGCGCAGTAGTGCACCACAGCTGTGTAAACGTGCGCACTACTAAACAAACATTTCACATGCGCAGTTGTTTTGTATTGCTGTTACACATGCGCAATCATGCACAGTCATAGTCACACATGTGCTCTAATTAAATTCAAAAATTACGCATGCGCAGTGCTGTACTTCACCAGATAATTAAATTTTCACTACATATAGCATACTTTTTTTAATAAGTGCGCAGTAAATTCCGTCTTATTATTGCGCATGCGTAACACGGTAACATGATATCTGCACATGCGCAAAGGTACTTTTATTTAAAAAATTTGTTAAAATTGTTTTCTTTTCATTATTATTGTAATTAATGACCCATAATAGAAAAGAATATTCAAAATTCAATTTAAATATTGGAATTCAAGAAATTTAATAGAAAAATTTATATTATTGAACATAAAAAATAATAAAAACATTAAAAGTGTATTTAATTTTATTAATTTTAATCTTTTTTTCTTTAAAATGTTTATAAAATGTAACAAATTTTGATCTGAAAGTTTTCAATTTTTCATACTTTTAAAAACCATTTTCTAGGGGTACCGGGGGGGGGGGTAATAAATATTTAACATACTGTCAGAAAATCTTCCATATAATTAGTGTTTAAAAAAGTTTTGTAAAAATTTACTTATTTATTGAGAATAACTAGTTTGAAAGTTCTCCCAATATTCATAAAATTGTACGTGGTAATCTTCTATTATATTAATACGATACCGAAAAAACTTCGTTCATCGTCGTACAGACTTCAAAGTTCACCTACTTTTTCCAATAGGTTACTTACAAAAATGTTCATTTCACCATGTTATTATAGTTTGTAACAATGCGCACTGGCACTATTCGTGTCAAACATGTTAAACTGAACATTTTTTTACGAACAACATATTGTTGCACATGCGCAGTAGTGCACCACAGCTGTGTAAACGTGCGCACTACTAAACAAACATTTCACATGCGCAGTTGTTTTGTATTGCTGTTACACATGCGCAATCATGCACAGTCATAGTCACACATGTGCTCTAATTAAATTCAAAAATTACGCATGCGCAGTGCTGTACTTCACCAGATAATTAAATTTTCACTACATATAGCATACTTTTTTTAATAAGTGCGCAGTAAATTCCGTCTTATTATTGCGCATGCGTAACACGGTAACATGATATCTGCACATGCGCAAAGGTACTTTTATTTAAAAAATTTGTTAAAATTGTTTTCTTTTCATTATTATTGTAATTAATGACCCATAATAGAAAAGAATATTCAAAATTCAATTTAAATATTGGAATTCAAGAAATTTAATAGAAAAATTTATATTATTGAACATAAAAAATAATAAAAACATTAAAAGTGTATTTAATTTTATTAATTTTAATCTTTTTTTCTTTAAAATGTTTATAAAATGTAACAAATTTTGATCTGAAAGTTTTCAATTTTTCATACTTTTAAAAACCATTTTCTAGGGGTACCGGGGGGGGGGGTAATAAATATTTAACATACTGTCAGAAAATCTTCCATATAATTAGTGTTTAAAAAAGTTTTGTAAAAATTTACTTATTTATTGAGAATAACTAGTTTGAAAGTTCTCCCAATATTCATAAAATTGTACGTGGTAATCTTCTATTATATTAATACGATACCGAAAAAACTTCGTTCATCGTCGTACAGACTTCAAAGTTCACCTACTTTTTCCAATAGGTTACTTACAAAAATGTTCATTTCACCATGTTATTATAGTTTGTAACAATGCGCACTGGCACTATTCGTGTCAAACATGTTAAACTGAACATTTTTTTACGAACAACATATTGTTGCACATGCGCAGTAGTGCACCACAGCTGTGTAAACGTGCGCACTACTAAACAAACATTTCACATGCGCAGTTGTTTTGTATTGCTGTTACACATGCGCAATCATGCACAGTCATAGTCACACATGTGCTCTAATTAAATTCAAAAATTACGCATGCGCAGTGCTGTACTTCACCAGATAATTAAATTTTCACTACATATAGCATACTTTTTTTAATAAGTGCGCAGTAAATTCCGTCTTATTATTGCGCATGCGTAACACGGTAACATGATATCTGCACATGCGCAAAGGTACTTTTATTTAAAAAATTTGTTAAAATTGTTTTCTTTTCATTATTATTGTAATTAATGACCCATAATAGAAAAGAATATTCAAAATTCAATTTAAATATTGGAATTCAAGAAATTTAATAGAAAAATTTATATTATTGAACATAAAAAATAATAAAAACATTAAAAGTGTATTTAATTTTATTAATTTTAATCTTTTTTTCTTTAAAATGTTTATAAAATGTAACAAATTTTGATCTGAAAGTTTTCAATTTTTCATACTTTTAAAAACCATTTTCTAGGGGTACCGGGGGGGGGGGGTAATAAATATTTAACATACTGTCAGAAAATCTTCCATATAATTAGTGTTTAAAAAAGTTTTGTAAAAATTTACTTATTTATTGAGAATAACTAGTTTGAAAGTTCTCCCAATATTCATAAAATTGTACGTGGTAATCTTCTATTATATTAATACGATACCGAAAAAACTTCGTTCATCGTCGTACAGACTTCAAAGTTCACCTACTTTTTCCAATAGGTTACTTACAAAAATGTTCATTTCACCATGTTATTATAGTTTGTAACAATGCGCACTGGCACTATTCGTGTCAAACATGTTAAACTGAACATTTTTTTACGAACAACATATTGTTGCACATGCGCAGTAGTGCACCACAGCTGTGTAAACGTGCGCACTACTAAACAAACATTTCACATGCGCAGTTGTTTTGTATTGCTGTTACACATGCGCAATCATGCACAGTCATAGTCACACATGTGCTCTAATTAAATTCAAAAATTACGCATGCGCAGTGCTGTACTTCACCAGATAATTAAATTTTCACTACATATAGCATACTTTTTTTAATAAGTGCGCAGTAAATTCCGTCTTATTATTGCGCATGCGTAACACGGTAACATGATATCTGCACATGCGCAAAGGTACTTTTATTTAAAAAATTTGTTAAAATTGTTTTCTTTTCATTATTATTGTAATTAATGACCCATAATAGAAAAGAATATTCAAAATTCAATTTAAATATTGGAATTCAAGAAATTTAATAGAAAAATTTATATTATTGAACATAAAAAATAATAAAAACATTAAAAGTGTATTTAATTTTATTAATTTTAATCTTTTTTTCTTTAAAATGTTTATAAAATGTAACAAATTTTGATCTGAAAGTTTTCAATTTTTCATACTTTTAAAAACCATTTTCTAGGGGTACCGGGGGGGGGGGGGTAATAAATATTTAACATACTGTCAGAAAATCTTCCATATAATTAGTGTTTAAAAAAGTTTTGTAAAAATTTACTTATTTATTGAGAATAACTAGTTTGAAAGTTCTCCCAATATTCATAAAATTGTACGTGGTAATCTTCTATTATATTAATACGATACCGAAAAAACTTCGTTCATCGTCGTACAGACTTCAAAGTTCACCTACTTTTTCCAATAGGTTACTTACAAAAATGTTCATTTCACCATGTTATTATAGTTTGTAACAATGCGCACTGGCACTATTCGTGTCAAACATGTTAAACTGAACATTTTTTTACGAACAACATATTGTTGCACATGCGCAGTAGTGCACCACAGCTGTGTAAACGTGCGCACTACTAAACAAACATTTCACATGCGCAGTTGTTTTGTATTGCTGTTACACATGCGCAATCATGCACAGTCATAGTCACACATGTGCTCTAATTAAATTCAAAAATTACGCATGCGCAGTGCTGTACTTCACCAGATAATTAAATTTTCACTACATATAGCATACTTTTTTTAATAAGTGCGCAGTAAATTCCGTCTTATTATTGCGCATGCGTAACACGGTAACATGATATCTGCACATGCGCAAAGGTACTTTTATTTAAAAAATTTGTTAAAATTGTTTTCTTTTCATTATTATTGTAATTAATGACCCATAATAGAAAAGAATATTCAAAATTCAATTTAAATATTGGAATTCAAGAAATTTAATAGAAAAATTTATATTATTGAACATAAAAAATAATAAAAACATTAAAAGTGTATTTAATTTTATTAATTTTAATCTTTTTTTCTTTAAAATGTTTATAAAATGTAACAAATTTTGATCTGAAAGTTTTCAATTTTTCATACTTTTAAAAACCATTTTCTAGGGGTACCGGGGGGGGGGGGGTAATAAATATTTAACATACTGTCAGAAAATCTTCCATATAATTAGTGTTTAAAAAAGTTTTGTAAAAATTTACTTATTTATTGAGAATAACTAGTTTGAAAGTTCTCCCAATATTCATAAAATTGTACGTGGTAATCTTCTATTATATTAATACGATACCGAAAAAACTTCGTTCATCGTCGTACAGACTTCAAAGTTCACCTACTTTTTCCAATAGGTTACTTACAAAAATGTTCATTTCACCATGTTATTATAGTTTGTAACAATGCGCACTGGCACTATTCGTGTCAAACATGTTAAACTGAACATTTTTTTATGAACAACATATTGTTGCACATGCGCAGTAGTGCACCACAGCTGTGTAAACGTGCGCACTACTAAACAAACATTTCACATGCGCAGTTGTTTTGTATTGCTGTTACACATGCGCAATCATGCACAGTCATAGTCACACATGTGCTCTAATTAAATTCAAAAATTACGCATGCGCAGTGCTGTACTTCACCAGATAATTAAATTTTCACTACATATAGCATACTTTTTTAAATAAGTGCGCAGTAAATTCCGTCTTATTATTGCGCATGCGTAACACGGTAACATGATATCTGCACATGCGCAAAGGTACTTTTATTTAAAAAATTTGTTAAAATTGTTTTCTTTTCATTATTATTGTAATTAATGACCCATAATAGAAAAGAATATTCAAAATTCAATTTAAATATTAGAATTCAAGAAATTTAATAGAAAAATTTATATTATTGAACATAAAAAATAATAAAAACATTAAAAGTGTATTTAATTTTATTAATTTTAATCTTTTTTTCTTTAAAATGTTTATAAAATGTAACAAATTTTGATCTGAAAGTTTTCAATTTTTCATACTTTTAAAAACCATTTTCTAGGGGTACCGGGGGGGGGGTAATAAATATTTAACATACTGTCAGAAAATCTTCCATATAATTAGTGTTTAAAAAAGTTTTGTAAAAATTTACTTATTTATTGAGAATAACTAGTTTGAAAGTTCTCCCAATATTCATAAAATTGTACGTGGTAATCTTCTATTATATTAATACGATACCGAAAAAACTTCGTTCATCGTCGTACAGACTTCAAAGTTCACCTACTTTTTCCAATAGGTTACTTACAAAAATGTTCATTTCACCATGTTATTATAGTTTGTAACAATGCGCACTGGCACTATTCGTGTCAAACATGTTAAACTGAACATTTTTTTATGAACAACATATTGTTGCACATGCGCAGTAGTGCACCACAGCTGTGTAAACGTGCGCACTACTAAACAAACATTTCACATGCGCAGTTGTTTTGTATTGCTGTTACACATGCGCAATCATGCACAGTCATAGTCACACATGTGCTCTAATTAAATTCAAAAATTACGCATGCGCAGTGCTGTACTTCACCAGATAATTAAATTTTCACTACATATAGCATACTTTTTTTAATAAGTGCGCAGTAAATTCCGTCTTATTATTGCGCATGCGTAACACGGTAACATGATATCTGCACATGCGCAAAGGTACTTTTATTTAAAAAATTTGTTAAAATTGTTTTCTTTTCATTATTATTGTAATTAATGACCCATAATAGAAAAGAATATTCAAAATTCAATTTAAATATTGGAATTCAAGAAATTTAATAGAAAAATTTATATTATTGAACATAAAAAATAATAAAAACATTAAAAGTGTATTTAATTTTATTAATTTTAATCTTTTTTTCTTTAAAATGTTTATAAAATGTAACAAATTTTGATCTGAAAGTTTTCAATTTTTCATACTTTTAAAAACCATTTTCTAGGGGTACCGGGGGGGGGGGGGGTAATAAATATTTAACATACTGTCAGAAAATCTTCCATATAATTAGTGTTTAAAAAAGTTTTGTAAAAATTTACTTATTTATTGAGAATAACTAGTTTGAAAGTTCTCCCAATATTCATAAAATTGTACGTGGTAATCTTCTATTATATTAATACGATACCGAAAAAACTTCGTTCATCGTCGTACAGACTTCAAAGTTCACCTACTTTTTCCAATAGGTTACTTACAAAAATGTTCATTTCACCATGTTATTATAGTTTGTAACAATGCGCACTGGCACTATTCGTGTCAAACATGTTAAACTGAACATTTTTTTACGAACAACATATTGTTGCACATGCGCAGTAGTGCACCACAGCTGTGTAAACGTGCGCACTACTAAACAAACATTTCACATGCGCAGTTGTTTTGTATTGCTGTTACACATGCGCAATCATGCACAGTCATAGTCACACATGTGCTCTAATTAAATTCAAAAATTACGCATGCGCAGTGCTGTACTTCACCAGATAATTAAATTTTCACTACATATAGCATACTTTTTTTAATAAGTGCGCAGTAAATTCCGTCTTATTATTGCGCATGCGTAACACGGTAACATGATATCTGCACATGCGCAAAGGTACTTTTATTTAAAAAATTTGTTAAAATTGTTTTCTTTTCATTATTATTGTAATTAATGACCCATAATAGAAAAGAATATTCAAAATTCAATTTAAATATTGGAATTCAAGAAATTTAATAGAAAAATTTATATTATTGAACATAAAAAATAATAAAAACATTAAAAGTGTATTTAATTTTATTAATTTTAATCTTTTTTTCTTTAAAATGTTTATAAAATGTAACAAATTTTGATCTGAAAGTTTTCAATTTTTCATACTTTTAAAAACCATTTTCTAGGGGTACCGGGGGGGGGGGGGTAATAAATATTTAACATACTGTCAGAAAATCTTCCATATAATTAGTGTTTAAAAAAGTTTTGTAAAAATTTACTTATTTATTGAGAATAACTAGTTTGAAAGTTCTCCCAATATTCATAAAATTGTACGTGGTAATCTTCTATTATATTAATACGATACCGAAAAAACTTCGTTCATCGTCGTACAGACTTCAAAGTTCACCTACTTTTTCCAATAGGTTACTTACAAAAATGTTCATTTCACCATGTTATTATAGATTGTAACAATGCGCACTGGCACTATTCGTGTCAAACATGTTAAACTGAACATTTTTTTATGAACAACATATTGTTGCACATGCGCAGTAGTGCACCACAGCTGTGTAAACGTGCGCACTACTAAACAAACATTTCACATGCGCAGTTGTTTTGTATTGCTGTTACACATGCGCAATCATGCACAGTCATAGTCACACATGTGCTCTAATTAAATTCAAAAATTACGCATGCGCAGTGCTGTACTTCACCAGATAATTAAATTTTCACTACATATAGCATACTTTTTTAAATAAGTGCGCAGTAAATTCCGTCTTATTATTGCGCATGCGTAACACGGTAACATGATATCTGCACATGCGCAAAGGTACTTTTATTTAAAAAATTTGTTAAAATTGTTTTCTTTTCATTATTATTGTAATTAATGACCCATAATAGAAAAGAATATTCAAAATTCAATTTAAATATTGGAATTCAAGAAATTTAATAGAAAAATTTATATTATTGAACATAAAAAATAATAAAAACATTAAAAGTGTATTTAATTTTATTAATTTTAATCTTTTTTTCTTTAAAATGTTTATAAAATGTAACAAATTTTGATCGGAAAGTTTTCAATTTTTCATACTTTTAAAAACCATTTTCTAGGGGTACCGGGGGGGGGGGGGGTAATAAATATTTAACATACTGTCAGAAAATCTTCCATATAATTAGTGTTTAAAAAAGTTTTGTAAAAATTTACTTATTTATTGAGAATAACTAGTTTGAAAGTTCTCCCAATATTCATAAAATTGTACGTGGTAATCTTCTATTATATTAATACGATACCGAAAAAACTTCGTTCATCGTCGTACAGACTTCAAAGTTCACCTACTTTTTCCAATAGGTTACTTACAAAAATGTTCATTTCACCATGTTATTATAGTTTGTAACAATGCGCACTGGCACTATTCGTGTCAAACATGTTAAACTGAACATTTTTTTATGAACAACATATTGTTGCACATGCGCAGTAGTGCACCACAGCTGTGTAAACGTGCGCACTACTAAACAAACATTTCACATGCGCAGTTGTTTTGTATTGCTGTTACACATGCGCAATCATGCACAGTCATAGTCACACATGTGCTCTAATTAAATTCAAAAATTACGCATGCGCAGTGCTGTACTTCACCAGATAATTAAATTTTCACTACATATAGCATACTTTTTTTAATAAGTGCGCAGTAAATTCCGTCTTATTATTGCGCATGCGTAACACGGTAACATGATATCTGCACATGCGCAAAGGTACTTTTATTTAAAAAATTTGTTAAAATTGTTTTCTTTTCATTATTATTGTAATTAATGACCCATAATAGAAAAGAATATTCAAAATTCAATTTAAATATTGGAATTCAAGAAATTTAATAGAAAAATTTATATTATTGAACATAAAAAATAATAAAAACATTAAAAGTGTATTTAATTTTATTAATTTTAATCTTTTTTTCTTTAAAATGTTTATAAAATGTAACAAATTTTGATCGGAAAGTTTTCAATTTTTCATACTTTTAAAAACCATTTTCTAGGGGTACCGGGGGGGGGGGGGGGGTAATAAATATTTAACATACTGTCAGAAAATCTTCCATATAATTAGTGTTGAAAAAAGTTTTGTAAAAATTTACTTATTTATTGAGAATAACTAGTTTGAAAGTTCTCCCAATATTCATAAAATTGTACGTGGTAATCTTCTATTATATTAATACGATACCGAAAAAACTTCGTTCATCGTCGTACAGACTTCAAAGTTCACCTACTTTTTCCAATAGGTTACTTACAAAAATGTTCATTTCACCATGTTATTATAGATTGTAACAATGCGCACTGGCACTATTCGTGTCAAACATGTTAAACTGAACATTTTTTTATGAACAACATATTGTTGCACATGCGCAGTAGTGCACCACAGCTGTGTAAACGTGCGCACTACTAAACAAACATTTCACATGCGCAGTTGTTTTGTATTGCTGTTACACATGCGCAATCATGCACAGTCATAGTCACACATGTGCTCTAATTAAATTCAAAAATTACGCATGCGCAGTGCTGTACTTCACCAGATAATTAAATTTTCACTACATATAGCATACTTTTTTTAATAAGTGCGCAGTAAATTCCGTCTTATTATTGCGCATGCGTAACACGGTAACATGATATCTGCACATGCGCAAAGGTACTTTTATTTAAAAAATTTGTTAAAATTGTTTTCTTTTCATTATTATTGTAATTAATGACCCATAATAGAAAAGAATATTCAAAATTCAATTTAAATATTGGAATTCAAGAAATTTAATAGAAAAATTTATATTATTGAACATAAAAAATAATAAAAACATTAAAAGTGTATTTAATTTTATTAATTTTAATCTTTTTTTCTTTAAAATGTTTATAAAATGTAACAAATTTTGATCTGAAAGTTTTCAATTTTTCATACTTTTAAAAACCATTTTCTAGGGGTACCGGGGGGGGGGGGGGGTAATAAATATTTAACATACTGTCAGAAAATCTTCCATATAATTAGTGTTTAAAAAAGTTTTGTAAAAATTTACTTATTTATTGAGAATAACTAGTTTGAAAGTTCTCCCAATATTCATAAAATTGTACGTGGTAATCTTCTATTATATTAATACGATACCGAAAAAACTTCGTTCATCGTCGTACAGACTTCAAAGTTCACCTACTTTTTCCAATAGGTTACTTACAAAAATGTTCATTTCACCATGTTATTATAGTTTGTAACAATGCGCACTGGCACTATTCGTGTCAAACATGTTAAACTGAACATTTTTTTATGAACAACATATTGTTGCACATGCGCAGTAGTGCACCACAGCTGTGTAAACGTGCGCACTACTAAACAAACATTTCACATGCGCAGTTGTTTTGTATTGCTGGTACACACGCGCAATCATGCACAGTCATAGTCACACATGTGCTCTAATTAAATTCAAAAATTACGCATGCGCAGTGCTGTACTTCACCAGATAATTAAATTTTCACTACATATAGCATACTTTTTTTAATAAGTGCGCAGTAAATTCCGTCTTATTATTGCGCATGCGTAACACGGTAACATGATATCTGCACATGCGCAAAGGTACTTTTATTTAAAAAATTTGTTAAAATTGTTTTCTTTTCATTATTATTGTAATTAATGACCCATAATAGAAAAGAATATTCAAAATTCAATTTAAATATTGGGATTCAAGAAATTTAATAGAAAAATTTATATTATTGAACATAAAAAATAATAAAAACATTAAAAGTGTATTTAATTTTATTAATTTTAATCTTTTTTTCTTTAAAATGTTTATAAAATGTAACAAATTTTGATCTGAAAGTTTTCAATTTTTCATACTTTTAAAAACCATTTTCTAGGGGTACCGGGGGGGGGGGGGGTAATAAATATTTAACATACTGTCAGAAAATCTTCCATATAATTAGTGTTTAAAAAAGTTTTGTAAAAATTTACTTATTTATTGAGAATAACTAGTTTGAAAGTTCTCCCAATATTCATAAAATTGTACGTGGTAATCTTCTATTATATTAATACGATACCGAAAAAACTTCGTTCATCGTCGTACAGACTTCAAAGTTCACCTACTTTTTCCAATAGGTTACTTACAAAAATGTTCATTTCACCATGTTATTATAGTTTCTAACAATGCGCACTGGCACTATTCGTGTCAAACATGTTAAACTGAACATTTTTTTATGAACAACATATTGTTGCACATGCGCAGTAGTGCACCACAGCTGTGTAAACGTGCGCACTACTAAACAAACATTTCACATGCGCAGTTGTTTTGTATTGCTGGTACACACGCGCAATCATGCACAGTCATAGTCACACATGTGCTCTAATTAAATTCAAAAATTACGCATGCGCAGTGCTGTACTTCACCAGATAATTAAATTTTCACTACATATAGCATACTTTTTTTAATAAGTGCGCAGTAAATTCCGTCTTATTATTGCGCATGCGTAACACGGTAACATGATATCTGCACATGCGCAAAGGTACTTTTATTTAAAAAATTTGTTAAAATTGTTTTCTTTTCATTATTATTGTAATTAATGACCCATAATAGAAAAGAATATTCAAAATTCAATTTAAATATTGGGATTCAAGAAATTTAATAGAAAAATTTATATTATTGAACATAAAAAATAATAAAAACATTAAAAGTGTATTTAATTTTATTAATTTTAATCTTTTTTTCTTTAAAATGTTTATAAAATGTAACAAATTTTGATCTGAAAGTTTTCAATTTTTCATACTTTTAAAAACCATTTTCTAGGGGTACCGGGGGGGGGGGGGTAATAAATATTTAACATACTGTCAGAAAATCTTCCATATAATTAGTGTTTAAAAAAGTTTTGTAAAAATTTACTTATTTATTGAGAATAACTAGTTTGAAAGTTCTCCCAATATTCATAAAATTGTACGTGGTAATCTTCTATTATATTAATACGATACCGAAAAAACTTCGTTCATCGTCGTACAGACTTCAAAGTTCACCTACTTTTTCCAATAGGTTACTTACAAAAATGTTCATTTCACCATGTTATTATAGTTTCTAACAATGCGCACTGGCACTATTCGTGTCAAACATGTTAAACTGAACATTTTTTTATGAACAACATATTGTTGCACATGCGCAGTAGTGCACCACAGCTGTGTAAACGTGCGCACTACTAAACAAACATTTCACATGCGCAGTTGTTTTGTATTGCTGTTACACATGCGCAATCATGCACAGTCATAGTCACACATGTGCTCTAATTAAATTCAAAAATTACGCATGCGCAGTGCTGTACTTCACCAGATAATTAAATTTTCACTACATATAGCATACTTTTTTTAATAAGTGCGCAGTAAATTCCGTCTTATTATTGCGCATGCGTAACACGGTAACATGATAACTGCACATGCGCAAAGGTGTTTTTTTTTTTTTTTTTTTTTTTTTTTTTTTTTTTTTTTAATTCCAACGAAAATTAAAATTTCGTTTTTCTCCACTTGTAAAATGTTGTGCGTACAATTTAGTCTCTAAAATTATATGTTTTAAACATTGCATTAAACTTTTTTGCTAACATGTTTTTTAATGTCAATTCATGTGGAAATTGCTAAACAATCATTATTTGTTACGATTTTTACCACTGCGCATACCTAACGTTTGTAGAAAGCTACTGCGCATGTGTAATGTTTGTAAAAAACTACTGCGCATGTGTTAAATCGACAAAAACCTACGCGCAATTTTTTCATTTGTTTTTTAAGAATAATTTTTTATTTTGTATCCTACTTTAAGTATATTTTTCTTACATTTTGAAATAATTAGTTTTTCGAAATAATTTAAATGACAATGTGTCGATTTAGACTATTTTTGGATAAATGAAAATTTTAACGATCACAAAGCTTTTTCTATGTGGAAACAAACATTATTCCAATATAGAAACATAACGGAAATAAACTCAGATTCGAAAATTTAATTTAAAAAAAAATGTAGATCCATTAAGATTTTTTATATTTTTTCTGTGATCATTTACAAAAATAGTTTAGATTATCAAGCTTCAAATTTTGCAATAATAATATAATAGAACTCATACTCAACTAGTACCTATAATCGATCAGTGATAATTCAATTAGACAACATTAATTAATAGCTTCATAATATTGATGTAAATAATACATTACATATTACAAGATTTATTTTTTCCAATATAATAATAATAAAACATAACAATAAAAATTATTGAAATATAAAAAATTTGTAAAAAAAATATTAAACATTCAATTAACAATAAGTTTACTAATATTTTATGAAATGTCCACATCAATAAACAATTAAATTAATATTAATGACCGAGCGAGCGTCAGCGAGCGAGGTTCATTACGCTAGTATACGATAAATTTGACGCTTTCGACATTGAATTTTCGAAAGTATCTAATGTTTATTTAACGTCTCTTTTTGATGGACCCTTTGACACTATACTTCATCTTTAGCTATGTAAAAACGTTACATTTGTTGGCTCAAAACTATGATTTGAGTTTTAAAAATACAAAGAAAACGGCAAAAAATTATTACTTTTTGTCATTTTTAAAAAATTTGTTCTAAAGAATAATTTGGTAAATTTTAATTTAATGCTAATGCTATAGAAAGTTTACAGCAAAAATTGTTAAGAATTATAAATTTAGGTCATAATTTATCAAATACGAAATTTTATTTGCATTTGGAAAATTATGACTCGTATACACTAGGCAACGAATTCAAATATTAATTAACATCGAGATTAACATAGAAAGAGTTATAAACCGTTGTTTACAAAAAAAAAGCAATATCCTGTTTATCAAGAAAGAGGTTTTTATCGATATTTTCTTTTTAATAGAAAAGGGGTTGCTTATAGAAAACTTAAAATATCGTGCTTTTATAAGTTCTCGGTTATGAATATTGGAAAACTGTTGGATTCAAATTGGCAACTGAAAGTAAACATTTTTTATTGTAAAATATATTAGTTAGGTATAATAAGTATAAAAAGATTTCAAAAGTTGACGGATTTTAATAAAGGAACTTTTCGGAGTTTATGAGTTAGTACGAATCTGAAAATTTTACAAAATTGAAAATGGAAGATCCAATATGGCGTCCAAATTGTAATATAAATTTATGAAATTGAGTATCAATCTATGAGTACGAATCAGAAGTCATTTCTACAAAATTTAAAATAACGGATGCAATATGGAGGCCAAAGTCAAAATCTTTTTATGTCAAGTTTAAGGATGTTCAATACATTGATATAGCCTTAAAATAGAAAATGGTTTTTCACATAAAATAAAAATATTATTAAAATTGATTTCACCCTATTTTGACAGATCCAGGTTTACATTTTGAAAAAAAATTAGGTTGATATAAAATTTGTCATGAAATAATAATTATTTAAAATTGTGTATTTGTTCTTTAAAGTTTGTGAACAATTGTAATTTTTATCCAATTTTGACAAATGATAGCTCATTTTTATCTTTAAAACATTCTCTACAAATCTGTTTGTTGGATTTTGTTGATAATATTTTGTTTAAAAATTATTAAACAAATAACATTTTTCTATTTTATATTTTTTAAACAAAAAGTAAATTAACAAAATCCAATAAAGAGACTTGTAAAAAAGTCCAAGTTTTATGAAAATAAATTAAAATTTGTTAGTTTTGTCTGAAATTGAATTGAATAACCTTTCTTCACCAAATAATAATCTTGGTAAATAATGCCTTTATTGAAATTAACACAGTTAATTAAACTCTGTCATTTTTGATAAGTCCATAAAATGCCTATATATACAGAAAGCTCGCTATGATATTCTTTTAAATTTTTCTTTTATTGTCCTATGAATTGTAAACATTAGTGGCACGTGACCCCATTGAAAATTTCTGTTGACTGTGATGAGAGTCTCCTGCCCTACAGATATAGAGGCATAGAGATACGCTTAGTGCAAACTGGCAAGTCGCTATACAAATTATAGTGAAGTCTGGACCAGTGTAGAATAAACACTGGGGTGCTCATCAAAACGCAGGAGCTCTATATATGTATATGAGTGTGCAGATGTTTCTTTGAGGAGAGTTTTGCCTGTTATATAGTGCACACATATATAACTCTACATGCACAAAATTTACATATGTGTAAGTATTATATACTGTATTTCCTCCTCGTTTTATAGACATATGGACACGTATATATACTTCCCCCGAGTCACTTTTCTGGCTTCTCTTCATTTCTGCGGTTGCATATTAGGGTGAACCAAAAAAGTTTATTTTTCTGGGTGGACAGTCCAAAAGTCGCCTTCAAAAGGTAGATAATATGGACTCTTGAAATTGTCGTAGAACATAATTAACATTCGGTATTTAGGAAAAAAAATGTGTTTTTAGTATCCAAAAGAATGTACTACGGAGATTCGTAGGATAGGAATAAAAAAAACTGAACAAATGTCCGCCATATTGGATCCGCCATTTTTAATTTTTAATTTTTGAGGTTAGACTACACAGGAATGAATATAAAGCTACTAATTTGGAATTGAAATAGTAAACTTTCCCTATTTCAATTAGTAGATATTCTACTTTTAAATTAGTAATTTTCTACTAATAATTAAATTGTTTTAATATAATACATACTTTATTTACTAATTTTTAATATTGCGATTTTTTTAATTTAATTAATAATAATTATTATTAATATAATTATTTAATAAAAAAAGCTAAATTTAATCGTCACAAATTAACTCCAATTTCAATGTGGATTCCACCCAATATCTTCAAAATGTTTATCTTTTTTAACTCAATATTTTTTAAATAGAATCATTTCTTTAATTTTTGATATATTTAAATTTCTTTAATTTCACCTATTATTTTTTACGTACAATTAAATTTTATAAAAAATATTTTTCTATGTATTACCTATTATTTTATTAATTTAAATTTTTTTATTATACTATAAATAAATAGAAGGATCTTTAAATTAATTAAAATAAAATTATGAATAATAGCTAAAAAATGCTTATAACATTTAAATTGCATTTGAAAATTATTTTATAATATAATTAATTTTTGAATTAGTCTAAAAAATTAGAATTTAATTTCGACTTAAAAATAAGGTTTAATTTTATTAATCGATTCAAAATTTAAATAAAATAATTTTATAAATTAAACTTCTAATTTAATTTAAAATTAATCAAAATCATTTTTGTTTCTTTTTAATTTTAAAATAGTTTAAAAATAAAACATAATATTGAAGATATAGTTTTCTTTAAAATTTAATAAAACTTAGATAATTTATAATATTATAATATGTCATTACTGTCATTATAAAGTAATTATTTTAACTTAATATTTTTATTTATTTAATTGAAACCAAAACGAGGTAAATTATTGTTAATAATTATAATGATTTTATTCTAATAATTTAATTAAATATTTTCTTATTATAAATAATAATTTAAATAATCATCAGATCTATATTTAATACTAAAATAATTTTTAAAAAATTCTTCTTTTGACTCTTTTAGTAAAAATTTTTACTGTTTACTATTAATTGATTTTTCGCTAATAGTAGATAACCACTAATATTCAGAGCTAGAAAATACCAAATGTAAGTTGTTAAATTATTTTTACCTCTTTTTCAAAAAATACAATACTTTCAATTACAAATAATTTTATTATACAAAAATAAATAAAACAAGATTTTTTTTCCACAATAAAAATTGTTTATAAGAAAAAGTTAATCAATGGACACTTTTTTATCAAAACAAGTATGAATCTTTGAAATATAGATTCAGTGTTTTTGAAAATTATTTCCAAAGATTTTTCTGTTTTTAACTTTTATAATATTTTCTTGAAAAATGTTTTGCAATCTTAAAAAATACAAAAAATAGAGCTTTTTTATTTAAATTGACCTTCAGGAGATAGGTGTGTGTATGAATTACACCACATGTGTGAATCAATACTGTTTAAATGTACTGATGTATACTCACATGTGAAGAATGTGAGTCGACACACCCCTCAGTTTGACCGGTTAGATTTCGGTTCATCCACTGATTAACTGCCGCACGCGTCCAAACCCCACTTGGAAAAGTACAGCAGAGAAAATTAGTTGAGGAACGATCAAGTTCATTACGTCGAAAAAGAGGGAGAATATTAATTAAATTCGTATTGTCAGCAAGGAATTTTAATTTTTTCTCTCTTTTTTTGTATTAAAAAAAAAAAAAAAAACAATTGTCTTTTTCTTCTCTAAGAATTAAATAATCATTTTCTTAAATTAGTCAACTTGCTTTTTGTTTAAATATCTAAAAAAAATGACACAAATTATTAAAAATACAGTATCATCCCCACTCGTTTTGAGTAATTCAAATATTTTAAACTAATCAATTTTTTTATTCTTTTTAATTATAAAATAAAATTTCTCCACTATAATTGGTTAAATAATAAATGATAAATAATAATAAATTAAATAATTCAAACTATTCTGAGCAAAATGAACTCAGGATGAAATCATTTGTCAATTTTTAAAACGTCTATTTTGAAAAAGTGTAAATTGTGGTGTTTTTTAAAATTTTAAATAACTTTTGAAATAATAGAGATTTCTAAATGTTCTTGGTGTTTTTTAAAAGATAATTTTCTATAAAATCTAAAAAATGTATTATTGTTGCACAATTTTTTTCTTACATTTTGCCAGAAGCGATGCCAGAAACTATGAAAGTAAGAGGAAAAATATTTAAAAAATTGAATCTTATTTGACCGATCTGAAAAAAATTACATAAAATTAAATAGATCAACATTTTAAAAAGATTTTTCCAAAAACTTAAGAAAAATTAATTTATGATAATTTTAAAAAATATTTTTCTTATACTAGTTATAATATTTGAATTCTTTGTATTTTTTCAAGTCATGTTTGACCTCTTGCAAAATCTAAGAAAAAAATTGTGTAACATAATTTTTTTAAATTCTATAGAAAATTATCTTTAAAATCACACCAGGAACATTAAAAAATCTAAGTTATTCCAAAAGTTATTTGAAATCAAAGAAACACTGCTGTTTACACTTTTTTTCACAATATATATGTTTTTTAAAATTGACACACTAATTAGCAGAAATTTTCATTATAAAGAAAATTTTTTATTTTTATCAAATTTTTCGTCTAGACTAGAATTTCAAATAATGTTGAATTAAAAAATTAAATGATACACTATGTGAGTGGTCAAATAAATTATCACAAAAATAGAGATAATGAAAGGCAATTTGAAGATAAATCGATATTAATAAAGAAAGATTGAAAAAAAAAATTTATACGTAATTTTAGAGAGATTCCTTGTATGATAAATAGGGATTCAGGGTTCTTTAATTTTCAAGAATTTAATCATTATTATCACAGACTGTACAAAGTTTTTATGTGCACACGCGAGTTTTATATTAAAAGAGGTCTGAGGTCTGGTGCACACGTCGAATCATTTTACTGGACAGGATTTCAATGCATGGAATCAGGACCACCGACCACGAGGGTCAAAAGTCGTAGGGAATGCAGGAATTTCTGGTTCAGTGAAAAAAAGTACTTTGTAAACGTCAGGGATATTATTTTTCAGTTTTTTTTTTATTCAAAATCGATCTAAAAGGGTTTTGTGGTTTTCCTCTCAAACGAAACAACTACACGCGCTGTAGTTTTCAATTATTTTACGAAGATTAATATTTTCAGCTGTGGTTACATACCATCGGTATAAATATTTTTAAATACTTTTATTTGTTGTATTTTTATCGGTATAATAAACATGAAACTTGTTTTATTTTTAAATGGGAAAAAAATTTTAATTCCATTGTTTAGTGGTACAAACATTGAGTTTAATCAGACTTTGTTTTTAGGAATTATTTAATTAAGTTTCCTCACATTTGTCTGACTGGAATTTTTTATCTAAATTTGTGAATTAAAAGTTTTATCTTCGTTTTTCCCTAGATCTTGAAACATAAAAGTGGTCCATTGAAATTCGAAGGTGAAAATCTATCCTTGAGAAAAAAGTTTCGACAAACTTTGAAATTGAGGGTGAATAAAAGCATACATATATAAATATATATATATATATATAGAAGGATGTTAAAAACAATGTATTATTGATTTTTAAGCAGAGTATGAAAAATTGTGAGAAACAAAAATACGGAGAAAAATATTAACTTAAAGTTTCGAACTTATTATTATTATTTTAACATTTTCCAAATTCAAATTTGAGCGAAAACGAGGGCAAGAATAAATGTTCTGCATACAAAGAGAATGATTCGCATATTTTGAGAATTGAATCCTTTTTTTATATTTTGTGTTGAAAATGTCATTTTTAAAAATGTTACTAGGGAAAAGTTTCATTCAATTGAACGTTCAGATCTTCAGGGACATGGCAAAATAGTTTAGCAACGACTACTAATGTACATCAGCAAAAAAAATAGTATATACCTACTAAATTGAAGTAAGCAATAATCTAAAATAAATGCCAAGTATATATCTAAATTTCAGAATAAATTTTTTTCGGTGATACGACGTATTTTTTAAAGCTTTCGAGAATTTTTCTTTTAAACTGCGTATATAAATACATAAAACTGTTTGGAACTTGTTTAAAAATTCTTCTAAACTAGTACAAAATTGTTTTAAAGTAATTAGAACTATTTAAAGCCAGTCAGTCCATGTTTTTTGTTCTAAATTATTTAAAACTGTTTTCAAAAAAATCCAAACTGTTTAAAACTTTTTTTGAACTGATATGAATAAGTTCCAATATATTTGGAAACTAGTAAAAAACGTAATTCGAAATTGATGAAAACTAGTTCAAAATTGAATAAAACTGTTTTGAAATTTTTTTAAACTAGTTCAGAACTATTTAAAAATGGTTTGAAACTCTTTATAACTAGTTTCCAAATCTTTATAACTAGTATAAAACTAATTCTAACCTGTTTCAAAATTGTTTAAAACTGTTTCAAAATTGTTTGTAACTAGTTCAGAACTGATTGAAGCTAGTTTAAGTCTGATTAGAAACAGTTCGAAATTGTCAGAAGCTAGTTTAAAACTTTTTAAAACTAGTTTGAAACTATTTAGAACTATTTTAAAACAGTTTAGAATTAGTTTAGTATTATTTAAAACTAGAAAGCCAACAGATTAAAAGTAATTTCAAATTTTTTGAAACTAGTTTAAAATTGTATGTAACTATTTTGGAACTGATTAAAGCTCGTTTGGAACTGATTGTAACTACTTTGAAACTTTTTGGAACTAGTTCAGAACTATCTAAGATTAATTCGAAATTGTTTAACACTAGTTTGTAACTGTTTAATACTAGATCTGAAACATAAGAAATTAGTTTGTAACTGTTTAGATTTCTTTCAAAATAGTTTGGAATTAGTTCAAAAATTTTTGATACTAATTTGGAAATTGTTTGAAAACAATTCGAAACTGTTTGAAACTAGTTTGAAGCTGTCTTAGAATAGTTCTAAGTAGTTTCAAACTAGTTTTAAACAGCTTCAAACAAATTTACTCTAACAATTTCGAATTGGTTCCAATTAGACCCAAACTAGATTCAAACAGTTCTGAACTAGTTACAAACAATTTCCAAATAGCTTCAAACTAGTTTTAAACAATCTTGAAACAGGTTGGAACTAGTTTTCAACTAGTTTTAAACAGTTCCGAACTAGTTTTAAATAATATGAAAATAGTTTTATTCAGTTTTGAACTAGTTTCGAGCAATTTCGAATTACTTTTTTTTACTATTTTCCAAATATATCGGAATTATTTCCTATCAGTTCAAAAAAAGTTTCAAACAGTTTTGATTTTTTGAAAACAGTTTTAAACTGATTTCAAACAGTTCTGTACAGTTTTAAATAATTTGAACAAAAGACACGGACTGACTGGTTTTAAAGAATTCTTATTATTTTGAAATAATTTTTTACTAGTTCTGAAGAACTGGTTTCAATCAGACCCAAACTAGTTTTTAACAATTTTGAAACAGTTTGTAACTAGTTTAAAATTAGTTTATAACTAGTTGAAAATTGTTTGGAACTTGTTGGATATGGTTTGAAAGTAGTTTGAAATTGTTTAAAACTATTTGAAAACTGTTTTAAACTATTTCTAAGTTTTTTGTAACTAGTTCAGAATTGTTTGGAGCTAGTTTTTAGTTGTTTGATACTATTTCGGATCAGTATGACACTTGTTTAAAATTGTTTTCGAAATTATTTGAAACTGATCTATAATTGTTTGTAACTAGTTTGTAACTACTTTGAAAATTTTTAAAAATTTTGTCGAACTTGTTTAAAAACTAGTTTGAAACTGTTTAAAACTAGTTTGAAAATGTTTAAAACTATTTTGAAATGATTTTTAACTTGTTTACAACTATTTAAAACTAATTTAAAAATATTTAAATATACACTTTGGATTATTTTTAACTATATTTCGGAACTACTTTCGGAAGATATAAACTAAACTGCTCGATGCTGGGAATTCGGGTAAAATAGTATTATTGGAAGAAACAGGATTGAGAGCAGGAATATACTATTCTAAATCCTATTTTTCCAAGGTAGTTTCGTCTCGACGCTCATGGAAATGTTCAAATCGTATTTTATCGAGATTCTAAGGATGGAACGAGAAAAGAGGCGTTTTTATCTCGATAGAAGCACTTGTTCTAAAATGAAATTGGAACGATCAGCACGAGGTTGGCTGCACTTCCATTAGAGCTGCAAGGTGTATATAAGGTTACTCTCTGACACGTATCAAATGATTTCTATCATTTGCTTTCATTCTCCACCCGATTTGTGCTCGTTTCTTCCATTTTGTCAATCAATCAAACACTCGATCCTTCCCCAATATCCGTTACAAATTTTTAAAAGCCTTTTTCAAACTGAATAGCGTTTACTTTCATTCTCGTCGGAAGTGCTAACTCAAAAGGTTTCTGTTCAATTGAATTCTTTAAATCTTGATTAATTTCATATTCAATATTTTTCTATATAAATTTTTTGTTTTCCCTCTTAAATTTACTTGTAATTTCCTTCAATTTATTTCTTTCTCTAAACTTTTTTCATTTAATTTACAGACTCTTTTATTAATTTCTTTTATTTCCTTTAATTTCTGCAATTTATTTTTTCTATTCTTTCACTCTATTATCTTTCACAACTATTAATTTCTTTCAATTTCTGTGTTGTTCATTTTTAATTCAGATCCAGAGAATTTATTCTTCAGTTTTGTTATTTACTAATTAATAAAATTTATTTTAACAAATGATAACGTAATTAAGCTTCGTTAGAATTTATGCCCAAAAAATCATTAAAATGTACATTTTTTCCTTATTAGAAAAAAATTAAAGTTTAAAAGTGTGAGAAATAGTGTAATTTTACTCGGGACAAAATTAGAACCGATTACAGGAAATTGGGGCCCTTTTTGTCAAGCTACACATCCCCTTTCCTATCCCCTTGTTCTTCTGAGGGAGAATTTTTATTTTGTCAGAAAAGAAGTTACTTCCTTAAAATTTGCAATTATAATAAATCTTTTAAAAGACAGATTTCCGGTTGTATGACACATATTTATAATTAGTCTTAAAGTACAAGTTTTGATTTAAAAATTGTGTTTTGCAAAAGACTAAAAATATAGTCAAGTAATTAAATAAATAAATAAATTAAAATAATAAAAAAAATTGAATTTCAACATTAAAATACGCTCTTTTATTATTATACCTGTTTTTTCATACTTTCTTAAGATTTATTTATCCTGATGTACGATTAGTAAGAAAAAGTGACAGATTTAATATATTTTGTTGCTATTATTGACGTAAAGCTAAAGTGTATAAAATTTTTCCTTTTCTAACAATGCACTTGAGTTCTCAAGAAACGTGATGTGAAATCTTCTCTTCAAACTGAGAGTAACTCCCAAGGCGATTAGGACCGTTCTCTCACGGCGAGCGTCAAAAGAAAGGAAAGAAAGAGAGCACAAGGGACAAGAAAAAATGGAGAAGGAACGAAACTCGAATATGAGAGGAAAAGGAGAAAAGACAAGAATCTATTCCACTTTGTGAAAACGGGTATATATACGGTATATGTATATAAACGTCTCCAGCTTCCTTTATTCTTGCAATTACCCTTTTACTCGTGATTTTCTTCATTTCGCGGGAAAAATGAAAATTAACATGGACGAGACTAGGGTGAAAATTTCATTAAGAGAGATTATCGGAGAAATGAAATTTTCACGAAAGCAGTTTAGAACGAGATAATGTTTCTTTTATGTCATTGTGGGACTTTATAAAATGATATTTTATACACAGTTAAAAATTTTGTGTAAAAAACGGTCCACATATTCTTTGTGTTAAATTTAACATGAAAATTGTGTTAATTTAACATAAACGATTGTTAAATAAACATATAGTTTGTGTTATTTTAACACAAATTTTGAGTGGACCGTTTCGGACATTTAATTTGTGTTAAATATACACAAAATTTTTAACTGTGTAGCTCATTTTACCAAATTTCAATTTAATCAAATTTTATATTAGAATTAAGGTTTTATGGGTCGTGAACATTGACTACTATAAGGGTAATTGTATAAAATTGTTTTGTTCGCGATGAGTGTGTTATAATAATCTATTATTCCTAAAATTAATATTTAAAAAAAAAAATTTAATTTAAACTAAATCATTCAACTATAAAAAAAAGTTGTTGTTTATTTATACAAAATATATATTTGAACACTAAATTATGTCTTTTTGTTCTAAAATTAAATTTGTTAATCTCAAGAAGACTGTCGTTTGTCAATACATAAAATAATTTTTTGATTAGATATTTGACTTATGAAAACAAGGACTAAATATTTAAATTTAAATAGAGTTACTGAAGAAATTTGGAATGAATGAAAGTAACTTTGATAAATTAATCGGCAAAAGACTATTATTATTTTATTTTTTATATTTAAATTTATTTTTATATTTTTAATAGTTAGAATATTTCTGCTACAATTTTTGTTTGTCCTTATTCATTTAAATTAAAATTGTAAATTCTTTAATCAATTTATAATATTATAATACAGAATATAGATAACAGTTAAAATTAAAAAAAAATTATTATTATCAAGTCAAAGTTACAAAATTTTTTTAAAAGGATGGTAAATTTGATGTCATGCATTATTATTATTAATTGATTGGTATTATTTAATTTGCTTACGTTATAATAATGAAATGTTTACCTAAAATGTTTAAAAGAATAATTATTTTGTATACTTTATTAAAAAAAATAACAATAAGTGTTTGAATAGTCTACTTTGAGTGTTTATTTTATAACCTATAAAACTTAAGGATGTTTGTTTTTAAAACTTTAGTATGTTACTAAAATATTGTTAGAAAGATAGAAGTATTTAAGGTTAAACTGAAATGCAAAATATTATTTTGAAAGAGAATTTAATACTCTTTTGATTGATCTTTAATTTTTTAAAAAAATTTCTAAGTTTCATGAAGAAATTCTTATTTGAAATCTAAAACTCTTGATATCTCAAAACACCCTTTCTCAAATTTTCTTGAAACCCATGAGAAAAGAAAGCCATGGTTTTACAGTTTCTAATTCTTTTGCATTTATTATAGACATTTTAGAGGGTTTATGGATAAAAATTATATAAAATGTGTGTTTTTCAAAAATCTGACATAAAGTGAAGTTGAATTTACCTAAGTCAGATTCGTTGTCTTTTGTTTTTTAATTTTGAAAGAATATACACCTTTTATTTTTCTTATAATTTATTTTCTTGTTTGAAAAATAACTTGTAAATTCAATTGTTAGAATCACTTTAAAGAATATTTTATACTACTAAAATAATAAATAATTATCCATTTCTGAAAGATTTTTTTTAATAATCGTGTTTTCTTTCAAAATTTAAAAACAAAAGGCAACCAAATTCGACTCTGGTTTTGGTAAATTCAACTTCACTATATGTCAGATTTTTCAAAAACACACATTTTACATCATTTTTATCCACAAAACCTCTAAAATGTCCATAATAAATTCAAAGGGATTAGAAACTATAAAACCTTAGTTTTCTTTTCACATGGGTTTCAAGAACATTTGAGGAGGGGTGTTTTGAGATATCACACTGAAAGAAATACTCTAGCTTTATCAGCCATATGATTATTGTTGACAGTTTTTGTAGAACTTCGAATACTATATGAATGAATATCCCATAATGCATCGGTGCGCCACTGACAGTTCTTCTAACCTAAAAATATACATCGCAGTTTCACCAGTCATATGGCTAAAAGACAAATATATTATGGCAGTATCTATATTAGCAATATATTATGGGTGATTTATCCATAATTATGTCAGTACCGTGGAATTATTTCTTTCAGTGCAAGAGTTTTAGATTTTAAATAGGAATTTCTTTATGAAATTGAGAAAATTTTCAAAAAAATTAAAGACCTATCGAAAGAGCATTAAATTCTCTTTCAAAATAGTGCATAACATATTATCAATGATTTAATTTCCATCAAATTAATATTATTTAAAAAGAAGCTTTTTTGCGATCGTCTTTTGAAAGTCCAACGGTTTGAAATAGAATGTCCTATTTGAATTAAAATTAATTAATTTAATTTAAATTTAATTTAAATTGTTTCATTTTACAGATATATAGTAATTGTTAATGTACATTAATCTATTTTTCCGTGCGTGTAACTTACACTTTATTACATTATCTGCAAAATTTATATTATATCTTGTTTTTACACTTTTCAACCTTGTGCATTTTTTCATACGTCAAGGTTACATACAGTTCATTATAACATTGAACCATTGAATTATTCTTAATATTTTGTTAAAATCTATACTTTTAAAAGTCATATACAAAATCTTCTAACCATTAAAGTATTTATTTAAAAGGATTTATTTCTTATTAGTATAAAAGAAATCCTCTAGGGAATATATGTACCTCCGCATGAAAAGGGTCCACTTTGTCGATTTTATTTTCCGAGATATTCGCATTTTTCAAAAGGAGGTTCAGTTTTTCGAATTTTCTTTAATTGATGAAAAACAAACTACATAATGTCATACGTTGAATCACGCGTTTATCATAACTTTATCTTGATTAAAAACACAAAATCTTATTTTTAATTTCTAAAATGAATTGGGCGCTAATGGTAACCTTTAACTTTAAATTCGTTTTTCTCAAAACTAGGGTTCTGACACTTCTAACTTTGAATGCTTGTAACTTTGTGGATATTTCGTTTGAAAAGGTCCAAGACCTCTCGAAATTTTCGAAATTTAATGAAGACTATGGTCATATAGACAAGTCTAATAGTGCCAAAGTGATCCTTTTCATGCGGACTAATAACACATATATCAAAATGAAAATCTGCTTTGGTTAATGGCTTGTTTTGTGGGTGTAATATCATTAATATCAAAAGAGAAGCAATTGACATATGTTTGCGAACACTGAAAGTCTTGATTCGTATATCAAGAGAAAGCCAATATAAAAATATAGAGAGTTATGTGGAGAATCGCAGTACGCGTGGGTGTCTTTTATTAGAACGCTTTTAGCAGCAAAATCCAGTTCTCTGATGTCGAGGGTCTTGTACTCATGCATCCCTCAGGTCCCTCTGATTCTACCCCTTCATTTCTCTCGATCTCTCCCTCATCTTGAACAGTCTTTCTCGTCAACCCTCATTCGCCAACGATTCAAGCATACTGCACAGGATCCTATAGAATTCCCCAGGACTATTCAGCAAGCTTATGGAATCTGTGTAGGACCCTCAGTGAGCCTCGCTACACTTAGGCCCAGGTCTACAATCCTCTGGGATCTGCAACTGATATTTATTTCGCATGAAATTTTACCTCGCTCCATTAAAACAACATTAGAGACAATTCACTGGAAAATAAACTAGCAAGCACTTCCGGACCACTCTTTAATTAAAAGTTCATTTCTGTTTTCTCGATGTAACGGAATTTGGAAAATTTCAGTAATTTGAAAATTTGAACAATCGTCGGTATGTGTCATTTTTTTATGGATCAGTTTTTGCGTAATAAGCTACAATCAAAATCAAACAAGGTTTTTTGTGTAAACATGCCTATACAAGAAATACACTCTTACAACATACCTGATGAGATTTATATATTTATTATATTTCAGTTGTTTAAGTTGCTAACATCTCTTTTGTCACCAATTTGACACATGAGGACAGTTTCGTATTGGGATTTTGTAGCTGAATAGTAATCTGTTTTTATTTTGTTACATGATCGAGAAACTGATACTATTAGCATTGATTGTTGTCACTCATTGTCAGCGGATCGGTATCGGCACTTCGTCATTTCTGTCATCACTTGAAGTCATCGTGGGAGGTGTTTTCTGACACATTATAATCGAATGAAGTCCCGATTATTCAAGAATGTCAGAAAGATGAATCGGTTCTGATTTTATTGGACATGTCCTGACATTCCTAAATAAGATTCGAGATCGATTAAGAGATTGGACTAAGAGTCTGCGGTTCTTAGTCGTAGTTCTCGATTCGGAGTTCGTCTTGACAAGGTTTCACGCCTGATTTGTCGAAAATGAATTAATTATGTAGACCAGCTCTACTTAAGGAGTCGATTATGTAACTTTTCCCGTATTCTACATCCCAGATATATGCCATATTCCGATCGCAATTTTCAAAATTCGGTAATTCATTATCGCAGATTCCATATTCCAGATTTAAGATTTTAGATTCCACATTCCAGATACCATATTCGAAATATTTTTTTGGGAATTTTCAACAAGAATTTGGTGATGTAATTTACCACAAAAATTGATGAAAATTCCCCAACATTTTTTGGGGGAAATTTTCCCCAAAATTAGTGAAAATAAAATCCTAATCAAACATTTAGGAATCGATATCAATATTTATGGATTTACTCTTATGCATCCTTTTCTTTTAAAAACTCTTCAGTCAGTCTCTAGGTAAACAATAATGACAAAATTGTTTCCCATGGATAAATTAACACATGAAAGTTACCATTTAAATTTTAAATAAACTATAGATAAATTAAAAACAATCGTTGCAAAAATACTAACGCAAATTCTAAATTAACAGTAGCCAGCACAGCATATTCATTATTATTATAGATCGTGTTTGCTCTCCGAATAACTTAAATTGGGTATCATTAGCGTTACGTAATTGAAGGTGAAAAGACTGAATAACGAAAATTAAAATTAATGTCACCTTGGGAAGATCGTTTAATTTCCTGCAACGCTGTTGTAATCGAATTCCTGCTCGTGGCGGGAAATTCAATCTTCCTAGACGTGTAACGTTTTAATGAAATTTCAACTACTGATATACAACAAACTTTCAAAGATGCCGAATTGTATACGATGGTCAAGTTAGCAACATTTTCCATTAAACAAAACTTAAAATACAAACTGTTTTCTTATTGAAAAATACAACTTCTTTTGATTATCTTGGTTTTTAAAAGCATACATCTTCCGTCAAACTACAAATCAGTTTGTGAAATGCACAAAACACAAAACAATCGTACGTATTTGTGGACTCTACATATAGGACCTTTTTCGTTTAGATTTATATAATTACTCTCTAAAACTAATTATTAGTTAAATTCATTTTTAGGTTATGTCAAAATAAATAATATAATAGTAAAATTCTGTTTACTAATATAATTAATTACTTTGAATTAAGAGATTGAGAAAATAGAATTTCCGACTAATTTGAAACATTTCTATCTGTTGAATTGGTGAATATAACTTGAACTAGTTAGACTTGCAAGAAGGCTTAAATAAAAAATCTTTTGAATTTCTATAGATGGAATTTGAATCCTGGTATTGAAAATTTGATAGGGAAATTTATAACGAATATTCCTCTTCTTCCCACATGATATTCGTTTCATGAACTGAATGGCTTCGGCGACCTCGTATCGAGCTTGATAGAGGTGGGTGGATACTGGCGTTGCTGGAATTACCGTATTCACCTATCCTCTCCCATAACCCTTTACGTCGTCACTGAACGAAGAGAGATAGTGGATATTAAACTTGTATGTGCAGGATAGATTATGAAGACTATATATATAGACTTGGAATAGCCTGTTGAAGCTTAGAAACTTTATCTCTTACTCCCATCCTCCAAAGAGTGGATTATTTATCAAAAGGGACAAAAGATAAATACTTTTCAAAAAAGCAATGATAACGAAATATTAAACTCGTAAAAAATAAAATAATAATATTAATAATTTAAAAAAATAATAATAATGTTTAATAGTACCTAATAGTTTATTTATCAAAGGTGGGGATATTTATTCCTAAAATTTGGATGTGGTACAAAAAGGAGAAATTATTCAAACCCACCTGCCTATATTAGATGATAAGAAGAGATAAATTTCGTGAAATATTTAATACATCTCGAAATGCACCGAAAAAAATTCTTCTGAAATTCAAAATAAATACTTGACACTTATTCTAGAATATTATATACTTGAATTTAGTTAATACTTATTCTTAAAATAAGGAAATATAAAATATTCTAAACGCTTAGAATTTATCTTTATTTTATGAATATAGTATTTACTAAATTTAAATACACAATATTCGAAAATGAGCTCTCTAAATTTAAATTAGTTAAAATAATAAATTACTAATAAAAAAAAAATTGAAAAATAGTTAAAATTTGACTAATTGAATTATTAAACAGAATTTCATTAAAATATTAGTTATTTTGACATAATCTAAAAATGTATTTAATTAATAATTAGTTATTTTTTACTAAATAATTAGTAGAAATAGTATAACTATTTCAATTACTGACTCAGTTTTTGCTATCGAATTAGTTATTTTTAACTAATTCGGATTTAAAAAGGGTGCCAATATGTATTCCAAATTTTAGAATAAATTTTTTTCGGTGTAAATATTCAGAACATATTCACAAATTATACGCATTAATATTTTTAAGAAAAGTTATTTAAGAAATCTAAGAAAAATTTCTTGAACAACTATTAAAAACTTTACAAGGAAATAAAAGAAGACTTTTTTCCTTTGCTGCTAAATTACAATTATTACAATTGTTACTATTATTACTAATCCCATTCCTTTTAGGTTTTTTTTTCTAAAGATATATTTTATGAAATAATATGAAATTGAAATATTAATATAATAATCTTCATTTTAATATTTTTTTGCATTTCTTTTACTCTAATATGCAGAATTCGTTTAATATTTTACCTAACAATTAATATTAACATATTTACACCAATTCAACTAAAAAATGATAACTATTTAATAAATTCCTCTACACTATTTTTATTTTTTATATCAATTTTATTTGGAAGTTTAATAAATTGAATTTCATTTTCTTCTCTTAATTTTAGGATTATTAATTCAAATTTTAAAGATATTATCTATTTAATAATATTTATAAGTTTAATTATTATTTTATTAATAAAATTATTTAATTACATGGAAAAATGTCATTTTCGTCACTAGTGGAAAATTTACAGTTTCCATTCACACCAGTGGGAAATCTGTCTGTTACCGACACTAGAAGGGAAAACGACTATTTCCGTCACTAGTTGGAAAAATGGTCTTTTTTATTACTAGTGAGGAAAATGACCACTGTCGACACTGTAAAAGTGTATATAATTATTTTTTCGGAACACTAAACAATTTTTGAACAAATTTACACTGTTAAAAATTTCTGTATTGTGCTTCACATACATGTATATAAAATTCAATTTAATATACAATTATATTAAATTTAATATAAATTATCCTAAATTTAATATAATGTATATTAAATTTACTATACATGTATCTGAGAATTCATAAAGTTAAATGAATTCTAATATACATGTATATTAAATTTAATATAATTGTATGTTAAAGTGAATTGCATATACATGTATGTGAAGCACAATACAGAAATTTTTAACAGTGTAGGTATTGAATATATTAAATAACATTTACTGATTGAATTTGAAATACTATTTTTCATTTAAATAATATTTAGAGAAACAAATACATTTTAAAATTCAAAAAACATGTTTCATTTCCATATAAATTCAAATGCAGGCATTGTGTCAATATCTTTATTTACAATCGAGATCCATAAAAATTTAATTCGAATCACTCCTGGGAAATATAAAAAAACAAGATAAAAATCAGAGTAGAAATTGGCAATTCGTAGGCGGGCGGCTCGTCATAAAAAGATTGAGAGAAAAAAGAAATAAAATGATGTGAAAAAAGAAGGTTTTAAAAAAATAAGTGAAATGCCAGGACAAAAAAGGGAGAGATTTACAGTGAAAAGAGTTCAGGAGGGCATAAAAATATAAATTTGATCTTTGCCGTTGGTAAGCTAGTGCAGGCTTTTATGGATTTGCACTTTGTTGGTGACCGGTGTTGCCGTTATGTTCCCATGCATTTCGCTTTGTAAGGACGTATTCCTGCGTAACCGCGTCACAATTTATAGAGAATATATATATATAGTAAATGCGAGGACGAAATCCACCTACACTCTCACAGCCACGCACTCGATTCTCTAAACTCAATTCCACACACGCCCACGACTCAGTGAGCAATGCTCTTATTTCTCCTTGCTCACGGAATCGATGCGCTGATTGCGAGTTTCGAGGCGAGGGTGGACTCAAATCCCGCTCGACAAATCGTATTTGAAAAATTGCGAAAATCAACAGTCGGCACTGTTCACTCATTCATTTCGTTCGAAACCCCCTCGCTTTATTCCCTCCCATTTCCCTATAACTGTTCTCTACAAAAAAAAAAAATTCATATTAAATCTTTATGCTCTTCAGGTTCGCGAATCCAGTATTGGAATCAGACGAGTTAAATGTATTTATTACAGCAATTTTTAAACTTTTTTTTATTAGAGGACGTCCATAAATTATGTAACATGTTTTTCGGAAATTATGAAACTCTCCCTTCCCTTACGTAACAAGTAGTAATAAACTCATTTACCCCTTCCATTCATCTATTACTGTTACTTAATTTTGAAAAATATTTTATCCATAACACAGCCTCACAAAAAAGTGCCTGTTCGAGACACAATGTAGTTTTCTTCTCTGAATCCAAATCCGAAATCAGAATAACGAGATTAGTTCTACTTTTTGAGATAAAGTAAAAAAAAATTTAAAAACACAAATCAAAACGAAAAAAATTTTTCCTTTTTTCCGGCTCACTACGCCAGTGTAATTCTACGTATTTTTCTCCGCTGAATTCGAATCCGGCGTAAGAATAGCCATATTGGTTAAATTTTTTTAAATATATTTGAAAAACTACTCAAACACCCGAAAAAACACAAAAAAAAAACTTTTTATGCCCGGGACGATATGATGAAGAATTTCTACGTAATTTTCTCCGCCGAATTCTAATCCGGAGGCAGAATATCCATATTGACTAAAATATTTGAAATAATCTAGAAAAAAACCCGAAAAAAAACCAAAAAAATTTTCTTTTTAGTCCGGGACAATAAGCTAGTGTTTTACTACATATTTTTCTTCGCTGAATCCGAATCCGAAGTCAGAATAACCAGGCTGTCTAAAGTTTTTTACATAATCTCAAAAAATTGCCAAAAATTCCTCAAAAAAACGACAAAAAAAAACTTTTTTTGTCCGGGACGATATACTAATGTGTTGCTATACGTATTGTTCTATGCTGAATAGGAATTTCTAGTCGAAATAACCAGATTGGCTAAAATTTTTGTAAACAATTTTGAAAAACTAGTAAAAAAACCCGAAAAAAACAAAAAAAAAAAATTTTTTTTTGTCCGGGACTATATGATAAAGTATTTTTACGTAATTTTCTCCTCTGAATTCAAATCTGAAGACAGAATATCCACATTGACTAAAATTTTTGAAATAATCTAAAAAAAACTCAAAAACCCAAAAAAAACCAAAAAAAATCTTCTTTTTAGTCCGTGACAATATGCTAGTGTGTTCCAACGTATTTTTCTTCGCTGAATCCAAATCCAAAGTTAGAATAACCAGACTGTCTGAAGTTTTTTATATAATTTTAAAAAATTGCCAAAAACCCCGAAAAAAATGTGAAAAAAACTTTTTTGTCCGGAACGATATACTATTATTATGAATAAGTATTCCTATACTTAGTGTTCTACGTTGAATCGGAATCCAAAGTCAAAATAACCGGATTGACTAAACAATTTTAAATAACTTTGAAAAAGTACTCAGAAGCCCGAAACAAACAAAAAAAAAACATTTTTTATCCGGGACGATATGATGAAGAATTTCTAGGTGATTTTCTCCGCCGAATTCGAATCCGAGGACAGAATATCCATATTGGTAAAATTTTTAAATAATCTTAAAAAACTGCTCAGAAACCGGAAAAAAAGAGAAAAAACCCTAAAATAAAAACTTTTTTGTCCGGAACAATATAATGTGTTCCTATACTATTGTTCTACACTAAATCCGAATCCAAAGTCAGAATAACCAGATTGGCTAAAATGTTTTTAATAATTTTGAAAAACTACTCAAAAACCTGAAAAAACCCCAAAAAATATATTTTTTGTTCGAGACAGAATCCGAAGTCAAAATTACCTGATTGGCTAAAAATTTTTAGGTAACTTCAAAAAATCTACTCAAAAATTCAAAACTGTTTGAGTGGCATTCTGGCATTATTATCTATCGTGAGATAATATTTAATATACAAGTTTAATTAGTTATTGATCACAACAAATTAATAAAATCATTAGTCAAGTACTTAATTACTTACTATTAAATTAGTCAAAATTTGACTGACTCAGATTTAGATTTAGTGATGATGTATGACGTCACTGGTATTGGTAAAATTTGTCTGTAACTTTTGTCTTAAAATATTGCATATTTTGTCACGAAACTTGATAGAATTATACTTAAAATATCATTAGGAACGTTTCTCGACACTCAGAAAAAATTTGTTTGTGGCAACCAAACTTCAGTTAAAGAAACAAATTTTGGTTGAAACAACCAAATTTTGGTTGTAACAATAGAATAATTTTGTTGATTTAACCAAAATTTGGTTGTTTCAACCAAAATTTGTTTCTTTAACTGAAGTTTGGTTGTCACAAACAAATTTTTTTTTGAGTGTCTGATCCAAGTTTGAATGGATTTTGGCTCAAAATTAATTTTTAAAAAATTTGCTTTTTTCCGAAAATTTCCCAAGTATAATTTTGTTGACAAAATTGAAGCAAATTCGGTTCAGAGAGCCCTTCCTCATGACATTTTAGGTAATTGAATACAATAAAATCCACTCGTTCGTTCCATAAGGAATACAAAAATATTCTTTTCTTTTTTTTTTTATTATCTTGTTTTAAAGAAATCCAATACACAATGAAAATATAAAAATTATTTGAAAACATTTCTAGTTTATTATCATTTTTACGATTGCTGGAATAGGATTTTTATTACGAATGCCAGTTGTTAAATTTAAATGAATGGAAATTTAATTCATAATCACATGATGCACTAGATAATGATAAGATTGAAGACATTGTAAATCTCCGTAGGATTTGAATCTATAATGTTAAATGCAAATTGGAATTTTATGAACAGAAAGTAATATAGTGAAAGCGACCTTTTATAATGAAAATCTTATTCTTCTTCTTCAGAAAAAAATTTAATCAAAATAAGGCTGAAAGTAGAATGGATAATATACAAATTTTGAATTAAATTTAATGAACTGACAATGATGTGTTGATGTGTAAAATAAAAATACTCTTTTTAGTTAAAAGGAATATAAATTGAAAATTAAAAAATATGAGTGACATATAGTAAAAAAAATTTTTAATTATTATCAATTTGTAAAATTAAAAACTAAAAGTAACAAAAAAAAAAATTTAATTATAAATTTTTTGTGAAATCAATTTGTTTAAAAATTCAGAAATACACTGAGCAAAAATGTTAATCCGGATTATACAAATAGTTATTTATTTTTTTATTATTAAACCCTTGATTCTTATACATAACTGGTATTGGATTTTAACAAGTAACTTTTTCTTTAAACGAAACCGATCATTTGGAATAAAACCGAATGCAAATTACGTTTAAGAACTCGATTGGAGTGAAATTCCCTTTTACTGAATGCGTGAATAAACCTGCCAAAGGTGAATCGGATCGTCACGTTATGGGAATATTATGGGAATAGTGCTCGTTAGCAGTTCAGTTGGAGAACCAGAGTGAGTTTGTGGGAATCGAACGGATCACAGGATTAAAGCAGTGCCGTAGTTCTTCTATAGGATGCTGCTATAATCCTCTCTTTTTACAAATTTTATATTCTGCTTTCGTTAATTCCTTCAATATTTATTCCCTACATTTTTCTTGATTCCCATACAAGCTCCTGATTCTAAATATAAAGAAAATAATAAATAAACCGAGTTTACTATCAATTTTTTTTCGTACACTGAGAAAAAAGAATTTCTATGAAAGCAAAATGAATTGTTAATATAGCGCCTGCAGCTTTTGTTGTTATTATAACAAAAAAGCAAACGGATTGTTAATAAATTCAAGCTTCATAGAAGAAAAATATAATCTCATCTTATTTAATCAATTGAAAAATTCAAATAACTTGCAAATGGCACATTTTTTTGTTTAAAAATATAAAAATAACATTAGTTGATGACAATTGTTTGCCTAAAGTGTTTTATTAAGAATTGGTCATTTTAGACACTAGGTCGCTTTAGACAAACTTTACCTATATTTAATAGGTACTATTATAATTGAAATTTGAAAAATACTTTTTTCACTTTCTGTTAAATGAGTTAATCAAGAACGAGAATATTATCTCGCTCGCTATGCAAGTCTAATGGACAACCTGTTCGAAATGCGAGCAAAGCAAGAGATAATGAATTGTCATAAGAACTCGTCGTCTTTCTTCGTTTCCCTCTTTTTTTCTATCCTCTTTCATTCCGGCAAAGTCCTAATGTGGCGGCTGGATTCTACCATTGTTATGGTCCTGCATTGTCATTATGCTTGAGGCATTTGTTATTGTAACAGTCTAACAGTCGGCGCACTCAACTCAGTCGTTTGAACGTTTATCTGTGGGCGGCAATTCGGCCATTTTGAATTTCCAGCTCATAGAGCGCCACAAGCGCGGAAAATGGAAGCCAAACAAGGTCATTGCCGATTGCAATAAACTCACTGAAGAAAATAAGAATTCATCAAAGTCTCCAATATTAAAGGTTTAATATATAAAAACAAAGATTTTTCCGTTAAATTGAAGAGGCGCATGAATATTCCCTTAAATGCATTTAACCTAAACTCCTTTTAGTCTAAAAGTCATTTAACCTGAAACACATTCAATCTAAAATGCATGTAGCCTTAAACTCATTTAACCTAAAAGTCATTTAGCCTGAAACTCAATCAACCTAAAATTCATGTAGCCTAAAACCCATTTAACCTAAAAGTAATTTAACCTAAAATGCATGTTGCCTAATAAAACTCATTTAACCTAAATGTCATTTAGCCTAAAAGTCATTTGGCCTAAAAGCCATTTTGCCTAAAATGTATTTAGCCTAAAATGCATTTAGCGTAAAATGCATATAGACTAGAAGTCATATAACCTATATGTCCTGAAATGCATATAGCCTAAAACGTATTCAACCTAAAATGCATCTAGCCTGAAAATATCTGTGTTAGGCTGAATGCGTTTTATGACAAATGACTTTTAGGCTGAATGCATTTTAGGTTAAATGAATTTTAGGCTATGTGCATTTTAGGATGAATGCATTTTAGGCTAAATGTACTTTAGGTTAAATGACTTTTAGACTATATGCATTTTAGGCTAAATGCATTTTAGGCTAAATGCATTTTAGGCTGAATACGTTTTAGGTTGCATGCATTTTAGGTTTAATGACTTTTAGGTTATGTGCCTTTTGGGATGAATGGATTTTAGAATGAGTGCATTTTATGCTAAATGAGTTATAGGTTATATGAATTTTAAGCTAAATGACTTTTAGGTTTAATGGGTTTTATGCTACTTGCACTTTAGGCTAAACGTGTTTTAGGATGAATTCATTTAAGGTTAAGTGACTTTTAGGCTATATATATGTATATATGCATTTTAGGCTAAATGCGTTTTAGGTTAAATGACTTTTAGGCTAAAAGCACTTTAGGTTCAATGCATTTTAGGCTATATAATTTTAGACTGAATGGGAAAAAAATGTTGAAAATGCAACTTTTATTGTTTTACATTTTGTATGTGACGTTTAGGTCATGTGATGTAGTATGACGTCATTGGTATTATATATAATAGGCAAAATTTGTCCGTAACTTTTCTCTTAAAATATTGAATATTTTGTCACGAAACTTGGTATAATTATTTAAAATATCACCAGGAAGGTCTTTCTGACTCGAATTTGATTAAAATTTGATCCAAAATTAATTTTGGAAAATTTTTAAAACTTTTTTTTTAAGACAAAATACAAACACTTGCCCTCAATTTCGTTGTGTATACTTCCGAATAGCGCGGACCATTGATTCTATTGAAACTTGGTATAATTACGTATTTTGATGCGCTTACTATGAGAATAATAGTGAAAATAGGCAACAAGCTCATTTTCATGGTAAAAATCATAAAAATGATGGTATTTGGACTTATTACTGTAAATAAAAAAGATATCGCTAGTCCATTGATCCGAATGATTATGGTCCAAACTGATCTCGATATTAAATGAAATGACCCAGAACAGGCAAAGAATATTTGCCGCTCGGCAGGTGGATGGTTGACAGTTTTTTTGCAATTTTCTCGAATACTATCGAATTTTGGTAAAAAATGTATAGAACATGAAAGATACATTTCAATGAGTTCTACAACTTTTGTTTTTAGCATTTTTTTTATCTTTTATATTTATATAAATAAACGCAAAAAACTGTCATTCTTATGATTTTTAACATGAGAATGGGTTGGTCGACAATTTCTCTCTCCTTTTCGTAATCAGTGCATCAAAGTACGTAAACTCCGGCGCTTTTAATGAGTTTTTAATTACGTATGTAGTACGAAATAGCGCGAATCTTCGATTTTGTTGAAACTAGGTAAACTCTGGCGATTTTAACGAGTACGAATAATGAGTACCCCCGATTTTTTTGAACAAAAGAACAACAATATTCATTGACTTGTTCACTTTTCAAAATAATTGAATTGCCATATACCATATATAAATCAAAATTAAAAAACAAATTCCAATGTTGGTGATTTAAATGGTGTACAAATTTTCTTGTGGAGGAGATGAGGTAAAAGTAGGTTAAGTGTTATGTGGTACTTTACGTTTATTGGATTGATTGTGTGTGGTTCTTTGAATTGTGAAGGATATAGCCTTTTAGCGATGTAACAGGGTTGGGACGTGGAAAAAAAAAGTAAAGCAATCTACCTATCAGGTTTCCATTCCATTTTGATTATAGGGAAACGACAACGCGGAACGGTGCCGAGGGACGTGCTTCTCGGTCGGTAAGGAAGGAAGGGAATTTCAATTTCCAGCGGAATTCACGAACCGTGTCTTCCGGTACAACGATCTCCACGCTCCGCTCGCTGCAAGTTTACTACCTGCCAATTGCAGTTGCAATATCCCCATTCGCACAATTCTCATTTCGTTTTATCAATAATTATATTAACACCATAAGCAACAGTTTTATGCTTAATACGAAATCGATCGTAAACTATTTTTTTAGTGAAAATTAATCGAGTTATTGCACACTGTTATGATATTGTTGTTAATATTTTTTTAATTACAGTAAATCATATTATATGTTATTATATAAATACTTTCTAGTAAAATTTATTGTTTACTGAAAAGCGAGCTCAAAAGTATGTTACTTGAAAGTTATATGAAAATACAATTTGGCAGTTATAATCTAAAAACGAGTTTAAATTTATTGTTAATATTGAAATAATACATTGTACACGTTAACAAGTGTATTTAGCTCTTCTTTTTGCAATCCCTCATTATTATGAAGAAAAATAGTCGAGTAATTAACCACAGGTGCATAATTGTATAATAGCTTCCATTAAAGCATAACTTAGTATTACATACAGTCCATTGAGAAAGGACAAACATTGTTCTGAGTAAAAGCAAAATAAGCATTTGTTTACACAAGCTTTAAATATTAAATTCAAAACAATTATTTTCATTGGTATTTTTAATATTATTTTGTTTAATAATATTCTGTATGAATCCAAATTGATTAATTTAATCTATTCTCTGGTATACTGCGCATTAAAATTTACTGATTAAATTTTGAGGATAGGTTTATGTACAATTAATGGTCATTTCAAATAATGAAGGCAATTAATTCACAGTTTACGTGCATCACGTTTTATAATCTCATTAAATATATTTAATGAATGCACAAGCGTAGAATTAAATTAGCTTCCAAAATCAATCGTGTCTTTGAAAACTGAAAAGGATTATTAAGGGCATGTGATGGGGAATGACGTCACTGATATAAGCAGAATTTGATTTCTCTGAAAATATTGAATATTTTGTCACGAAATTTGCTAAAATTACTTAAAATATCATTAAGAAGGTCTCTCTAATCCAAGTATGATTGAATTTTGGCTCAAAATACATTTTTTAAAAATTTGCTACTTTTTAAAAATTTTCCAAAATTCAAACAAATTTGGATCAGAGAAACCGTTTTAATGACATTTTAGGTAATTGTACCTATAGTTTCGTGACAAAATATTCAATATTTTAAAAGAAATCAAATTTTTCCTATACCAGTGGCTAATCCATCACATGCCCTTAATATTGATACATTATAATGATAAAGATTTGATTGTAAATAATGATAATATAAATAACATAATACATAGGATTTAGTAATTGATTTATTAAGCAGTACAATGGTGATATTTTTATGCAAACAGAGTAATGACAAAAACAATGATTTATGAATGCGAATAATGTTTTGAAAAGGAAAAAATGCATGTTAGCAATCTCATTATGTCTTTCGGATTACGAATCATGGCTACCACTTTCTTATTGAATCTACTTCCCAGTTCCCTGTCGCAAATTATCTTCTCCAGCCGGTTCTTGGTTAGCATTACATTGGTTTAAAGATTATTCGAAGCCCATGCATACTGGCACATTACAAACTAACGGTGACCGCAGGAAAACTGCACGACCGCAAGATCATCTCTGCAAACCTCTCTTGTTCCCAAGAATTATCTCTAGGAACGTTTGCCATTTAATATCAATGCAATTCTTCAGGACAGAACTCATTATTTAGAACAATTATAAAGAATATTAAGGGCATATCATGGAGTATGACGTCACTGGTACAGTCAACATTTTTTCGTAAACTTTTTCTTAAAGTAATGAATATTTTGTTACGATACTTTGTAGAATTACTGGTAATTTGGTGAATGATGTCACTAGTATAAGCAAAATTTGTCCGTAAACTTTCTCCTAAGTAATAAATATTTTGACTCCAAACTTTGTGGAATTATTTAAAATATCATTAAGAAGGTCTCTCTGACCCTAGTTTGTTTAAATTTTGCCATAAAGTTAATTGTAAAAAAATTCACGGATATTTGCAAAGGCTAAAAGATTAATTTTAAAGCAAAATTGAATCAAACTTTTGGGTCAGAGAGACCTTCTTAATGATATTTTAAGTACTTATATAAAGTTTAGTGTCAAAACCTTTAGTATTATATCTAATATACCAATAACGTCATAGTATGCCTGGCCTATGCCAGTGACGTCATATTCCATCACATGCCCTTAAATCTCTATATTTCGAAAAATTATATTACTTATATTATTATATTTTGGAAAATACAATTATTATTTTAATGATCAGTAAAGTTTGCAAATTTGAAACAATTACATTTTCGGGGTGTTTTACCAAGTATTGATTTCCTCGATGCAGAATGAGAAGATCTGCTTTTAATGTGCGAAAACGTCGTTTATTAATGAGAGGGTGAATTTAATATGAGTTGGGTAAAGTATTTCATTTATCGCGCTTCGTCTAATAGAAGAGAGAAGTTTGAACGTTAACTAGCCTAACTTGGTCTATTTGAACCTTAATAGCAGTCTGTTATTAGTAATAACACTTTGATCTAAGCCCGAGACGGAAGTGCGACCTTCTCGCACAAACGGGATTTTCTAAGACTGGTTTGCCAATATGTCGCGACGAAAATGCCAACTCGTGAAAGTTACAAATCGCCTAGAATACAGCGCTCGTTCCAACCCGCTATTCGAAAAGAAAACCACTTCTTATCTCTTATATTTATCACCTTTGATCCCATTAAAAACCTTTATCGTTCAACAGCATATAATTTTATTTTAAACTCACACCTATAGGAAGTAATTACAGAAAATTCATGTTGTACAATTTACCGCAGAATAGACTTTTGAATGTGAAAAAATAAAATTGATAAAAGAATACGCTGTAAATTTTTTTTCGGAAATATTTCCGTCTAGACTTGCGGGATTTATTTCCTAACTTCTGGAAATTTTTGGATAACTTTGGAGAATCTTTTGGAACAAATTCCTACAATTTGATGGAAATACTTTTTTTAAAACCATTGGAATTTTTCCCACCAATTTCTGGGATTCATTTCGGAATTTTTGGAAAACAATCACGATGCTCGGAAATTTTTCCAATCTTTAGGAATAATTTCCAATTTTTTTTTTTTTTTTTGATATAGTGAATTTTTTCAAACTTGAGGGGAAAATATCTACTAGTTCGGAAAATTTTCCAATTTTCGGGAAAAAATGCCAATATTTTCTGGAGATAATGACTTTTTCCGAAAATTCGGGAAATATTTCCGTCTACTTCAATGAATTCCGATCCAAACAAATTTTTTTTTTTCGTTTTTGTCAGAGCTGCAATGGATTTAAATCACTTTAATGTAAATCAAGATTTATATAAAAAAAACTTCAAAATTTGCCTGGAATATAGTATGACATGAAAAAACCGGGAATTTGTAAAAATAAAAAGTACCAGAAAATCGTAAATGAATTTGAAAATTTTCAGTTTAAATATTGTATTAAATTTAAAAATAATATAATATAATTTTATAATTTATAGATTTAATGAAAAAATATTAAATTTAATAAATTTAATATTTAATTTATATAATTTAAAAATTTGAAAAATCGTATTCTAATATATATGGTCAAAATACGATCTTAAAATTTGTTTATATGAAGAAAGTAAAAAATAGTACTAAATTATCTTAATGTCATTATAATTTAAATAAATGCCAAACTTTAATTAATTCAAATTCTAATTTGTTCAAACTTTACAATTTCAATGAATCTAAATTATAATGCACATTAATTAAATATTGTACATATTCACAATAATTCTTTTTCTACATCTTAAAAGATTTCTAACATTTCACTCTACAAAACTGTTCAATTTCTATCTTATAATTTACTTTTTTCCTATTTTTTAATTTGATTTTACTATTTCTTATTATACTATGCTCTCGTCTAAAAAAAAATATAACTTTGTACGATTTTTAACTTTTCATAAATACACATTCCTCTACGTTTTGAGATCACCTGATTCCGAAAAACTGGATTTTTCTCAAATGTCTGTCCGTCTGTCTGTATACAAAATTTTGGGATCGTATAACTTGAGTAAAAATTCATGAATCAACTTCACCTTTGGTATATATACTTTTTAAGTGTCCAAAAATACGCAGATCGAGTTCGTTAACCAGCCATTTTGGATAAAAACTGTAAAAAATAAAAAATTTTCAAAAATCAAAAAATTTTTAATTTTTGATATTTTTCTAAAATCTTTTTTTTATTGTTTCTTAAAATACACGTAAAATCTAACAAATCTCAATTATAAAACTTTATGATATAACGCGAACCTAAAAGGGTACTTTTTTCAGTAGATTCATGCAAAATTTTCTTTTTTTCAAATTTTTCTAATTTATCCATTTTTTTCTTAGTTTGTTAGATAAAAAAATTTCCATTTTCTTCCAAATAATTTTATTTTCTTGTCCCGTCACAATTTTTTTGATCATTTCTTGCGTTTTAATTAATTTTAAATTTTGTCATAATTTTTATATCTCTTACAAATATTTTCCCTTCTTTAAAATTGTCTAGTTTTTGTCATCTGATTTCGAATTTTTGAAAACATTTATTCGATACTTTTGTCCACATTGTTTTCTATAATTTCTTAATTTTCTACTTTTTGTAAACTTTTATTCTTTTATTTCATTTTATGTTTAATAACTGTTAATAAATAAATAAATTGAATTTTGCTCTAAATTTTCTTCAATTTTTAAAATAATTCTCTAATTTTTCTAATTTTTAAAATATGTTTTTCTTTTATAATATTTTAACCTGTTTCTATTTATCTACTTATTTATTTTCTTAAATGACAATTTTAAAAATCCCATGTATAAGTAAAACAAACTAATTTAAATTTAAAAAATCGTATTTTAAAAAAAAATCATGATTTTTATCAGCATTAATTTTTGGGAAATTTTTGTTAAATTATCTAAAAACTTTTATAGACCGATTCGTATCAATTATGTTGTCTAATCTAACAATTCTGACTTTGGATCTCGCTTCGGACTCTGATTCAGTGGTAAAATATACTCTCTAAATCTGAATTAGTAGTTTTCTACTATGAATTAGTAGTTTTCTACTATGAATTAGTCAAATTCATGGCTCATTTTTCTCTAATTCATATAGTAGAATTAGTAGTTTTCTAGTAGAATACTACTAATTGAAATAGTGAAACTTTACTTTTAAAAAAAGTAGATTTTTTTACTAATTTAATTAGTAGTTTTCTACTATGACTTAGTCAAATTCATGGCTCATTTTTCTCTAATTCATATAGTAGAATTAGTAGAAAACTACTAATTCTTAGTAAGAAACTACTAATTCTTAGTAGAAAACTACTAATTGAAATAGTGAAACTTTACTTTTAAAAAAAAGTAGATTTTTTTACTAATTTAATTAGTAGTTTTCTACTACAAAATTAGTAGTTTTCTACTAATTCTTAGTAGTTTTCTACTAAGAATTAGTAAAATTCTTACTATTTTAATAGTAGCTCACTTTTCGCTAATTCATTAGTAGAAAACCACTAATTCAGATTTAGAGAGTACACACTTAAAAATTTTGTGTATATTTAACACATTTTAAATGTCCGAAACGGTCCACTCAAAATTTGTGTTAAAATAACACAAACTATATGTTAATTTAACAATCGTTTATGTTAAATTAACACAATCTTTATGTTAAATTAACACAATCTTTGTGTTAAATTTAACACAAAGAATATGTGGACCGTTTTTTACAAAAAATTTTTAACTGTGTATGTTGAAAAACACTAGTGTAGTGTCCCGGACAAAAAAAAATGTTTTTTGGTTCTAATTAGAGCTTTTAAGCATATCTTTTGAGATAATCTTGAAACATTTATCAAATGAAACAATTCTAACCTTCAATTCCGATCCAGCAAAGAAAAACACTGTTTTTTGTGTGCCTGTGTAATTTTTCGGATAAATATTTAATTTTTGCCAATACAGACAAGAAAAGACGAGCTGCTGTTAATTAATTCGCGCTAATTAGATTTGCAGGAGAATTAAAATTTTTCTAGAACACCTAATGTAGATTCTAATAGACGTAAATGCTGTGCAGTGCACGTGTCAGTGAACACGAAATTGCATTTGGCTCTTATCGAGTATGCGAAATCTCCTTCAGAATGATTTTCTTCGTACGTATATCGTGACGAGTCACCCGTTACCGATACCGTATTATGTCTCCTGCAGTTGAAGATAAGACAATAGAAAAAGAGCACGAGCAAGATAAATGAGAATAGTCCGCTAAAAACTGTCAAAGACATTCGAATCTGTAATAATAACTGTAATTACCAGCGTTTCTGGATTTAGAATCTCCGTTTTAATCCATTGAGATTAATATCTAATTGTTAATTGGCTTTCGTAACATGACGATTGTAATTTCCATCACGTGTTTCGAAAGATCTATACTTTACTCTTCCTATTGTGATCAGAATCTGCCTCTTTAGAGTTTTCATTGAATAAATTGATCGATTAAAATTTGCACGTATATAGGATGCTTTATTGTAAACAAAACAGTTTTTCTTGGTTACATAAAGCGTTCTTTTGTTTGAGGTTATGTCAGATATCAAAATTGGAAAAAACAATAATATTAGGTACTTTCTTTTGTTTTATTTATTACTAAATTCTCAAAAAATTGTCAACTTTTACCAAACTTGGTCTTTAGATGTTTTTTTGGTCGTAGAATGTAATTATAATGTTTATAAATTCAGAGATTCGAAATGGCGAATCCAATATGGCGGACTAAATTCTCAAAAAATTCTCTAGTTTTATCAAACTTGGTCTTTAGATGTCTTTTAGGTTGTAAAATGTAAATATAATATTCAAATTGAGAAATTCAAAATGGCCGATCCAATATGTCGGACTAAATTCTCAAAAAATTTTTTATTTGCTGTATTGAATTTCTCAATTTGAATATTATATTTATAATTACATTCTACGACCCAAAAAGGATATAAATTCCCAGTTTAGTAAAAATAGACAATTTTTTGAGAATTTAGTCCGCCATATTGGATTCGCCGTTTTGTGTCTCTCAATTTGAATATTATAATTACGTTCTACGACCCAAAAAACATCTAAAGACCAAGTTTGGTAAAAATCGAGTATTTTTTGAAAATTTAGTTCGCCATATTGGATTCGCCATATTGAGTTCTAAATTGTTATGTAATATTTACATTCTATGACCCAAAAAAACATCTAAAGACCAAGTTTGGTAAAAATCGAGTATTTTTTGAGAATTTAGTCTGCCATAATAGAATCGCCATTTTAAAAGTTAAAGTTTCAATCGTATTTTAATGTAACGACCTTAATAGAAGCTTACCATTATCGAGTTTTGTAAAGTTCCACAAATTTTTTTGGTCTGTATACTTCAAATTGAAATATTTTTGGAAAAAATAGGTAACTTCTCGATTTTTTCCTGGTCCAGAAAAATGAGAAAAAAGTTTCTCAGGATTATTTTTTATTCTGTATTAATCTATCTTTATTTTGGTTAATTTTATCGAAAAAACTGCATATAAAATAAAGAAAATATACATTTTGAATATGCATCTTAAATATCAATAAAATAATAATAAAAAAAAATCTACTATTACCTGGAGTGTAACCTGTAACATACATTCTCAACCCTGTTCCCAATTTAAAAAAACTCAGAATAGAAATACACATGTATATTAGAATTACTTGAAATTTGTTTATAATCTAAAATGTGTGTATATCCATTAATGTATCTAATTAACGATAACCGTATGTATCTTAATTATAATTAACATCGAGCCATAATAACACTCTGGTATACATAATTCAGTTACAAAATCAACTAGCGCAGACAATCTCTGAAATATAATTTCATTACGAGTTGGGAAATTCATTACGAGGTAATAATAACGCAACCTCATAATTTCCATTACAAAGTATTTGTCGAGATTATCCCAAATTGGCCATAAATTCGAAATAATCAAAGAGATTAATTGCCAAGCTGGGCCAAAGGAATGTTTATTAAAAAAAGATGAAGAAAAAAAAATACCTCGAGGAGGCTTATAGGTGTTATTAAAATTTTCCTTGCAAAGCACATTTCTCAAAGGCACGGAAGGCCGTTTCGGCTCTTTAAACTTAATTAACGAGTTCGACTTTCCGCTCTGACGTTCTCTGGAGCGGAAATGACGCCATATTTAATTACGCAACGGTATTAATGAAACTAGATTCAAAGCAGTGTTTATTCCCCCTAAAGGCGGCCTAATTTTCTTATTTTTTGATAGGCTTCTATGACATCATTGTTGTTATTTAGCCAGGAAAATCATAGAATCGAACTTCCTATAAGAGGGTCGTGAGGTTTTAATGTTTAAGAATTTGCTACTGAGCGCTTCTCGTGTCGTAAAAGTACACCTGCGAAATACCTTTGCCCTTATAAGCCCGCAGATTCTTCTGGAATCCCTCCAGAGATTGGCGCTCAGGGCCGCAGATTTTATGTCTTTAAATTATTCTTTGACGCTCTTTTTTTAGTGATAAATATATTTACATCCTTTTTATTGATTAATTCGATTGGTGCAAATTTTTATTCATCAGAACTTCGATTTATTGAAATTTTTATTGATGGAAACATTGGTTGATGCGATTTTTATGACTGATGTAAACGTTGATTGAACCAAACTTCAATAGATTGAAACTTGAATTTATAATTGATCCAAATGTCGATTGAACTGAACTTAAATTGATCCTAACTTAAATTGATCCAAGTTTCCATTGTTCCGAATTTTCTTCAAAGTTTAATTCATTCAAAACTTTGTTAATGTAAATAATTCAAGTTGGCAATTGGTTTTGGTTGCAAAAATTGATTCAAATTTCGACAGTGCCAACTTTCAATTAATTCAAATTCTATCATTAGTCAGATAAAGAAAACGTTGTTAGTTAATTTTATTATTTTATTTTTATAAATAAAAGACATTAACAATATTTTTTATGATGAAACTTTACAATGATAAATTCTATACGTTAAATTTTACACAATAAAATTCTACAATAGGATTTTTTATAAAACATTAATATTAAACCCTTTAATATTGTGCAGTTTAACTGAGTAAAGTTTAATATAAATTATGAGTAGATTTTAACGGAGTAGAATTTGACGCGTAGAATTTATCATTGTAGCGTTTAAGGATGTTCAACCCATTGAAATAACCTCAAACTAAAAAATGGTTTTTCACATAAAATACAATTTTTTTTAAAATTGGTTCCACCCAATTTCGAAAAACCCAGCTGTATATTTTTTAAAAAAAATTAGTTTAAGACAAAATGTATTATCATAATAATTATTATTTATTATTTATGCAGTAATAATTATTTAACATTTTGTGTTTTTCTGTAAAGTTTGTAAACAATTGCAATTTTCATACAATTTCGTTAGAAAGTATAGCTTATTTTGACCTTTGAAACGTTCTCTATAAATCTATTTGATGAATTTTGTAAATAATATTTCGAAAAAAAAATATTAAACCAATAAAATTTTTCTATTTTATATTTTTTAAACAAAACCTATTTGAACAAAATTCAACTAACAGACTCGTAGAAATTGTTTCAAAAATTAAAATAACCTATTATTTGTCAAAATTGGATAAAAATTACAATTGTTTACTAACTTTGAAGAAAAAACACAAAATGTTGAATAATTATTTGATGATAAATTTTGTCTCAATCTAACTCTACTCTCTAAACCTCAAAAAGCCAAAAGTCTTTTTCAATAAGTGCATATACACATACAAATAAATGTCTTTTCATTCTAAATAAGTGGAATTTTCACTTATTGTAAGTGCATATAAACTTATTGAAAAAGTGGAAGATTTTTAGCTTTTTGAGATTTATAGAGAGTTTAGAGTTTAAATGTGTAGAATTCAACTATGTAGGATTTAAAATTAATTTTTTATAAAAAATCTTATTATAGATTTTTAATGTTTAGACTTTAATGTGTAGAATTTATCATTGTAGGGAGTACATATATGTACTCTCTAAATTTTCACTTATTCATTTTTAGAGAGTAGAATGTAATATTATTGTTTTATAAAAAATCCTATTGTAGAGTTTTAATGTGTAGAATTTAACGTGTAGAATATATCATTGTAGAGTTTAAATTGTAGAATTTTAACCATGAAATCATAAACTTTGATTTAAAAAATAAAATTTAAAATTCAAGGACCCTACGGACATCCCTGAGTTGTTGGTAGGGAATCCTATGAGAAAGGACACGTTTGCAGAAGAAAAGCTGTTAGAACGCGTGCTCAAGAAGGTTTTGCAAGCTCTTTGATTTCCTTTAACATATTTTATAAAAGGCTATTTATTCTTTCTAACCATTTGCTTTTTAAAAGACCCACTTTCTCACAAAATATTTGTTTGAAAAAATATTTAGGTTCCTTCTTCAAACACTCATTTTCATTCGTTCGTTTTGAATATTTTTTTCTTAATAGATGTTATAGTTTCGGTTTTACAAGGTTCTATTTGAGTCGTAAATTTAAAAAGCACTTTCATTAAATATTGAGAAAATATCTAATTTATCAAAAAAAAAATGTCCAATCACAGCTTTCAAATTTCGAATCTTCTGAAGTGAAAGCAGTATTTAATTTCATAAACTTTCTATAATTTTTTTAGCCCTGAAAAATAACATATTATGTAGGTATATATTAGTAAAGAAATATTCAATTTGTAACTCTATTGAAATACACTTCCGAGGCAGGAACAGCAAAACAATATAAAAAAAAAAAGAAACAAATGATCTACACTACCTACACTCTCATCATTCGACAATAAATCAACAAGGACTTGTTATTTGATGCTTTCGAAATCGAATAAATTACTGGAATATAGCGGGTCTGTCAATTTGCCTCGAAAATATGACATTTAATATGAATAAAAGAAAATGACTAAAATATTATGTTGTACAGAACGGAAATAGTCGGCGAATAATTAAATATCAATTTAGCGATAGTAATTCGCAGCTATTAATTTTTAGCACTAAAGAGAAGTTTCTTGTTTTCGCTGATGTAATACAATCTTGAGGAATTTATCGCTGAATTTCATAAATAAGAAAAGCCTCTGGATACATTGAACAAAATGTGCCTTTGCTTTTTATGTACCCTCGGAACGTTTCTATTATTTGTTATTGACATGGACGTCAATTTATATCGATGAAAGAGATGGTCTGTAACGTTGCTCGAAAGTCGGGTATAAAATCTGAAATTAGGGCTGTTAAATCCGAGACAAGTGAATTGCGTCATCATTCTGAATGGTTGTCGACATTTTATTTTTTGTTTCAATCTCATTGTTTATGTCTGATCAATTGTAAAAGATTTTATTGCTCTGTTTATATGAAAAAATGCGACGAGAGAGAATAAAATATTGGTGGGAAAAATTTCGAAAAACAATGTATGATTTCAAGGTTAATTCAGCCTCGAAACCAAGGATCATTGAATGACACATTTTTTATATTTTGTCGCCTATTTTATTGTTAACTTCAACTTCTTACAAAAATTAATTTTTGTTGTTCATCTCTAATTATAAAATTTAACCCGATTCGATTACAAAATTTTAAATTCCATATTTCCTTGAATCTCACAATCAGTTTAATCCGTTAAAACATTCATTGATTGGAATTTTAATTAAAATTGTTCAGATTCGCCGTGATTTGAGTAGCAATACATTTTTGTTTTAATAAACTTTAAATTCAAATGATTATCAAGCTTAAACCAATTTTTTTATCTATTTGAATTTTACAACACTTCAACTAATTAAGATTTCAATTAAAACGTCATACATAAAGAATAGTTCCACCAATTTTCGGAATTTTTTACCCCCACCGTATGTTGCACTTGGTTGCAAATGAGAATACCCTCTCCCTAAATGGAACGTTCAAAAATTATTTATACCCCCCTCAAAAATCAACAATTTTTTTCTTATTAAATTAATTAAATTATTTTTTTCTTTATTAAATCCCTAATGACCTTCATGACACCTAATCAACATTTTAATTTATTGAAATTTAAATACATCCGAATTTCAATCATGCCAATTATTAATGACAGGAAATTCTATCATTAGATTCTAAACTTAATTTAGCCATACATAATATGTGACTGTCTATGAGAAAACGTGCCTTAACTCCAAAAAATAAATTTTGATTTTTTTAATTTCAACCGACAGATTTTCACTTGCTCTTTCATTTCCAAAAATAAAAAATTGTTGTTTTAAAGAACTTTATGTGATATTAAGCAAGGAGCGTAGGTCTATAGCATTGGTTTCAATGCATTGCTGCAACTTTAATCGCTCATCCTGTAAAATTGCCGTTTGGGAGCTAAGGCACGTTTTCTCATAGACAGTCAAAAAAATGAAAAATAATGATAAGAAGACAGTGGAATAAATTCAAATTGATGTGATCTTTGCTTCATCATGTATATCAATTTGCAAATTTTGATTAATTGAAGATTAATTAAATAAAATAAAGATAAAGAATATTTCAATCAATACCAATTTTTATTGGTAAAAATTTTTATATTTAAGAAAATTTTGAATCCGTCAAAATTCAACTGACAATCCGTTAGATTTGGAATACAGTTAAAATTCTTGTCAAAATTGCCAATAAGAAACCAACTGGAATTTCAAAAATTATCACAGAATTGCATCACAAAAAATCTGACATGTGATGAAAATTCCGTTTGAATTTAGTCGGAATTCAATTTGTCTTCAATTTAATTTAGTCATAAAATCCTTTGAGATTTGGATTTCTGACAAAGTTTAAAAAATCACTGGAAGTCTACAAGAATTGAGTCCAAAATTTTACAATCACTGTAATTCAATGATAATTCAGTTAAAATTTAATTCCGAATTTCGTTAGAATTCATTATCTGGTAGTTCTATCATTAAATTAACCCAAATTTCGTTTTCTTAACTTCCCCAATCGTCTACAGTTACTGGAAAAAATTTTGTTTTTTATGCCAAAAAATGCTAATTCCCTATATTAAACATTAGTTTAAGTCAAAAATCTTAAAGTTTTAGTAAGAATGTGTTAACAATTGTATTGGTTTGTACAAAAAACTTATGCCAAACTATTCATTTTTACAAATATAGGTATTTCTGAAATGTCACTAACATTTATCAATATTCTTTGTTCGATTTATCCTCAAACTCTAAATGATGGTCACAGGTTCACAGACTCTGATATTGCAAAAATGTGCAAAAAATTGTAATTTGAAATGATATTTTAAAATAGGTTTCATCAAGCGTTGCGTTGGAACTGCAACGTCTTCCTCGGAGAGTGAAGTGACCCAGGAAGAGCCTTGAAAATTGAGCCGAAACCTTGACCTGGTTTCTTGACCTTGAAGCAAAAGAGAAGGATGTAGAATGACCTTACCGAGGCCAACGTGTGCTGAGACTCGCGAAAGAAGATGCACAAACACACCAATCAACTGCGAGGTTCCGGCGGAAGTGGCCGTGGTCCCGTTAGAAGATGGAACAGTTTCCACGGTGGTGGTGTTATTTACGGGGACGGGGGTATCGGTGTCGGGAACGGAACTCTCCTTTCCGGGGGTGGAACTAGAATTGTCCAGGAACCGATTAGGGCAATGCCAAAAGCGGTTCAGGCCCTGAGAAGCGAGAGCGTCGACCGAGGTCATCGTGTCCAGCCACCACCGCCTCCGGCCTTTCCACGAAGACGCTTCTCAGTATGGTGAGTTTCCGCGCCATCCTTGCGTCTTACCTCCAATATAAGTGAGGAAGTCGTCGTTTTGCCACTTTTTTGTCGCCTACGAGAGCGATACTTGCCATTTACTGTAATTCATGTCTACTTCGAGTATACAGTTTCTTTCCCAGGAAGCTGCAAAGCCAGTAGCAAGGGAGGGCTGTAGCCAGGTCTTAAATGTAATTTTCTCAACAGAAAAAATTACACCCAGAAATGCACTCTTATATATTTTAATGCCTCTCAACTTTAATACGTTTCTGGTAAATTGAAAAAGAAACTTTAAGATCGAATAAAGTGAGTTTTAGTTAATTCCATCTAAAAGATTTTCAACCTTCAACATAAAAGCAACCACAAAGCTTTCAACTCGGAAAACGCTTTCAAATTATTATTTTAGGGTTTGCAAATTTCAATTGAACGAAAAATTATTTCATAATGAAATTTGAGGTTAGGAAGAAATGTCGAACGTGAAACTGCCCTACCGAACTAGTGGCTAATTAACTTCAGCTCACTTACACAATGAAACACCGATACATATAGTAACGATTCAGTAACGATATCGGTAAAAAGAAAGAAAATTAACAATTTAAGAATGGATATTAAATAAATAATGTGAACACATTCTGCTTTGAAAAATATCATCTTTGGGATTTTGGTAAAGATATGGAGCGCGTAACGCGCTTTTGGAAGGTCTAGTAAATTAAAGAAAAAATTGGTTTTTATTAAATAGTAATTCTCTAATTCATTAGTAGAAAATATCACTTATTCGGACTTAGAGATAGCGAGAAAAATTAAACCGTTTAAAAATAAAATTCAATCCAATTATCTCAACAATGAAACGAGATTCATCAAAGGAAAACGTAAACTTTTCACGTTTTATTTTATAGATTTCTCGATTATCTTGCTCACTATGAAATGCAAATCATACTCCGCATAATTAGATTCCATCAATTTTGAATTCATGAACACGCCTGAAGTAAATCAAACTTTGGTGATGCAGGAATTTTAAAAACTCAATTACCTTTTACTTGCTAATTTTTATCTTTAACTTGTTCTTTTTCTCCTTTTTCTCGTTTCATCTAATAAGCAATTTATCGAAAAACAAATAAAACGCCAGCGCCATTTCCTTTACCTCTTTTCATAATTACATATCCGGATTTTCTTCTCTTCTTGTTACAACTTTTTCCCCTCCACTAATTACTGCAGGATCTTTGCTACGTCTTGATTTCTCTGACTATGGGAGTAACGATCTTTTCTTTGTAGTGTGGCAATTTCTCTTTCACAATTATGAAGGTTGTCATAACCGCTTGTCTAGAACTTTACTATAAAGACTAACTTGTTCATAATGTCCACACTAACTAAATATAGACATACGAGTACAACTTCATCGTCTATTGCAAAGACTGAACTAAGTGGCAAGTAATGTACTAAAGGCATCACGAAATGTTTCATCAAACAGAGTGGACTTCCCTGCGAAATGGGTCGGATAATTTCACTAAGTGGATGCGAAGGCTTGCGTGGTTTGTAACAATGCTGGTAACTTGACTCTGTGTTGAACCAGCGCACCTTCCACAAGACGATAGTGCTTCTAAGATTTCTGATTAAATTGTTCCTCGTTCCAGAAAAGGGAAAACCGTTTGGAAATTGGTAACAATCTACTCTTACAGAAAGTATCACATTTCACTGAAAAGGGATGGAAGGAAAGATATTTGCTCCAATTGTAGGGTAAAATTCATTGTTAAACATAGTAGTATAGTATTTTTATGGAACAGTTCTGATGGCGTTGTCTCACTTCAACTTTTTCCGATTAAACAAAGTACGACTATGCAATACCATTAATGCAAAATTAAATATGACACGATTTTTAATTCTTCATAAACCTATTCTACAAAACGTACTTGGTCTAAAGTATCAAAAATATCAAAAACCGACCATTAACAAACCAACCCTAATCTCATACTAATCAAGCCACATCCACTTCATCACCAAAAATCCTCCTCAAATCTGTAAGTGTGCGATTAATTGCTGGCCGTTCAACATTTCTTGGTGGAATTTCCTAAATATTATAAACATCGCAGAAGGACCTCTCTGACAAGTAACATCAAAGACATGCTAGGCATGGCTATAGGATTACAGTCAACCCTTCATTACCTTACAAAATCAAATATAATGCAAATAATATAATGTGACATGTGCCTAATATACAGTTATAATTATATAGTCACAGATTTATATTCTATTGTAATGTCGTCGCTTATGACCTCGGCATTTTTACAGTGACTTTAAATAAATTTTTAAAAAAATCTCGAAAATCCGATACTTAACAAACCACTTTCTACAAACTCCGTATAACATAAAAATAAATTCTTCAAAATCCGATCCTTCAACGACTGACTCTACAAATTTCGACTAAACATTAAAATAAAATATTTAAATTTACATCTTTCGAAGACCGATCATACAAAAACACCGACTAAACATTGAAATAAGTCCTCAAAATTCCAATCCTTCGCAGACAGACCCTACCAACACCGGCTAAACTTCGAAATATGTTCTTAAAAATCTGATCCTCCATAGACAGACTCTACAAACTTCGACTAAACATCAAAATAAAATCTTAAGATTTCAATCCTTCATAGACTGACCCTACAAAAAAACCGACTAAACATTATAATAAATCTACAAAATTTCAATCTGTCACAGACCCACTCTACAAACTCCGACGAAACATCAAAATAAAATCGTAAGATTTCAATCCTTCACAGACTGACCCTTACAGACCGATTCTACAAACTCTAACGTAGCATCAAAATAAAATCTTAAGATTCCAATCCTTCACAGTCCTACCCTACAAAAACACCGTCTAAACATTAAAATAAATCTTCAGTTTCGATCCTTCTAAGACCACCCTACGAACACCAACTAAACATTAAAATAAAATTTTATAATTTTAATCCTTTACAGACCGACTCTACAAATTCCGACTAAACATCAAAATAAAATCCTAAGATTCCAACCCTTCACAGTCCTACACTACAAAAACACCAACTAAACATTATAATAAATTCTCAAAATTCCATTCCTTCGCAGACCGACCTTACAAAAATACTGACTAAACATTGTAATAAATCCAAAAAAATTTGGTCCTTCGTAGACTGATCCAACAAACTCCGACTGAACATGAAAATAAATTCATCAAAATTAGTCGAAGTCTGTGGAGCCGGTCTGTTAATCGTCAGTATTTGATATTTTTGATACTTTAGACCAAGTAAGTTTTGTAGAATGGATTTATCAAAAATTAAAAATCGTGTCGTATTTAATTTTGTATTACCGGTAATTAACCTAAAGAATCTAAAAATGAATTATTTGACTCTTGCAAAAATAGTGCTACATGACTTGAGCTTGTGCGAATTTTGAAATGGTGTCAAAACACCTTTTCCCCAGATTTGTTTCCATATCGTCTTCTACAACATTGAAAATCATTCGGTGTCTTGCTCTACGTTAGTCAAAGAAGCATGTACCTGACAGGTCTTTGGCCTTGCTTATTTAACATCTTCGGGGAAAAATCGCCAACCTGACAAGTCAACGTTTTAACTATTTTTAAACTGCTTGGAAAGCGAAGACACATTGCTCTTGGAGCTTCATTAATCTTCATCAGGCAAGGTTGTATACTTGTTTGCATGTAACCATAAGATATAGTCTCTCTCTTGTTTACTTTCTTCAAGGCCACACTCATGAAATTCCCATCATTCCTATTTGAACTAGAATTTTTGTTGCTTATTTATATCCGACGGTACAAGTTTATAGTAAGTATTTGAGGTAGCCAAATTTTGGACATCCCCAGTTTTCCACGTCCGGATCTCTCGCTTTCTACCTCACTTCGTTGCTTGTCGTTTTAGATTTAGATCACATGTAATGGGTGAAAAAGAAAAATTGAGAGGGAGGAATTTAAGTATTTTCGGAAGACAAGCTGGAATAATTTGGATTTACCTCCTTTACAGGTTAGTCGATCAATCTTTCAATTATCTCTTCTTCCTTTAATAATAATTACACGTTGTGTGGATGTTCGAAGAAGCTCCATAATATGATCTGAATATTGATGTGAGGACGAATGTTTACTATTTGTTTATATTTAAGTTTTTCTGTCGTTTACTTTGGTTTCTATATGGTTTTGTTGAATTACTTTATTTTTGGAATAAATTTAATTTTAAAGTCTGGTCTTTTCTTTTATATACATATATGTCCCTGAGGCATTGTCGTCGGTTTTAGAACTTTAATTTGTGGACATTAGGGTAGTTTTTTTATTGCTGTCTTCCTAAATGTAGCTGTATTAATAGTGTTTAGTGTTTACTTGTGATTATAATGATTAATGATTGAACCTATAGTCAGTTAATTTTGTTAATTGGGAATAAACGATATTTTGTTGTCATTGTATGGCTGTGACATGGACTATTAGGATTGACAGTTGGGTTTTTATTTTGAGTTAGGAGGTTGCCTGATGTTTCTGATTCAACAACCTCTAACAACATATTTTCTAATTACTCTGTCTCTAACTATTGTTAATTGGGTGTAAACGATATTGTTATCAGTGTTATTGTCGATATTGTTATTGTCATGGACTATTAGGATTGACAGTTGGGTTTTTGTTTTTAGCTACACTGAAAGAAATTTGGGTGGGCTGAAGCTCCCTAGTATGGGAAAGCAACGCCACCTGACGCTGGAATCACTGATGCTCCTCTAGAAGTGAGTAGCTGCGCTTCTAAGGAGCTCCTGCTGCCCCTTAAGAAAGGGCAGCAGCTCACCCAAGTACAAAATTACATTAGGCGCTCCTGCTACTCCTTCAAAATGTACAGTACCTAACCTTTATAAAAGACTATAAGTACTCCTGCGTGCGGAGCCACAGCTGAACTAGTGTAAAGTCAGTAGACCGCCAAAATTCTTTGAGTGTATTAACAGGTTACCTGATGTTTAAGATTCAACAACCTCTAACAGCATATTTTCTAATTACTCTGTCTCTAACAATTTATGTATCTTTATTTTGTTTACTTTTCTATTTTCCTTTGTCACTTTACTCATATTGACAACACTTTGCAAGTTGACGGGGTTATGCATTGTCCCTCTGATGACCTCCTGTCCCCTCCATGAGACCCGTTGCACTTGCTAGTGGACAGGCTTTTAATTTGCAGCTCTATCTACATGAGGCTAACCTGGATCTAAGATTTCTAATTAAATTGATCGTCTTTCCAGAAAAGGGAAAACCGTTTGGAAATTGGTAACAATCTACTCTTACAGAAAGTATCAAATTGCACTAAAATTAATAGTGGTGACAGGTGAATAATTTACAGAAAAGGATAAGATCTGTATCATAAAGCAGCAACTAATTTGCCTTGTATTATCAAAAACGTTCCATATGCATGATCTGACAAGTACCGAACCCTACATCACTACCATCCTTAACTTGATTAATCTCTGGTTCAGATTTCAGGATACAAATTAAATGGATGACAAGAACACCCTTTCTCACTCCTCTGCTGCTTTTCATTTTGGCATATTGAATACCAAGTGAAAAGGAAGCGAGATTATAAATTCCTACTTTGGGATTGAAGGCAAGAAGCGTAACTAAATCGTATGTACCATGTCGAATGGCTTGAAAGGTCGGCTACTCGACCCTGAAATCGCGTGTCGACATTAATCCTGAGGACTGCACGTCGATCGGCATGATAAACGCATTTTGAGGTGAGTGGCCGTCAAACGAATCCCAGTGGAGTGTTATGTGTGCTGTATGCAAACACAAGTTTTGAGCAAACGGGATATCGTTGACTGTACACGAACATTGTCACGCATTCCGTGCGTGGTTGGCACCCCTGCGACAATCCCATTGTTTACGATCGATTCGACTCGATTGAACAGACAGATGTTCTCTATCGTTCTGTGGCTTATGCTATATATATAAATATAGGAAGGTATGCACAGGGCCAACCACTCCTCGATTTTGCCATCAAACTGCCAGTCGCTCCCAGTCCATTTCATAAAAGCCCCTTTCCAATGAAAACGAATCGACCATTGCAATTCCACTACATCCAAAAATACTCTTCTCTATTTGTGTGGTTCACAACATATCAAATCCAAGAGTTAAAAAGTACGGAAAATGCACTAGTGTTAATAGTATACTGCAGCAACAGATATAAAGTTCGATTCAGGCAGAAAGGAATACTGATAACACTATAATGGAACATTTCTGAATAGGCATTGTGAAAAGCGCAAATACCCAGAATATGACGTTGAGCTTGTATAATGTTATAGGTATATTTTATACTGAAGATGTACAACATTACAAATGTGTGGCAAAATAGTAACATTAATATGATGAATATTGTATAAGAAAAGGAAAAAAAATAAGCGGAGACAAGTACATCGATCAATGTCACCTTTTCTTAAAATTAATTGGTTGCAACGCTCTTTTTTATACGAAATTTCGGAATAAGAAATATTTCTGATAGGGGCAGTTAGCGGAAGTCAAAAGAGTAGATAATAATAGGTATACATAGAGGAACAAAAGATACAGAGGAAATGAGAAGTTTTAAGGACATATATGATGGAGAATGACGTCAATGGTATAGTGATCAATGGAATATGCAGGCAATTGGCTTCTGTTTTAGTTTTAAAATACTGAGTATTTTGTCAGGATGTGTTTTAATAGAATGACTTGAAATATTATCTGAAAAGTTTCTTTCAATCATCCGAATCATGTTTTAGGTTATTCTGCAGTTTCATGACAAACAATATTCGGTATTTTAATAGGCAAGTCGAAAATTTGAAAAATATAGGTACCTGGTGGGCCACCCTAATTCGAGTACGCTGAATAAAATAACGTTAGCCAATTTTTCAAATTATGTCAAATTTTCGAAAAAATCCCAATTTTAATTTTTTTTTTGTATTAACAAAAATCACAACTGTTTAAACATTTATTAATTAATTTATCGAATTTATTAACATAATTACGTAATAAAGACACAGACTGAATAAATACAACTTCAAAAATTAATGTTTTTTTAGGTTTCATCCTTTAATGTCAAAAACAATATCTTCACTATGATTGACCTCAATACGACCAAAAAAAAAGTCGTGCCGCCAGTGTGTATGTCCGTACAGGTCCAACTGAAAAAAGTAATTTACTCAATACTAAATGACTTAAAAATGGTTGTAGTCAAAATTTTAAAGTTCAAAATTTTGGCTTCAAAATGGCGACCAAACAAATTTTAAAGTTAACCAATCTGGCTGAAAATGGTTACTCGGAGGTTTTTAAGGTCGCTGAATCCAAATGTCAACTAGTCATTTTTTGTCCCCATTTTAAAACCTCCATTTTGAATTTTTAAATTTTTACTAAAAATTCGAACTCAACGACCCCAAAAACAAACAATACCATTAATATCGTTGTTTTAAAAAAAATGTATGTAAATTTTTCGGCTTTGTAAATTAATTATTCATATAAATTTTAGATTTTATTCTTTAATTTATAAAACAATCTGCATACTCTCTGTTTAAGAATTGTTTTTCTAAAACCATGGGATTATCACAATTATTTATCAGATATTAAAAATATATTTTTAGGTTAAAAAAAAAAAATTTCTCCCATCAAAATGCTTTTAAAACAAAGATAATTTTTAATTGAAAGAATATAAAAATCATATTTATTAATAATCCAAAATTACATTTCAAATATCTTATGAAAAATTGAAAAAAATTTCATGCGTTGGTGGTTGTTTTCGACATTAAGTGAGGAAGTCCAAAAATCCATATGAATAATTCATTTACAAAAAATATACTTAAAATATCTTTTAAAAAATTGAGTAAATATCGTATTCTCGTAAAATAATTTCCAAAGAGTCAGGGTAAGGGTTATTTTTAACATTAAGAGATAAAGTAGAAAAATCTAAAAATATTAATTTTTGAAGTTGTTTTTATGCAGCTTGAGTGTTCATTACGTAAACTTTAATTAATTCAATAAATAGTTATTAAATGTTGTAAAAATTTGTGTTTATTGGTAATGTAAAAAAAAATCTTTAATACTTGCTATTATTTGGAAAATTTGACATAACTTTAAAAATCAGCTAACGTTATTTGATTGACTGTACTCAAATTAGGGTAACCCACCAGGTTCCCATTTTTGTTCACAGAACAAAGTTACAAATTCGAGCAGAGGATAATAATACCAATGCCAAATTTTCCTTAGGGGTCATTCACATATTACGTGATACCTTTAGGGGTAGGAGGAAGTAGACAAAGTATCACGCTTCATTTTTAATTAATATATAAACAATAGAAATTATATCACGCAAGGGGATGGGGATCTAATTTACAGAAAAATGTGTATCACGTAATGTGTCAATGACCCCTTATATTCAAGTGACACTTCCTTAAGGAAAAAGTGGCCTAATAAAAATGGTCTAATATCATTAACCATAACCCTAATAATGAATGAATAAACGGCGTCAAAATTATTTTCATTATTTATTCCTTGTGTCAGATTCATTTTAATATTTATAATATAATGATAAAAATGACACTAAATCCTTTGTTCTATAAAATAATTTGATAATTGCAGATCTAAATACGCGATATGAAATTATTCCTAAAAAATTAAGAAGCAATTTGAATATGTGATGAAGCTTGAATTTCAAAAATGACAATAATCAAGCTAAAATGATGGTTATAAATCCTTTGTGTTGCGGACGAAGAAGACCCATATCCGAATAACCCTCTGTTTCTATTAGAGGATCAGATGCTCCAATTATTGTGTTTCCCGCTTCCCAATCCATGACTATGACTCACCCTATTTCCTGAATTGGTAACGAGATTTCATGACTAACTTGGATTAACAGTTTCGATATTAGAATTACAACCCACACATTCAATCGTTGAATCAGTCCAATAAACCTAAAAGTTAATAGCTTAATTGCACGTATTGATTCAATCTCAACACTTAAATTTTATTAGACCTCTCTTCTTTCAATTTTGTGTGTCCAATTAAGTTACGAAATTTTGATTATTTCATATCTGAAGCATCTGGAAAAAAGCCATCAAAAATTTTTTTTTATTAATGATACATGTTATAATATAATATACAAAAAAACAAGTATAAAAAGTAGGGTTTTATGTCTGTGTAATACTTGGTTGCCATATTATCAGGGGTTAAATTTTATGTCAGCATAATTTTCAACTGCCAATAACTTTTTTCCTAATCAGTGACTTTGAACATCTTATAAATGTTTTTTATGCAGAATTTTCCAAAGTTATTAATTATACAATTGACAATTTTTAAAAATTTAGTTTTGAGAATATCCAGAATTGTTCCTTATTATTTTAATAAGCTTTTTACCCCATAAATAGCATTTTAGTATTGAATATATACACTACAACACAAATACTAATCTGCAACCTATATTCTCGTGCAGGCTATAATAATTCCAGTATTGTTTAGAACTGTTACAGAACTATTTGAGAAAGATTTCTAACTGTTATTGCAACTGCTGAACACATTAGATACGAATTAGTGGGTTGTGCCAAGTGAAAATTCAATTGTAGCTCGTATATATCTTGCTGTCCCAAAATGTCATTAAAGGGGTGAAAATCTTATAAAATGAGAAACATTTGTGAATGAGGTTAAAAAAATTTGCACGGGAGATAGAAGTAAAACATTAAACTAACATATAATTTTTGCATTTTTCTTGGCAAAACTTTATTTTTGAAAAATGGCAGTTATGTAATTTAAAAGTTTGGAAAATTCTACTTAAAAAAACACCATAAGATTTTCAAATTCACTGATAATAAAATGTAACTCCTGATAATATGACAACCACGCACTACACAGACCTAGACTACCGGCCAAAATTGTGGGACCACTTACAAAAATCTTATTAAAAAGATGAACGTCGTTAAATGATAAAAGCTCTGTGAGAAATGAACAAAATTAATTTTTTTATAAATCATTGGAAAGCTTTTAAAATTTGCCGTCAAATAGTCATAGCTTGACGCTTTTTTAATTAATAGAAACGGAGATTTGATGAGATTAAGACAGGTGAATTTTTCCTTTTCAGTGAATTTTCATTGCTCAAGTTTGGTGAGCTGCATTTTCTAGAGCAATAATAGGGAATTTTTGAAATTATGCTTAATAAAACCTTGAACATTTAACTTTAAAATAAGCCAAAGAAAACTTAATTATCTTGATTGGTTTAAAAGTTATAAGGAAATGATGTTAACAGTGCATGGAAAATTTTGAACGTAGAATCGATGCGTTAAAAATTTTCCATGCACTGTTAACATCATTTACTTATAACTTTCGAACTAGTCAAGATAATTAACTTTTCTTCGGCTTATTTTAAAGTTAAAAGTTCAAGGTTTCATTTAGCTTAATTTAAAAAATTTCCTATTATTTCTCTAGAAAATGTAGCACACCAAACTTGAACAATGAAAATCCACTGAAAACGAAAAATTCACCTATCTTTATCACATTAAATCTTCGTTTCTATTAATCAAAAAAGCTTCAAGCTTAGTCTTGACGGCTAATTTTATTATATCTATTTTATTATATTTACTCTATTTGACGGCAAATTTTATGAGCTTTCCAATGGTCTATAAAAAATTTATTTCTGCTAATTTCTAACAGAGTTATCATCATTTAAAGACGTTCATCTTTTTAATACGATTTTTGTAAGTGGTCCCACAATTTTGGCCGGTTGTGTAAACCCCAAATTTTTATACTTATTTTTATGTATAGTATAACATGCATCATTGACGAAAAACATTTTTTTTTAGGCTTTTTTTCCAGAGGAGAATGCCTCATCTGGGGAAAACAAAGATTCCTGTCGAAACAGATTAATTTTAGATTGAATGAAAACAATTTTCTTCTACTCATTGTACAGTGTTTATCTCTTAATTTGCATTGATTATTATTAAAGAAATAACTGTAATGGGTCCCGTTGGTGATAAGAGTTGTAAAATTAATAAAATTGCATTTATTGCATTAACTAATTCACTAGATGTAGATCAGGTTTCGTTGGCTGGAAAAGCCGGGTTCAGTGACTCTATTTCCTGTTGTGAGATTTGATCAGTGGAAGGATGAAGTGGATTAAAAAAGTAAAGATTGAAAAAACCAGTAATCTGATTGGATTTGCATAAATTGTCGTCGACTTATCAATACATTATGCTGAAAAATTGACCTAACAAAAAAACTGTTGTTTCGTAAGGAAAATTTTCAAGTTTTTTAATATTTTAATACACACACACACGGGGAGATTTTTTTTACAAAAATATTAAAAATTAATAAAATTAGTTTCATTTAAAAAACTTTTAAACAAACTTTAAAAATGTAAATTTACAAACAAATTAATAATGTAAAAGATTGACGAATATTTATCAATATTATTTTTGATGTAAGTATTAATGTAATGATGAGAGTATTGTAAACGAACTCACCATCAAGTTCCCTTTTTTTATTGATGAGTCAAAAAAAGTTGTTGCGAAACGTTGTCAACACAATCCTTAAATACTAAATGTTTTTAACTCTGTCTAGAGAATGCGTTTTTTTCTAACAATCTCGCCTAATTTATTTAATACCCAGTGGTAAAACAAATCATTCTTCAAAATTAGTTTTATTTTTATAAAAGTTTCCTTACTTATTAAAAACGAATATTTATGAAGGTAGTACATATCCTAAATGCTAATAACTCTTTAAAGAAAACATCAAATGTGTCGTCCGCCTAAACACAGAAAAAATCAAAATTTATAATGACTCCGTTTGGCTCATTTTGTTTTAGTCCAAAAAGTTAATATATTCTCATTTCCGCTGCATCTCAGAATGAGACAAGATGGGCTCATTTTGAATTCAGGTTTTTTCTGTATCAACTACTGTTTAAACAGTAGTTGCCACAGATTTTCTCATCAAGCAGCAATTTGAAGTACAAAGCATTAAAGAAATGAAGATTTGATGAAAAACGGGTTGCACATGATTCACTTGTTTAAAGTAAAAGTGGAAGATGTTTCCAAGCAGAAAACACTGAGAGGCAGGCCAGATATAAAATGAGATCCAAGCCAGACACTTTGTACAAATTTAACCCCTCACGAAATTAGAATCCGAGAGGGAATAATAAAATAAACAATCTCCCCACTTAAGAAATCGAAAGACCCATTAATGCCTTAAAAGACTGTCCCCCCAATATTTTCAGACAAAATCCACTCAATTAGGAAGGAAGAATTTTACAGCCTGTCCGTTTTAGAAACCCAATATTTACATCCTTGAGCGAACATTTGAAAGTAGTTCCAGAATACTAAAAATTTATCTCCTCTGGAATCTCTTCTTGCTTTCTGGATACGAGATTATCCATTCTTGGCCATACAGTAAAGTCGGGTTTGAATGAAGAGGAGACTTGAATCGAGAGGCGGAGTCCGATTCCGAGATCCTTATAGGTGGGTCATTCCACGTGACATTTTCATTCGAAATTTTTTTTTGCTTGGGATAATTTTTTTCTGATTCTATATGAAAAATAGGGAAATACGCATTTTTTTATTTTTTTATTGCATAAAAATTACAGAAGTTGTGAATTTTTAAAATTTAACGTTTTTAGAAACAGCGTTTTTCTTCGTTACTATTGAAAAATTGAAAAAAATGCTGTTCATAAAATTTGTTAACTAAATTTCTTACAACTGTAGTAAAAAATAATGTATTTGTAACAAGGATATATAAAAAATTGAATTTATGCCTAAAAACTGACAATTTTTAAAACCAAAGTCATGGATTTTTAATTTTTTTCTTGTAACGGAATTACTAATGGAAATTTTCTCGTAAGTTTGAAAGTTGTGTTTTTTTTAAACATTTTCAAGATATTTACATTTATTTAGTTACTTTCACATTTGTTACAAATTTTAATAGTCACAAAACAAAAGAAATGCAATACAAAGCAAATTGTAAGTTTAAGTTGTTTCATTTCTAAATTCAGATTTTAAACTTTGTGCAACTACGAATAATTATAAATTATCATTTTATCGTTAAAGAACACTATTTTTAAAAAGAATATTGATACCCTTCAGCAACAAGTTGATATTTTGTTCTGTCACATCTAAAATATCTATCTTCTTCTGCAGTTTTCAATTATTTTTAACCATAATTTTTTTACTGTCATTTTTTACAATTTAGAACAAAATTTTTTTTTAATTTTATTACTACAGGGTAATTTTAAATCCAAAACTTTGCTAGAAAAAAAATTGACACCTCTTAACAACGCCATTTATAAAATGTTGAAATTTCACCGGTGCCACCCCTTTAAAGAAAAGAATCGAAAATCCATGACTTCGGTTTTGAAAAATGTGACTTTTTAGGCTTAAATGCAATTTTTTAATATTTTTGTTGCAAATACATTATTTTTTACTACAGGTCTACGAAATTTAGGAAAAACTGAATAGATTTTATATTAGAGGATTTTTTCTAATTTTAAAGTAATAAGGGGTCATCCATAAATTACGTAAGACGTTTAGAGGGGTGGGGGTCTGAAAAATCTTACGAAATCTTACGGAACGGGGGAAGGGGTTTTTCTCAATCTTATTATTATTATTATAAGTATTATTGTAATTATTGAATGTATTTACAATTATAATTCTAATATTATATAATATTTATATTTTTAAACGAAATAGATAAATCTATAAAATGTTCCTTATGTAAATTCTTTTATGTATGTATTAATTATTTTTAAATTTATATCATTTAATTTTTTAATTCTGTGTTTAAGAGTTGAAAACTTAAAACTCGAATAAAACACTAAAGATGAGTATTATAAATCTATTTAAAATGAATAACTAAATAATTTAAAATTATTTTTCATGATTTTTAGATTATTTATCTTACGTGATATTTTCTATGGAAAGGGGGGGGGGTTGATAAAATCTTACGATATCTTACGAAAGGGGGGAGGGGGTAAAAAAAAGGCCCAAAAACGTTTTACGTAATTTATGGACGGCCTCTAACAAAACAAATCGTTTTTCTAAAGTAGGGTAATGTCACCTTGAGTGGACCACTACCTTGAGTGGACCGCCTAAAAGTTTTTAGTATTCTGACAGTGAAAACGTGAAATAAATAGTTTGAATATAGCAGCGCCGCACCCAGATAACAAAAAAAATTAAGTTTTGCGGTGAACAGATACGTTATTGTTTGACAAAACAAATTTTTTAAAAAGCAAACTGTCAAAAAAATCGCCGTTACAATTAATGAATTGATTCTAAAGTGTAAAAATAGTGTTGAACTAGAGTTCTAAAAAGTAATTTATTGTTTTGCTGTTAATTTGGACATTGAAATTGTTTGTCTCAGTTTAATTAAGTGATAATTTTGCCTCGAAAAAAAATGTTTGTGGCTCCCTTAAAAAGTTGTATGTCACCTTGAGTGGACCATTGTTTATAATCTTGAGTGAGCCATCTAATTTTTTCTATTTTAAATGTTAATTTACCATTTTTATGAATATAAATTGAAAATAAACTTGTTTTTACCTATGTTTTATGTTCTTTATTAATATTATTAGTGATTTCTAATTAGATAATGTTGAAAACCAGTATTTGACAGAGAAAATAATTTACTGAAAGAAATCCAAAATCTTGAATAACTTTTGCAGTTTCTTGAGTTTCTATTAATTTTCTGATCTTTTCTTGCAATTTTTCAGGAGTGGTCCACTCAAGGTTACATTTTTTTCATTCCTCAAGAATAAGCATATTTTTTTTAACCAATTTTATTTTTTCTAAATAACAAAATCAAAGCTCTCATGAAATAAATTCTTATCTAGGGATATAAACTGAAGCTTGGAATAGAGAAGTACAATTAATTTACTTTCATAAAGAATTTTTTCGAAAAAAAAGCTTAAGCGGTCCACTCAAGGTGACATTACCCTACTCTGTTTCCGAAAACGTTAAATTTCACAAATGTGACGCACTCCGAAGAAAGGGACCTTAGAGGCAAAAAATCGATTTTCGGTTTATGATTGATTTAAGTTTATTTAAAGTTCCTTTTTCATTAGGGGAGAGTGGCCATCCATGTACCAGTTTTTTCAATGAACCATTTCAATTTTCTCAGAAACACTTAAATAAAAATTCTCCTAATTTTAAATATGAATGAAGTTTGCGTAAACACACTACGTCCACAAGTTTGAGACATGTGGATTTATTCTTTACAGAGAAAACTAAAAAAAACTGTTTTTGATGCACTGAAGAAAAAATTTACCTAAAATACAAACACGTTTTTTAATTGAAATAAGGTAATTTAAAAATAAATAAACTTACGATTTATTTTGTCTCGGGCCTTAACTACAATATTCTAATGAGATAAAGATTTTGAAATATTGGATTAAGTTATAAAAAACCATTTTTGTTGCAAATATCATGTTGATTCAATGTACCAGGGAACAATGAACCACCTGGAACTTCAGTGTATTTTCAATTTCCAGATTGGTATGCCTGATTATAAAACTAGGCATGCGTACAGCATGTGATCGCGATTGTTATCAGTACTCTTCTCAACATGGCAAAAATAAAATGCCATTTTAGCTAGTTAACTTAAATTTGAGGTATATTTATGTTATCCATTATCAATTAAAAAGTATTAAGTAATAATTTTTTATAGTATTTGATAGAAAAAAGTTTTTTCACAAAGTGAAAATTGCAATATTATTATTGTTGAACATTTTTAGTGTTTTTATAGAGGTGGTTCATTGTGTATCCAGGTTGTTGAAAATGAAAATAGCGTGTTAGTTTAGAAAAATCCTAAATTTTATTACTTAATCAAAATAAATCGGGTATAATATATGTGCATTACCTAGAGATGTGTTCCAGTTTTATATTGATGCAAAAAAGTGCTTGAAATTGGTGAAATTGAATAAATACTATGACCTTGAAAAAAACCCGGTACATTGATGGCCAGTCTCCCCTATCTGAAGTTAGAAACTAATTAATTATTTTTCAAGCTATGACAATTCAAACATTGGCAGTTTGTACAGAATACCATGCGCGTTCGTCTTTTCTTTTCGCTCTCCTGTAAAATTACTGATTTGCTTCTAAGGTCCCTTTCTTCAGAGCGCATTACAAATTTATAACTTCTGTAATTTTCATTCAATAAGAAAGTAAAAAAATACAAATTTTCTTATTTTTCATATAAATTCAGAAGAACATTATTGCAAGCAAAAACAAACTGTTGAATGAAAATGTCACGTGGAATGTCCCAGGTGCAACTGAGATGGAGAGGAAAAGGAGAGAGGAGGCTGTTGACCCTGTGCTGTGATTTCTCGATTCCTCGTAAGTCTCACGTATGATTTCCCAATGCTTGAGGACATGGTGTTAGCCTGTTAGCTGCAAGCCAAGATACCTTCAGACTTTAGCGGCAACTTTTGCAGAAAATTCAATTCGACATTGCACAGACGTGGCATCTTCTAATCCCATTTGGGATAATAAATGTCACTTGGGGAGTGCCTCGTGATATTTCCAGGGAGATCTAGATTATCGATTCTGACAAGTCGTCTCCTTGAATAATACGATTAAGATTATGGACTAACGTAGGGTGGCGAATCACACTGCTTTCTAAAAAGAATCCTACTATTAAATCAAGCACACAATTGAAAGTCTAATAACACAAATTATTTCGAATTAGACTCTTCACACCTAAATAAACTTACAAATTCGAACCCTACAACAAAATTACTCTTTAATTGAAAGGAAATTTTCTCTTGATTTCAGGAAATCCCCTTTGTTGAGGCATGTAATCTTCGGCGATAGGAAATCCACTTAAGGGATTTAAGAAACCCTAGAAAAACTCTTGTCAATGTAATAGATGTGGTTAAAAAATGGTAAACCAGACGGAACAGGATTTTGAAAATTTACCCTAAATTGTAGTCTAGTATTAGTAAAGAAAATTACCATCGAGGGCAGTGAGGCGCCACTTGTTTCAAAACAAATATGGCCGACATAAAAGTGTTTTTTTTTTGACAGTGCAATGTTTGAAGTTTATTTTAACAATACATTATTCTTTTTTAAGTGTTATAAATTAATGCTATTTTAGCTTTAACCTTAAATAGTTCGTTCTCTTTTTGCAAAGCTACTCATCATCTAGAAATATCAAAAAAGGTGAATTCAAAATTTTTGTTTAAATTTTATTCTTTTCACAAAAAATTAATAATTGCGCCTGTGTTACAAAATTTAATCAAGTAAAAAAACTTTTTATTTGAATTAGTGGAAGTTGTAGGTAATAAAAAGCTAAAAAGAATGGTATATATTAAATCTTTGATACACCCTCAAAATCTTGTTCTAGAGCCAAGAAACCGTTTTCCGGTAGATTCACGTATACGTAATACCTCGAAAAATCGCCATATTTTATCCTAATTAAAAAGTTTTTTTTTATTTAAACTTTATTATCAGCCCTTTAAAACTGTAAAAGATGTTCTTCATTATCATTTAAATTCATTTAGATACAACTTCATCATTTTTTCTTCAACTTTCTAAAATTTTAATACATCATTACCATATTTCTGAATTTTCCGCCTAATTTCTTAATAATTTTCTTAACTTTTTCATTGTTAAACAATTTATATTTATATTTGTATGTTTTTATCTTTTATACATTTTCCGGGAAATTGCCGTGAAACTGAAAATGTTTATTCGCTCAACTCCCTGTAATTTGTTTTTAGTGTTTCCGTTTTCCAATTTTTAAATTGATTGCGCCCATTAGAAGAAAAGTACAATTTATTCATCAGAAACGTCCAAAATCTTAATTTTAAAACCAATTTTTAATTTTTTTTTCTTTTTTACAGAAAGTCAATAAAATTCAAAAAGTATTTGTTGAGCCAGTTTTAAATGTTTTATTTGTTTCTATTTATCGTTGTAATGTAAAGTTTAACCGAAAATAGCAATTTTATAAAAAATTCATCCTGTTGATATAAAAAAAACATAAAATAAAATCAGTTAAAAAATGAGGGCTGTTTTTAAACAATATATATTTTATTTTCCTCCCACTGTATCCACAACTTTTAGCTCTGTCTTTGAGAGTATTTATATAAATCAAATAATTTCTTATTTATATTTTTAATTATAACTATAACAAAAAGAGCTTAAATTCCATTTTTATAATATGAAAAAAAAGGTTTAGCTAATTTTTTTTTACCTACATCAGCCTTTTTTCCATGTTGTGTATCAAAAAGAAAAGATACGATGACAAGAATATTTGGAAAATGATCTTAATTTGCATTATACTTCACCCTAAAAAGAGTCCTGAAGCCAAAAAGTGCAAGCCTTTATCGCATAATTTTTGAGGCGATAAAAAATCCATGCATTTTAAATTTTCATAAGGGAGCCTGTCACGCTGGCTTGTGCCGCCTAAGGTCCTTTTGTATATATGTATTTGTATGTGGTTGACAGGGGCTGAGAAATGAGTAAACTTTCCTCACGTTTGTGAGGGAATTTTGCACATGCGAGAGGCGAATTAAGCTTTCGGCTCTTGCGGGTGCACCATTAACAGGATTTAGTCATGGGCGCGAGAATCCAAACTTTAAATAGCGTTTATATATCCTCCTCAGGAGTCACCCTTTCTAATTTCGTACCCAGCCAGAAACCCCGAATTCTCATAGTTCCTTTGCAAAACTCCATCTTCAACTTGAAAGTTAATTAATATGAGTATTCATGCGGAGATGAAAAATTTTCTTAAAAGGATCTCTAATATATAATCATAAAAAATTCAGCTGTATTTCCGGTTGAATTTCCAGGCAATTTTGTTCGGTAAATTTTCCCAACCTTAATAGAAATTAAATAAAAAACAAGTTTTAGGCCATTAATTCCACATTTCTTTTAAAATTTACAATATTTTATAATGACGTTTCGGCAGCTACCGCTACCCTTATCAAGTTTATTATTATTATTTTTTTTTCCTTTCATGAAATGATAAAAATAAATAAATAATAAATTAAATAAAATAATAAATAATAATAAACTTGATAAGGGTAGCGGTAGCTGCCGAAACGTCGTTATAAAATATTGTAAATTTTAAAAGAAATGTGGAATTAATGGCCTAAAACTTGTTTTTTATTTAACATACACAAATCCACAAAAAACTGACACTTAATACTTCAAAGGAATTAATTTGATTTTTTTTTTGCACATCAGTACTTGAAAAGTTCAAAGAATTTTAGTCTGTATATGAGAAATTATAAACAAACATGAAATCATTATTTTCAGTTACATTTATAATACCTATTAAGTTAAATATAAGCACCAAATATGTAATAATTTATAAATTGTGGAAACCGAGTTTTTCGCGCGCTTTGACGCTCTAAAATGGAAGTGGGGGGCTTAGTGTTTTTCTGCTGACCGGCGTCTTTCACTTTGGTTTTATTTCGTCACAAAAAGTGTGATTTTAAGATCTTTGTTTAGTGTTTTACAGATAAATATATATTTTAGTTAATAATTACTATTGTATACTCATATGTCTTATATAATTTCTGCAAATAATATCAACTTTTTAATAATATGAATAAATTTGGAAATCATTTATAACCTCAAATTGTGTACTTCATATTCTTCAAACTTAATTTCATTTTGTGAAATATTTTGCACAAGCATTTTATCAATATTTCTCTAATTTTGTCGGCTAATTCAATTAAATTAAATGTCACAAAATGTGCCAAACAGGTTATTTATTTTTTACGAGTAAATTTTAGCGATTTTAGCAAAATCACAATCTAACCTCAAATTGTATTCCTAACTTGATTCATACTTTTCAAACCTGACGTTTTAATTTTATTATGGTAATATTTCTGTAATATTTTAGTCTAGTTTAATTAATTGACGTGGAGTAAATCGAAGCAGAGTATTTATTTTAAATAGTTATTATATTTGAATACATAATAAAGAAAGAGTTTGGTACTGGTTTGTCTTTTTAAAAATATTTCAATGACTAATTTAATTGTTCTTTATTCAATAAATGTTTGTAAACTATTTCGTCTTTGAATGGCATTGAATTTAAAATTACCGATGAAAATGGTGCGAGGTTAGATCTTGATTTTTTGGTCAAATTTGGCAAAAAGCGAACTTCGGAAATATTCCCATTTAGGATTTATATTCTAACTTGAATGAAAAAATTTAATTAGCTGATGAAGCTAAAAAAATAAACTGAGAATGTTTAGTTATAAAAACAGCAAAAAAATTCCAATAATCTTACGAAAAAATACATTTTTTAATACATCGGAATATTGTCCTTTTATATTTCCGAGCATTAATGATAAAATCCATTATGTTCAAAATTTTTTTCAATTTTTACGGATATATTCCGAGTTTTTTTTTTTAAATAGAGCGTTTATTCAAACTTTAGGAGACAAATTTACTATATTAAAAAATTGTCCAAGTTTTGGGAAAATTTTCCAATATTTCTCGGAAATAATTTCCGGAAATTCGGAGCTTTTTCTAATAATATGGAAATATTTTCTTGTGTATTCAATGAATATATTTTCGAAATTTTTTGACACTGAAAGTACATATCTTGTTATCAAAATAAAATATCAGAAATATTATCAATACAAATACACTAAAGCTTCACTTATAGAGAACTTCTCTGATTGGCTGATCCAATTCGCAGCAACCAATGAAAATGTTGGTTAGTTTTGATTGGTCGACAAGTTAAAATAAGTGAGACTTCGAACTTTTAAAATAAATGCGACTTCAAATAAGCGAGACTTTAAATAAGTGAAGTTTCAATGCATCAATTTCGTAAATTAAAAATTGTTTACCATAAAATGTATATTAAAAACCAATTACTTCTGGCAACATTGTACCTTACTAAATAAAGTTCTTTTTTGAATTTTCAGTTTTGGAAAACGGACAGGTGGTAGTGCAAGAAGACCCAACGAATGTTTCGTTCTCGAGCCATCCGAGATGATAGTGGTAAGTTTATAAAGGAAAAAAATTTATCAAAAATTATTAAAAATCTGGCCATTTTGTAACCAGCTCTGAAATTTGAGTCATTAATCACTCAGTCTACTGTGCTAATTTATCTTCCTGAGATAAAATTAAAAGAACCGATGAATATTTCTCGTTTAGGTTAAAACGCTATTCGCGCCTTAAAACTAATTAATCAACTCTCTGACACGTGAAACGACAATAACGACATACAGTGTATCGATTTTTAATAGCTCAAGAAAGTCATTAAACCTTCGTGCTTGATTATCATTATCAACATTAAAGCATATAAGGACCAGGAAGAGGGTGTTAAAATCGTGTCAAGTTTATTTTTAGTATACATATTTTTTGAACCCATTTTGCCGATATTAATAAACTTAATGAAGTTGCCGCCGTGCCAAGTGGAAAATTCGTGAATTATGTGTATACGTATTATTATAACACCTACGCATGTTAATTATGCGATATACTCTACTCCAAGAGTATCAACGTGAAAGACAATGCTGTCCAGACGAGACTGGAGACACGATGGGTGAGACAGTTAATCGATAGCCATTCTCGAGTTGTGCCCACCTTGTTTTCACACTCTGAGAAACAAATATTTTTTATGTGTAGAAACTATTTTTTATGAAATGCGCCTTAACTTTTTATTTTAACTGTATACTTTCTGCAGGAAATAAACTATTATTCTTAATAATTTTACGGTTTCTTTTAAAGTCTATACAAATCTTTTTTTTTATTTATTTTTGTTTAGAAAAAAGAACTACGCGAAAAAGATAAAAATAACCTTCCACTCTGTATTGACTAAACCAGGAATAAGAGTGTGCACAGCTAACAATTTTTTTTGCGTTGAAACCGTGTTTATGATTATTTCTCAAATTTAAATTTTATGATGTTCATTTAATCAAAACACTCATATTACGCACAGACCCACAAAAAATAAAATTTTGTACGAGACCCTACACTAGTGTATTCTTACGTATTTTTCATATAAATATGAATCCGAAGTCAGAATTACTAGATAGGTACCTTTTAAGATAATCTCCAAAAAATTTGAAAATCAAAACCAAAAAAAAATTTTTTTTGTCCGGGGCAATATGCTAGTGTATTTCTACATATTTCTCTCCGCTAAATCCGAATCTGCAGTTAGAATAACCAGATTAAATAACATTTTTTAGATAATCTCGAAAAATTGCTCAGAAACCCCAAAAGAAACCCAAAAATTTTTTTTTTTCGCCGGGACAATATGCTAGTGAATTTCTACGTACCGACGTTACAATAACCAGATTGGATAAAATTTATCAGAAAATCTAAAAAAATTGCTCTAAAACTCGAAAAAATCGCTTTTTTGATATTATCTAAAAAAAATTTAGACAATCTGATTATTCTAACGTCCGATTCGGATTCAGCAAAGAAATCTACGTAGAAATATACTAGCATATTGTCCCGGAAAAAAAAATGTTTTTTTTTGAGATTTGTAGAGGTTTTTGATCAATTTTTTGAGATTATCTCAAAAATATTAACCAATCTGGTTATTCTAATGTCGGATTCAGATTCAGCGGAGAAAAATACGTAGAAATACACTAGCATATTGTCCCAGACAAAAAAAATTTTTTTGGGGGGTTTCTGGACAATTTTTAGAGATTATCTCAAAGATTTTAGCCAATCGGGTTTTTCTAACTTCGGATTCAGCGGAGAAATTTCTCTCTCTAGTTCTTAGTGACAAAAATATCCATTTTCATCTTCAATGTCGGAAAACTGGTTACTTTTTTCGGCAAATATAAATATAAATATACATTTTCGAAATAGTAAAAATTATAATAAATTTCAATTCGATAAAATTCAAATTATGCCCTACAGCATTTTCGGAATTTAAAAATTGTGAGATTCACATTCGAAGAAGAAAATTTTATGTTATACATTTTTTACACTTCCAGGGTGTCTACTAACCGGGAAAACAGGGAATTTAAATTGACCGAGAAAAACCGGGAATTAACCGGGAATTTTTTTTCTGGGATAATAAATTCTTTTCAAATTTCAATTATTTTCTTTAATTTTCAATTATTTTTTACAATTCTCAATTATTTTCTTCCATTTGGAATTATTTTCATTAATTTAAAATTACTTCTTCATTTCTCAATTATTTTCTTCGATTTTCTAGTATTTTCTTCAATTGCCAATTATTTTCTTCAATTTTCAATTATTTTCATCAATTTCTAATTAATTTATTTAATTCTGAAATATTTTCTACCATTTTCAATTATTTTAATCGATTTTTAATTATTTTCTTCAACTATAAATTATTTTTTTTTTAATTGCCAATTATTTGATTCAATTTTCAATTATTTTCTTCAATTTTTAATTATTTTCATCAATTTTCAATTATTTTCTTCATATCTCAACTATTTCCTTCAATTTTTAATTATTTAATTAATTATTCAATAATTCTCGACTTTTTTCAACTATTTTTTCAATTATCATTTATTTATTTCACATCTCAATAACTCCTTCATTTTTCAATTTTTTTTTCTGTAATCAATAATTCTCGGATTTTTTCAATATTTTTTTTCAATTATCAATAATGTTTTTGAAACTTGAATTCAATTCATCAATTATTATTCAACAATTTTCATAAAATCGCATTTTCTTCAATTTCAGATTGTATTCTACAATTTTTAATTAATTTCTTTAAATTACAATTACATTCTTCATTTTTTATTGTTTTTTTCAAATTCTATAATTCCTGGGTTGTTCAATTTCTTTTTTCTTCAATTATCAGTTATTTTCTTCTACTTTCAATCCCATTGTTCAGTTCTTGAATTATTTTCTTTAATTCTCAATTATAATTTTTGACATTCAATTCCATTCTTAAATTTTCAATTTTTTTTTTAATATTCAATAACTCTAGGCTTTTTATAATGATTTTTTTTTAAATTCTCAATCATTTTCTCCAATTTCCGATTATTTTTTCATATTTCTTTCAGTTTCTCAATTTCTTTTAATTTTCAATTTCTTCTCAATTTTCTTCAATATTTAACAATTCTCAGCTTTTTTAAATTATGTTTTTCTTTCAATTTGTATTTAAATTGAGAATTTTTAAATTATTTTCATCTCGACTTTTTTCAATTATCAGTTATTTATTTCATGTTTCAAAACCTCCTTCAATTTTTAATAATTTTCTTCTATTTTCAATTTAATTGTTAAATTATTTTTTTCAATTCTCAATTAATTTCTTTAAATAACCATTCTATTCTTCAATTTTTAATGTTTTCTTCAATATTAAATAATTCCTGTCATTTTACATTTTTTTTTGTAATTATAAATTATTTTCTTCTTTTTTCAGTCCAATTGTTTAGTAATTTTCTTTAATTCTCAATTATTGTATTCGAATTTCAATTTTATTTCTCAATTTTCAATTGTTTTTTTAATATTCAATAATTCTGTGTTTTTCTGATTTCAATTTGATTATTTAATTTCCAATTTATTTCTTTAATTTTGAATTATTAACTTAAATTTTAAATTATTTTTTTGGATTTTCTATCTAGTTGACCAATTTTCAATTATATTCTTTTAATTTAATAACCATTGTTCAATTTTTTCAATTATTGTTCAATTGTAGATTAATATTTACTTTTTTTTTTAATTTTGTTTCTAATTGTCAAATATCTTTGTCATTGTTTAATTATTTCTTTCCATTATTAATTATTTCTTTTCATTACTAATTGTTTCTTTTAATTCTTAATTATTATTTTTTGTAAAGTTTAATATTTAATTCTTTAATTCTCAATTTTTTTCTTTGAATTTCAATTATTTGCTTCAATTATCAACTGTTATCTTCAATTTTTGTAGCCATTTGTAGGTCTATTCATACTTAAAATAAATTTTAAGTTTACAAGAGAAAAAACCGGGAAAAATAGGAAGAAAAATCGGGAAATGACCGGGAATTTTGTGGGACGTAATTAGTAGACACCCTGACTTCGCATTACGAAGTAAGAAAATTTTATGTTAAATATTAGTTAGATAACTAAAATTTCTATTATTAGAAATTATTATTATTATTATTTTTATTATTATTATTATATGTCAAATTGTAGTATTAATTCTAAATGAATTTTAAGTTAATTACATTTTTTTTAAAGAATAGTAGCACCTTTTAATTTACTATTAATTACTTGATTTAATTTTAAATTACATTTTCTACTTAATTACATTCATTGATTGCTCCAATTTAAAATTCTGTCAATATTTAAAATTTTTATAAAAAATAGTGTTTCACGATAATAATTGTTAAAACGTGTACGAAAGGTAGCTCCAGTTTTTTCTAACGGTAATTTCAATTGTTAAATTTTTCTCTTGCTTGTACTGTTAGACCTTTTTAAGTACAAGAAATAAACGTAATTAACATACTGCCACATTATATTTTAAAGTCGATAACAGTAAACATTTTCCTCAAGGGTATTAATTTATTCTTTAATCATTTGTTTTCAAATTACAAATATTCACATAATTCACTTTATAATTAAATTAATTGTTGTATATAGAAAAGTGTCTTTCTCATATCTTATGAAAAACGTGCACTCTGAATCTTAATTAGTTAAAAATAACTAATTTGAAAACAAAAACTCAGTTACTAATTCAAATCGTTGTATTTCTAGTAATCATTTAGTAAAAAATAACTAATTATTAGTCAAATTTAGTTTTAGGTTATGTCAAAATAACTAATATTTTAGTAAAACTTTGTTTATTAATTCAATTAGTCAAATTTTAACTATTTTTTAGTTGTTTTTACTAATAATTAGTCATTTTTTACGAACAATTAGTACTTTTTCACTAATTGCTAAACCAAGAAGTAAGTCAAGATTTATTGCTTTTCTGAAAAGTTTTTAAATTTATATTTTTAAATGCAAATAAATAAATATTGTTAAGAAATTAAAAAAATATTTACAGTATTTTATGCAACGCTAAAGAAAATTGTATTTATATTTACGCTAACTAATAAAATGCCCTCTTAGTTTAATTTACTAATTTTTATTAGGTATTTTTAATTTTTATTATGTTATTTTTACCATTAATAACTTCTATCTTTGCTAAAAATTAATTTTCAAAAATAAAATTAGTTTGAAACTTAACCTTTGTGTGCAGCACCTGATAAGATAGATTTCTGTAATAGTAGAAAGCTTCCCGATCCAGACAAGTGCTGCCCTCTACTGTAAACTCCAAACTTCTTTATCGACAATTGGACGGACCGATAAATTAAACTTGATTTTAAATTCTCTTTAAGGAAATTAAGGCCATCAGTTCAATAGTCAATACTTTCAATGTAATTTAGAAATCTTGCACTAGTTTAGTTTCGTTTATGTTGTCAGACGTTTCGGTTCTAATTTTTCCAAACTTTTTGTTTAGTTTTTACGACCACTTACAGTCTTATGATTTACTTTCATCTGTGTTAAAATTCAAGGACCGCATAATGTAATTTGTGTTAGCGAGTGAAGTGAAAGGCAAATTTAAATTTTATTTATGCAAAAATAATTTTTTACATTTATAAATAATTTATTTCATTGGTAAATTGTTTATAATGTTTATCGAAAACAGTGTCAAATGTGTTCGGATTTAAAGAATGATGCTGGGAAATACAAATAATAATAATAACAATAAATAAATACAATATAACTGAAATAATTTTGAGTAATATGTATTAAAATTTTTAAAAATTACCATAATTATAAAGTTTTTTTTTGTAAACCTCTATATCTCTATAAATATCTTGAAATGAAAATGAAACGAATTTAATTCAGTTATGATGATTTGGATTGTTTTTGTTTTTGAACGGAGATGAAGGAAATCGATTTGCTAATACCAATCTGAATAAAAAATTTATAAATTCAGAGAGAGTTTTGAAAGCCCGGGGATGGTTAATTTAAACACATAAAAAACGCTACCAGCACTGAATATTATAAATTTAAAAACCGAATTACGCAATGCAGAAAGAAGAAGTGCATCAAGTGTGACGTTGATATGTAGAAGATACACCAGATATTATGAATCCGACTTCCTGTCGCCTTTATAAAGCGCCAGCAGGTCTCGTATCTTCTTATCTCAACCGTCAAGAGATACAAATTGCAACGCATCATAATTCTGCTGCATTTCGTTCCAACTTTTCTCAATTTATTACAATTCAATTACAAACAATCAATTAAAATTATTAAAAGTTAGTGGCAACATCTCCAAATTGTCGATATAGAAAATTTCGTGTAATTTTACTTGAAACCAACATAACCTGAAAAAGTGACAGCTGAAAATAAACCCGATATAATTATCCAAAGGATCTAAAGAGTAATATTTAAAGTGTATTTTCAAGCCTTTTTAATTGTATCTTTCAAATTATGACTATTTAAAAGTAATTTAAAGAAATTATAACGGTTTTAAAATTAAAAATCGAAAAAGTTGACACTCGTGTAATTTAAGAGAAATTTCGATAAATGACGGTAACAACATTAATTATTAATTAATTAAATAATAATAATCTCCGTAAACTCCTGAAGTTAGTTACTATTTATATTTATTCATTTTTTTTCTATCCACGTTTAAAAACTTGAAGTGAAGTTGTTACACTTTTTTTCAATTATTTTTATCATTTTTAAAGTACTTTTGTCAACTCTAAAGTATTATTGTCAATTTTCAAGTATTTTTGCGATTCTGAATTTAATTTTTTCAAATATCAATTATTCTCTTCAATATCTTTACATTATTGACATGAATATGTAAATTTATTACACAAGTTTTCATTTACTTCTGTCATTTTTCAATTATTTTTTTCTATCTTTAAATTATTGCCAGAAATATTTAAATTCTCAACACCGCTGTTTCTATTCTTCCCTTTGTTAATTTTCAATAATTTTTTTTGAATTTCAATTTCTTTTGTCATTACTCAAGTATTTTTGTCATTTTACGATTATTTTCTTCATATTTCTATTATTTTTGCAATTTTAGAATTATTTACTACAAATTTCAATTATTATTTTATTCAAATTATTGAATGCGACCTATTAATATTTATAGTAATTATTATTGTCATATCAAGTTTTAATTTTATTGTTACTTGAAATAAATTTTTAAATTTTATATTGTTATGAGCTTTTGCCCGTAAATAAATAAATAAATAAATAAATTTTTATTGTCATGAATTTTTAATTTATTATATGTATATTAGTTTTCAATTATTTTCTACAAATTTCAATCATTTTCTTAATTATTTTTATTATTGCCATGAGTTTATTAAATTTGTACATTTTTTTCCAATTAATTTTAACAAAATTGAATTATTTTCTTTAAACTTAAATTATTCTCTATAAATTTTTTATTTATACGCCAGCTTTCAATTGTTTATGTCATTATTCAATCAGTTTCAATTGTTCTGTCAATTTTTCAATTATTGTCTTTAAATTTTTAATTTTATGCACCAGTTATCAATTATTTTTTTCAAATTACAATTATTTTTGTTATTGTTCAATTTAATTTTTTTTTATTGTCATGAACTTTTAATTTTTTTACTTTTTCAATTATTTTCTTCAAATTTTAATTATTTTTTTCATATTTGAATTTTTTTACCATTTTTGAATTATTTTCTTCAAATTTCAATTATTATCTTCAAACTTCAAAAAATTTCATCAAATTTTTAATTTTTTTAAAGTTATCAATTATTTTTGTCATTTCTCAATTATTTTTTTAAATTACAACTATTTTCGTGAATATTCAAATATTTTTGACATTTTGGAATTATTTTCTTTAAATGCAATTTTCTTCAATCTTTTTATTATTGTCATAAATTTATTAACTTTTGAAGATTAGTTTTCAATTATTTATGTCATTATTCAATTAGTTTTTTCACATTTTAATTACATCGTTAATTTTTCAATTAATTTATACTATTTTTCAGTTAATGCATTAAATTATTTATTTTTTTACTTCATTTTTAAATATACATTTCTTATTTTTTATTATTTTTTTTCTAAATTTCAGTTATTTATGTCATTATTCAACTATTTTCTGCACATATACATTTTTTGATATTTTTTTCAAGTTTCAATTACTTTCTTGAAAATTTTATTATTTTTTTCAATTTTCCAATTGTTTAAAAAGTGTAATTTCTACACCAGCTTTTGTAATTATTTATGTTATTACTCAATTAGTTTATTTACTACATTTTACTTATTTCTTCAATATCTCAATTATTGTGCGAAAATTAAAATTTTTTACACTATAGTTTCAAACTTTTGTTTCAAATTTTAATTAATGTCGTCATTCTTTAATTATTTTTTTGTAACTTTAATAATTGTTCTTGAAATTTTTTAATTAATTACTGCAAATTTCAATTATTTCGTTTCAATTTTTGTCATCATTATTTGATTTTTAATCAATTTTTCAATTACTTTTGTCATTTACAACTTTTTTTTCAAATTGAATTATTTTTGTCATTATTTAATTATTTTCTACATATTTCAATTATTTTTGCGATTTTTGAATTTTTTTTCAAATTTGAATGGCTTTTTCTGCTGGCGTATATATAACTCTATATTGCTTATTTACTTTTTTTTATTTAAAAACTTACTATTTAATTACTTTTTTTATTTAAAAGCTCATTATTTACTCACTTTTTTGCTAGTATTTAAATAAATGTATTCTATGTAGAATCAAAAATTTATATTAATTTCATCATAATTTAAAAAATATTAATTATGTAGAAATTAAATTGAAAATTCTAATGAGGAAAACTGTTGAAACTAAATCAAACATATAATATAATATAATTAAGCGTAAACTTTGACCTGCTTTGACTTTAAAACAAACTTTGACATTTTCAAGTTTAATGTTACGAATGACGAGAGTATGCGAATATTAATCATGCTATTAAATAACAAGAAATAACAGAAAAACTGTATTCACGTTTGTTTTTTTTTTTTTATTAATTATAACAAAGTAATTGAATTGAAAGAAAAACATTTTTCTCTACGTGTCCTTTCTATGGTGGATTAATATTGTTTATTTTTCTGTGGCGGTTCTCCCACGTGAATTTTCCAACCCCCACATGTTTATTCATTTTTTTTAGTAGTGCAGAGGCGTATCTAGGTTCACGAGAGCCGGGAGCTGTTAAAACTGCAGAATTGGCCCCATGAACTTTAACCTTTTTCTTTTCTCCTCATCATTTCGCGTGTCTTCCCAATCCCACCCCCCTTTAATGCAGATAAAGAACTGCTTTTTCCTTCTGAGATCTTTTATATGTGTACTTTTCTCTTCAACTTTTAATCATTTCTTTTTTACCACTGTTTCCATATTCAAGTTTTTCAAATTACGGGAAATTCCTTTCTTTTCAAAAGAAATGGATTCGTTCCAATTTCCGGGAAGTATGAATATTCTGCGCATTTTATTTTAGGTGAAATTTACGTTAGAAGAAAAATACTTTTCAAATGGTAATTTATTATAATTTTTTTTAACATGTCCGCCATATTGGATTCTTCATTTTGAATTTTAAAAGGAATATCTTTGCATAAATAAAAGTAGACATATAATGAAGTATATCCAAGTTTGAAATATCATATTTTTTTCCAATTAATCTAAATTTAAACTTAATGAAATTTGAATTTATGAAATGTTTTAATTGATCAAAATATACCTTGTTATTTAATTTTTTATCCAAATTCCAAATAAGTAATTTTTAGTTTCCAAATGTAAACGCCACGAAATTTTAATTAATGAAAATAAACATTTATTCTATTTACTTTCTATCCTCATAAAAATTTATCCAATTTCAAATTGAGTCGAATTTTAATTTATTACATTTTTAAACAATCTGGATGTAAATTTTTCTACATTAGAAATATATTCAATATTCAATTAATCTAAATGACAATTTTTTCAATTATACTCAATAATAACTTTTATTTTGTTTTCCATTTATCATTAAACATCAGTTTATCCAATTTTCAATAATTTATCTAAAATTCGAAACTAATTAAAAAAAAAAACTAACTAAAACTTATTATTTACTTTCCAATTGATTTAAAATTAAACTTATTCTATTTTTAATTGTTCAAAATGTAAATTTTGCCAATTATCAAATATCAAATGATTCAATTAAAATTTATCCCTTTTCAAATTCATCTCTAAAATTAAAACTTCTCCAAATTTAAATTCATCTTATTTTGTTCTAAGATTTGAATTCGTTAAGTTTTTAACTGACTCACATTTTATTTTATTTACTTTTCAAACTATTCAATAGCAAAATTTTTCAATTTTTATAGTTGTTTTAAACGTTGTTTGTGAATTAATATCATTTCGAGTTAATTCAAATGTCAATTTATTCAATTTCCAAATTACCCCGAATGTAAATTTACCGAATTTTCAATTATGTAAATTTATCCAAGTTTTAATTAACGAAAATTAAAATTTATTGAATTTATTATAAATCCAAACATAAATTTATCTAAATTTTAAAAAGATTCAAATTAAAATTCATCCAATTTTGAATTAATCCAATTGTAAGTTTATCCAAATTTAAATTTCTAACTTTTAATTAATCGTACTGAAAATTAATTCAAATTGAAACTTAAAATTGAAATCATATATGTAGTATAATAGATCAATTTTTGTTAAATTTATTCGTGTTCATTTCATTTTTTAGAAAACATTTCAAGGATTAAAAATGTATTAATTTTTTTTACTTATATTCAAGGATAAAATATTTTTGACATTATTCTTATTTTAAGAATTTAATAATCTTGAAATAACAAAAATTTCTTAAATCAAAACTTCATTCTTAAGGTTGTTCAACCCATTGACATAACCTCAAACTAGAAAATGGGTTTTCACGTAAAATAAGAATATTATTAAAATTGATTTCATACAATTTTAAAAGACCCAGTTGTACATTTTGAAAAACATTAGGTTAAGACAAAAATTGTTATTAAATAGTAATTATTTAAAATTTTTGTGTTTTTTGTTTAAAGTTTGTAAAGAATTGTAATTTTTATTCAATTTTGACAAATAACAGCTCATTTTGATCTTTAAAATATTTTCTACAAATTTTGGTGGACTTTGTTAATAATGTAATATTTTTTAACATAATTATTAAACAAATAAAACCTTTTTATTATATATTTTTTAAACCAAAAATATTTTTAAAAAATTCAGCAAACAGACTTCTAGAGAATATTTTAAATATTAAAATGAGGTATTATTTGCCAAAATTAGATGGAAATTACATTTTCACAAACTTTAAAGAAAGAACACAAAATGTTAAATATTTATTATTTGGTAGCAAATTTTGTATAGACCTAATTTTTTTTTTAAAAAAATGTACAACTGTGTCATTTCAAACTGGATGAAACCAATTTTAATAATATTTTTATTTTATGTGAGAAACCATTTTCTAGTTTGAGGTTATGTCAATGGGAACAAGGCATATGAAAATATTCTTAATTTAAAAATGTTCTTCTTATTTGAATAAGATTATATTCTTAAAAAAAAGAATAACATCAAGAATATCTTATTCTGAAATAGTGGATCCAAAAAATATTCTTAAAAGAATATTTTTTCTTTCTTCATTTTCTTAAGAACATTTACCTTAATTAAACCATTAATTAAAAAACCATTTAAGAGTGTTAAAATGGCCAATAGAAAAACTGATTGAAAATTAGTAATTGTGGTTTAGGTAATTTACATGCTGGAATGTTTTTTGATGTTTTTTTTTTCTTTTTTCTAAACGTGTCTTTCTCGACCCGTTTATCTGTTTTAGCGAGTTAATTACGACAATTATGTATTAGTTATCGTCGTATATACAGTGACGTTGCCTGGTGTTAAAATCTGACTTCTAGTAATTAGCCGCACATCTTGAGATAATATGCTACTGATGATACTGCAAATTACCGTATAGTTCTTAGCTTCCTACGAGGCTGACTGGGCACGAATAATATTAATCCACCTGACTCCAATCTAGCTCGTTTTCACCTTACCCATATGAATTTCTCGAAGAGTAATTTTCCCCCCTTGAGAATCTTTGGCAATTTAATTTCAATTAAGAGACGGAAACTTGAAGTTATTAATTTCCTTCCATAAAAAAGACCTTCTAGATTTTTTTCTTGAAAAAAAACTCAAAGACTTCCAAACAAATAGACTGAGCTTTTTTATAGATTTTTTAATAGCATTTTCTAGCATAGGGGTATTTTGTCATTTTTCATTAATAACTTTTGAAAACTAAGTCCAGCAACATTCGCTATATTTTTCCTGTAACCTACACGTAAAAATATACAAGTATACCAAGTTTCAAATCTCTAGGTCAAATATTTTGGAAAATAAGAGAGGGGGGGGGGGGGCACGGTTTTTTTACAGGGTGTCTACTAACCGGAAAAACCGGGAATTTAAATTGACCGGGAAAAACCGGGAATTTTCCGTTTTTTCTGAGATAATAAATTCTTTTCAATTTTCAATTATTTTCTTCAATTTCCAATTATTTTCTACAGTTATTTCTTCAATTTTCAATTATTTTCTTCAATTTTCAATTATTTTCATCAATTTCTAATTAATTTATTTAATTCTGAAATATTTTCTACGATTATCAATTATTTTAATCAATTTTTAATTATTTTCTTCAACTATAAATTATTTTTTTGAATTGCCAATTATTTGATTCAATTTTCAATTATTTTCTTCAATTTTTAATTATTTTCATCAATTTTCAATTATTTTCTTCATATCTCAACTATTTCCTTCAATTTTTAATTATTTAATTAATTATTCAATAATTCTCGACTTTTTTCAACTATTTTTTTCAATTACCATTTATTTATTTCACATCTCAATAACTTCTCAATTTTTTAATTATTTTCTTCCATAATCAATAATTCTCGGCTTTTTTCAATATTTTTTTCAATTATCAATTATGTTTTTGGAACTTGAATTCAATTCATCAATTATTATTTAACAATTTTCATAAAATCACATTTTCTTCAATTTCAAATTATTTTCTACAATTTTTAATTAATTTCTTCAAATTACAATTACATTCTTCATTTTTTATTGCCTTTTCTAAATTCTATAATTCCTGGGTTGTTTAATTTTTTTTCTTCAATTATCACTTATTTTCTTCTACTTTTAATCCCATTGTTCAATTCTTGAATTATTTTCTTTAATTTTCAATTATAATTTTTGACATTCAATTTTATTCTTCCATTCTTCAAATTTCAATTAGTTTCTTCAATTTTCACTTATTTTTTCGAATTTCTTTCAGTTTCTCAATTTCTTTCAATTTTCAATTTCTTCTCATTTTTCTTCAAAATTTAACAATTCTCAGCTTTTTTAAATTATGTTTTCCTTTCAATTTTTATTTAAATTGAGAATTTTTAAATTATTTTCATCAATTCGCAATTATTTCCGTCGATTTCTAAATTTTTCTGCTGTTTCCAAATATTGTATTTAATTTTTAAGTGCTTTCTTTAATTTTTAATTATTTTCTTCAATTTTTAATTATTTTGTTCAATTTTCAATGGTTTGTTTCAATATTCAGTAATCTCGACTTTTTTCAATTATTTTTTTTTCAATTATCAGTTATTTATTTCATGTTTTAAAACCTCCTTCAATTTTCAATAATTTTCTTCTATTTTCAATTTTATTGTTCAATTATTTTTTTCAATTCTCAATTAATTTCTTTAAATAACAATTCTATTCTTCAATTTTTAATGTTTTCTTCAATATTAATTAATTCCTGTCATTTTCCATTTTTTTTTAATTATAAATTATTTTCTTCTTTTTTCAATCCAATTGTTCAGTAATTTTCTTTAATTATCAATTATTGTATTCGAATTTTAATTTCAATTGTTTTTTTTAATATTCAATAATTCTGTGTTTTTCTGATTTCAATTTGATTATTTAATTTTCAATTTATTTCCTCAATTTTGAATTATTAACTCTTAAATTTTAAATTATTTTTTTGAATTTTCTATCTAGTTGACCAATTTTTAATTATATTCTTTGAATTTAATAACCATTGTTCAATTTTTTCAATTATTGTTTAATTGTAGATTAATATTTTTTTTTTTTTAATTTTGTTTCTAATTGTCAAATATCTTTGTCATTGTTCAATTATTTCTTTCCATTTTTAATTATTTCTTTTCATTATTAATTGTTTCTTTTAATTCTTAATTATTATTTTTTGTATAAAGTTTAATATTTAATTCTTCAATTCTCAATTATTTTCTTTGAATTTTAATTATTTTCTTCAATTATTAACAGTTATATACAATTTTTGTAGCCATTTGTAGAACTATTTATACTTAAAATAAATTTTAAGTTAACAAGAGGAAAAACCGGGAAAAATCGGGAAATGACCGGGAATTTTGTGAGACGAAATTAGTAGACACTCTGTTTTAAAAAAAAAAGTTTTTCCTTGATAACGCTATGAGCATCACGTTCAATCATGTTCGCAATATTTTTCCTGTAATCTACATGTAAAAATACCTGAATGTACCAAATTTCAACTTTCTATCTCAAATAGTTTGGCCGCTAGGAGGAGTGGGGGGGGGGGGGGAGGGTAATGGTTCTGGGCGACGGACAACCGAATAAAAACATAAGGATTCCGTTTTGACGGTTCGTGTTCGGAACCCTGAAAATGTTAAAAATTTTTAGTAAATAGAAATTTACTAATTTTTTATAGTTGTGTAACATAACCTAAAAATGATTTTAACTAATATAAATAAGTCATTTTTTACTAATGTAATTATAGAAGAATTACTAAATGAAATAGTAACCGTGTTCTCACTATGAAATTAGTATTTTTTAATTTTAATTGGAATTTATAGAATAGTTTTTATTAAATATATATTTTTTAAATTTTCCACAAAAACATAAAGAGTTTCAAATTATTTGGAATTAATTTTGGTTCAAAAAATTTAGATTTTTTATTACTCCAGTTAATAATAAATTATGATTGATAAATAATCCATAGAATAAAAAAGCTTGAAATTAAAATTCGGTAAAATAGAAATTATGTCAAATAAAGATTCGATGAATAATTTTTGTGTAGGTAATGATGGGAAACATACATAATTCGATAAATTTGGAAATTGAAAATAAGGTCCAATTTTGCATTTAGATCTGCTTATTAAAAATTGAAAAATTGGGAATTTCCAATTGTGAATTGGTTAAGTTTAAACTTAAATCAATTAGAACGATTGGATAAATTTACATTTGAATCAGCTGAAAATTGGAAAAATTTAGTTTAGATTATGTTAATATTAAATAAATTAAAATTTAGATCTGTTCTAAATTGTCTGAATTCAAATTTGAATCTATTTAAAAAAAAATAAGTAATTATAATTTAGAAATATAAAATTGGGTAAATTTACAATAACATCTATTAAAAATTGAACAAATTTACGTCAATTGAAAATTGTATAATATTATTTAATCAATTAAAAATTGGATAAATTTTAATTTGTAAGTTAAAACTTGGATTAATTAAAATTGGAAATATTGAAGAGAATTTAGATCAGTTGAAAACTAAAATAAATTTAAGTTAGATTAAATTCAAAATATTTCAAACTAACTTAAAAACCAGAAAATCTCAACCTATAAATCATAAACTTGACATTTTATGTCGGCCAGGATCATTCTGAGCAACTTGAAGTTTGTTGTTTTTAATCAATTTGATACCCAACTGAAAATGACACATATGATAAATGTTTCTGATTTTCCTTTTTCATTTTTCTTGTTTATTCTATGCATTTTTCTTCAGAAGTTTTATTTCTAATTTATGGTCCATTTGAACTGTGGGAAAATATAATTAAACAATTGAATTGATATTTTCTAGAAATCCAATCAGTTGATTATAATTTAAATTCAATAAATATATCATGCAGTAATATTTTCGGATTTTTACTTTTTTTCGATGCTGCTATCTAAAAATAGATTTAATCTAATGTTACTTAGACTATGACTATCTCAAATGAATAAAAGTTCAAAGCTCTCTTATCGGATTTCTGATAGTTTCCGTATACAGATGGTAAACTTGTTGTTTTGAAAATCTTCTATCTGAAAATTGAAAAGTATCCATTTCTAGGAAAATCGTGATTTGATAACGATTATCGATTATCAATAACAAATTTATTTCCTCAGCTTTGTATCTCGTTAATTCAATTTTATACTTTATATATATATATCTTGGTTTAAAATAGATCTCAAGATTTTTCAATTTATATGTTTACAATTTTATTTTATTGCTAAAAATATACTTTTCTCAATTTATTTCGTTGATAAACCAATTAAAATCTTTCTCTGATGTCTTCTATGTATTTTTTAAAATCGAATTACCACGAGTCGGAAATATGATAACAAACTTTAATTAGCACGGCACATTTACTCGCGTGAAATGAGCATTTGGCATATTTTAATTTTCATGTTCAAATTCCATCTTGACGTACGTACACAAAATATGCATTTGCAGACTGTACACTGGCATAAAAAAGATATGAATTTAGAAAGAAAAAACGAAAAAATGTATGGAAAAAAGAGGGACATTTCAGCTTAAAATAAACTGTCTCTCAGGCAAAAATGTCAAGTCGCGAAAAGGAATTTCATTTTCCAAGTCCCTACTCAGTCACGTTTTTCATTTATACAAAGACTCGTTGATTTCAAAATATTTTACCAGACAAGTTTAATGAATAATATACATATAAAACAATTGATAATGCATATACCATTGTCAAAAATGTGTCGTCAATTTTTTTTCAATTCAAAAACAAAAGCATTTTAAATAAAAAAAAAATCTTCTGCCATATTGAATCCGCCATTTTGAATTTAGAGAACTCTGACTATAGATTCATAGCCACCGAATATATTCAAATGATAATATTTCTTAAAGATTTTAAGACAATGCTGGAATAATAATTCAATAATTTTATGAAATCTCAAAAAATGCTATTTATAAAATATAATAATATTATTTATTCATGGTTCATTTAATATAAATTTACAATCTTGGAAAAGTTGTTACTAGATAAATTTAAAAAAGTACAGATGAAAAGTATAGGTTCTAAAAATAGCAATAAATTATGAACCTATAAAAAATTCAAGAAAAAATTGATCCTCTAGTGATAAATTTAATTCGATACTCATTCAGAGCGTCATATAACATTTCTGTAATAGGATTACACAATCTCCATAAGCCTCTTGTCAATATTGAGACTTTTTTTTTATCGTTTCCGCTTTGTAAACTCAACTAGAGCTCTTCCCATGATTCCCTTGCACCGTTTTCTGAAGAAAAAGGTGTGGAGAAGAACCTCAATTCTTTTTTCCTTGAGAATCATGTTTTTCCCCTTGTGATCGCTGGAGCATGAACGACAAACCCTTTGACGTACTTTTCTACGCACAATATATATTTATGTACATTTAATATAGATTTAAATGAAAAACATTTATGTAGACATTTTCCGCACATAATTTTACAAAAATACAACAACCTTGGAATATTAATTTTTCATCAACGTTATTTATTTTCATAAACACATAAACTAAATATAGGCGAAAAACAAGCGATGATGATACATTTTTAATTAAAATTTTAATAACAAGAATGTTTGGCTGATATGATTTTTATGTAAACTAATAATAATCGTTCACCATAATTTTGAATTTCTGCGTTACCAAATAAATAAAAGTTTGGTCAAATGATAATTTTGATATTTTTATGATATTTTTTTAATAAACAAATGGAATTATTTTATTGTTCCAAATCGTAAAATTACGTTTTCCTTTGATATGTATTTCAATTCTCCTTACATTCAAGATGAAGTATTTAACATTTGTTTGTTAAAAAAATAGAATTTTTCATTTAAAATATTAATCTTTTTTAAAAAACTTATGGTATTTAAAAGTGGGTATATTTATGAGTAAAAATCAGTTATTGACATGTATTTCGATGTCTCCCGTTGATAAAAGGCTTATTCAATAATTTTCAAAAATATATAAATCTAATTTAAAGCTCAGTTCAATAGGAAGTTAGTTCATGGTCCGTGTAATATGATTCCTATTCAATGTTCAGAATAATATAATGCTAAAGCAAAATTTCTTTTAAAGTAATTAAAATTCAAGTTTACGTAAAATGAATATTAAAATACCAATTAAACTGTAATAATAAACAATTCAGCATTTCATACTTTTTAATTTTTAGTCGTAAAAGTAATAAAAATTTTCCAATTATTATCAATAATTGCTTAATGACATTTCTAGTTTATCAACAAATAACATAAAATGAAGATTTTAAACATTTAGATTAAGGATTTTTAAAAAAAACTAACTAGTTTTTTAATCTTTTGATTACAAATATCAACATTTTAGACATATCTTAGTATAATTTATTGATTCTAGATTATTATAAGAATTTTAAATGCTTGATATTTAAAATATAATTTTTAGTCATTCTTTATAAATGATAAGCAAATATAACTTTAATAATAAATTTAATTAATTAATTATAAAAATTATATTTTAAATATGAAGCATTTAAAATACTTATAACCTAGAATAATAATAATACTAACAATTATTTAAATTGTTGATATTTTTAATTAAAAGATTTAAAAATTAGTCAACTTGGTTACAAATTTCAAATTTAAAAAGTTTAAGATCTAAAGTTTATATTATTTGTTTATAAACTAGAAAGTCCGAACATTAAATTATTCATACTAACAGGAAAAAGTAAATTATTTTTAAAGAAGAAAAAGCGGGAAATTGGATCATGATTAAATTATCATTTTATTATTTATTGTACTCAAACTTGGATTTGAATTATATTAAACGCAATTTTGAGTTAACATTATGATATCAAACACTTACAATGTTTATAATAATCTGGAATTAATTAGCATTTTATTATTTATTGTATTTAAACTTGAATTTTATATATTTTAAATAAAATTTTGAGTTAGCATTATATTATTCTGAACATTGAATAGGAATCATATTACACGGGCTATAAACTAGCTTCATATTGAACTGAGCTTTGAATTAGGATTATATATTTTTGAGAATTGAATAAGCCTTTTATCAACGGGAGGCCTCGATTTGTAAAGTAAACGTTAAAAGTTACAAATTTTTAAAAACTCCTAAACATAAATTTTTAATTGCTTATAACTTTTTAAATTTTTAATATTTTTAAAAACCGTTTTAGGATTTGATTTATAATAATTCACACTATTAGAAAATATATTTAGTTTTAATTTTCATCAATGTTGTTGAAATAGAGGGCCAACTTTGTAAATTCTGACTCAAATCAACGAGTCAAAGTAAGTTTTAGGTTAGATTAAACTACTTAATAAATTAATAGATTTCGGTCAACTAAATAGTTTAGTCATTGCTTACTTTAATATTAGCCAATTTTGACTACTGAATTAGCCCTTTTTTAATAACAATTTTAGTTATTTTTTTCCTAAATAAAATAGAAAAAAACTCGTTCTCGGTTTTACTATTAAATTAGTAATTTTTTGCTAATTCAGATTTAGGAAGTAAGGTAAATGTCCCAATTAGTGTCCTACTTAAAATTTTTCGGGAGTTTATCAAGAAAAAGTTCGTTTTATACTTTTTTATGGAAATAATTTTTTACATTTACATAAAGCTTCTCTTTTTCCGAATTGAAAATGATTTTGATTCAAGTTTTATTATAAAAATGTAATAAATTATCGTTTTTTTTAAATATAATGTTATTGTACCAATTTGTGCTCACACATGAAAAATGCATTGTCATTTTTTTTTTGATTTGTCAAAATAGACAACAAGACTATGGTTTTTCTGTAAAATTTTATATTTTTAAGTGAACCAAGATCATAAAACACAAATCAACACGAAGAATATAAAAAATTAAATTGAAAATATATATTTTTGACACCATTTTCGTATTATTTTTATTTTATTTTGAGCATTTAAATTCAGTTGAGTACAAATTGGTACATGGACACAAACTGGGACATTTACCTTAAGTAACATGAACCTTTTATACAAATAGTTAATATCTAATAAATAATTCAAATAAATTTAAATGAGAAGTTTGTAAAACAAATATTTTATATATAGGGGAGAAGGCCCCAAGATGGACATAGTTTCAATTTAATGCTCTAGTATCCAAACTGAATAAGATATATTAAAATATTTTATACCGGATGACAGTACAATATATTAGGTAACTTATGACCACAGGGATAAAATTTTATTTTCAATATAAACATTTTTAACTCATTTTTTCTAATTCTTAAAATTTCAGATCTGAAAGAAGTGGCCCCACTTCTTATATATTTATGATGGTGAATGCGAATTCAAAAAAAGTGAAATTGATACTAAATGGCAATTCGATGATATAAAAACTATGTCAAAAATATATTTAAAGGAAAAAAACTATATTAAAAAAAAATTTTGTTATAATTACTTGTTTAAAAATAGGATTGGTGTTCCTTGAATTTTGTAGAGTAGTGTATTATGCATGTGTGTATACGTATGAACACATATAAGTAAATTTATGAGTTAATGATTCTTGGTGCAAGTAACGATAGCACTAACTTGCTTTCCATTCATGCCTTGGGGTCACAATATACACTTGCACACATGTACAGTCTCTGTATTTGTGACTTTTATTAATGTATTTGTGCGAACAAAATTCTACTATCTACTACAACATTTAAAGATCCCAAGCTCCGGTTCTTACTCACGATCTCTGAGTCATAATAATTGAACTCGTGTGGGAAAAATTTAAATTAACTTCGTCTTTGTTGTGTTTGTTTTAATTGATCCGATTCTGATTTGTTTTTTTTTTCGGCTGTTGGGCTTTCTTCTTAGAATAATCATCTTAAATATTAAAATCAAATTAACTATTTTGAAATGAAATAAGATTTGAAATAAATTCAAATACAAAATAAAAATAATAACATTTAAATTAAAAAGTTTAAATAAAATTTTTTTTTAATTAAATAAGTAGAATAAAAGTTTTGAGAACAAAATGAGCTTGAAAATTTGGAGTGAAGTTTCCCCTGAAGGGGAGGATTGTTTTCTGCCATTTAACTGTCTAAAATTAGATCATTAGTTTGTTTTGGTTTGTCAGGGGACAACACGTCTGTCTCATTGGCGGAAGTAGGGTCAGTTTTGTCTGACAGGTTAAGTTCCGGTCCGACTGGTCTGGGTCCTTAGCGCGTTCGACTTTGAGAATAAAAGCGAGTGTGATTGGATTGGTAAATACATGCGTACGGTTTATTTGAAAGTGGATACTTGAATGAGATTATCTACAAACGAGGTACCAAGCGTTTCACAGTTCTATTGTTACTACAACAATAAACGAATATACGATATATATTCAATTCACGACAATGTGAAACAACGCGGAAGGAAGCAATAAGCAATCTTCAATCTCTTTTCTGTCTTCCAACTTCTCTAAACTGTTTAGTGTTCAGGCAATTCATTGTCATGTTATACAGGCCCGGATTGGCCATTCAGGATACCGGGAAAAATCCCGGTGGGCCGCCGCCAAGCGGGCCGGTATTTTTGTAGGTCTAATTAATAATTTAATTTATGTAATTAAATTTCATTTAACTTTCAATTACTCTTTTCTATTTTCAATTAATTTTACAACATTCATTCATTTTCGGCTTCTTTCTATGTTCTTTTCAATCACAGAAATTGTAGAATTTCAATTAAATTGTTCAATTCTACAACTATTTTTTACAATTCTTATTTATTATTATCTTCAACTTTCAATTCCATTCTTCAATTTTCAATTTCATTCTTCAGTTTTCAATTATTATTTTTTTCTATATTCAAGAATTCTAGACTTTTTCAATTACTTCTTTCAATTTTTAATTACATTTTTTAAATTTCCATTACATTCCTCAATTTTCAATCATCTCCTTCAATTTTTTCAATCCTCAATAATTCTCAAAAAATTTTATAACTAATCTTTAACTTTTTAAATTATTTTGTTCTCTTGACCATTATTTCTTAGTGCTTTACGATATCAAGACGATATCATATTTGAGCAATATTGATATTGATCTCAAAATCTCTTGACCATCCAAAAATGTTCTCGAGTTGATAATATCGACATAAAATAACTAAAAAATGACGAAAATAATTGGAATAATGACAAGATTAATAAATCGACAATTGACAAAAATAATTTAAAAAATTAAAGAACAAATATAATATTTTAAAAAAACAATTGGAAATTAAAAAAGGAAAAAAATTACAGAAATAATAATAATTGAAAAAAATTTTAATTTTAAAAAATTGACCTGGATTGAAATTTGAAGAAATAATCACAAATTGATAAGAAGAAAATAATATTAAAAATTGCCAAAATAATTAAAAAATGAAGAAAATAATTGTGAATTAGACAGAAAAATTGAGGGATTAAGGAGTTAAATTGAGATTTCAAAAAAATTATTGATAATAAATAATTTACAAATTACTATATCAATAAATAAATAAATAGTATAAAAGAGTGAAAAAGCCCAGGATTGGTGAATTTTTAAGAAAATAATTGACAATTAAAAACTGAAGAAAACTGTAGGAATAATTATAACAAATAATTGGAAATTGAATGGGATTTCAAAAAGTTAAAGTTGGTTGAAAATCGAAGAAAATAATTTCAAATTAGAAGAAATAGTTGAAAAATGAAGAAAAAAATTCAAAATTAAAGAAAATAATAATTGTGAATTTAAGAGGATAGTTGAAAAATTGAATTGAAAGTTCAAGAAAAATATTGTTAATTGAAAAAATCATCGAAAAAAGCCGAGAATTATTAAATATTGAATAAAATAATTGCCAATTGGAAAAAATTCTAAACATGGCAAGATTATTAAATTAAAAACTGACAGAAATAATTTTAAACAGAAAAAGATAAACATGAAATTAAAAAAAACTAAAAAAGAAAGAAAATGATAGGAATAGTTCTAGAAACAATTGAAAGTTTAATTGCTTTTTGAAAAATTAAACTTTATTAAAATTTGAAGAAAATACTTTCAAATTGAGAGAAGAATTGAAAATGAAAAAAAGTATCAATAAAAGACAAGAATTGTGATTGGATACAAATAATTAAAGAATTAAAGAACTGAATTGAAATTTCAAGAAAATGATTAATAATTGAATAATATGAAAGAAAATAATTGAAAAAAGACGAAAATAAAGGACAATTGCAAAAAATTCGAAAAATTGCAACATTAAAAAGTTTACATTTCAACAGAATTATCTTAAAAGTTAAGAATGTAAATTAAAATTTAGAACAGAAATAACTAAGAATAAAAATTGAAAGAAAATTACTGTAGTAATTGTAGAAAATAATTGTAAATTTAATTGGATTATAAAAAATTGAACTGGATTGAAGTTCTTGGAAAATAATTGCCTATTGAAGGAAACAAGTGAAAATTGAAAAAATAATTGAAAAAAAATCGAGAATTATTGAATATTGACTGAAATAATTAAAAATTAAGTAAATAATTGAAAACTGAAAAATAATTGAAAAAATGAGAATATTTGAAAACTGAAAAAGTAATTGAAAACTGAAAAAAAATAATTGAAAAACCGACAATATTTGAAAATCGAAGAAAATAATTAAAAACTGAAAAAATAATTGAAAAAACGAGAATATTTGAAAACTGAAAAGAATAATTGAAAAAAACCGAAAATATTTGAAAATTGAAGAAAATAGTTGAAAACTGGAAAAACAATTGAAAAAATGAGAATTATTGAATATTGAAGAAAACAATTGAAAATTGATAAAAATATTGAAAGAAGCCGAAAATGATTGAATATTAAAGAGAATATTTGAAAATTAAAAAACATGATTAAAAATTAATTAAAATAATTGTGAATAGAAGAAAATAATTGAGATTTGAAGAAAATAATTGTAAATTAAAGAAAGTAATTGGGTATTCAAATATTGAAAAAATGATTTTCAGGTGAATGAAAGCCGACTTTTTTTATGCTAAAGGGGGCAAAGTAGATAGAAATTCATTCTGAGCGATTTTTAAAGCCGGGGAATTCGCTAAAAAACTTTTTATTATATTTATTTAATAAAAATTGTCCATTTCTTGATTGAAGATCAGGGAATGATTTTAAAGGGTTGTTTTTGATGCTGAAGGGGTTAAGGTAGATAGGAATACATTCAGAGCAATTTTTAAAGCCAGGAAATTCTCTCAAAATTTTTTTATTATATTTGTTTAATAGAAGTTGTCCATTTTTTGTCCTTTAAAATTGGTTAAAACCAGATTGAGGTGTTCATTAAACTAAGAAATTACTGCTGCTTTCCTACAAATGGCAGTAGAGAATGCTACTAATCAAGAAATTCCAAATAATTAAATTATTGATAAGTTTAAATAAAATAATTTAATAATTTAATATTTTTATATTTTAGTTTTAAATGTTAATAAAAATTTCCAATTATATAGAAAGGGGCCGCTTTTAATTCCCAATTCGGCCCTGATGTTATAGGTGAGTCCAATGTCTTATAAGATCGTCTTTTATGTTACAATTATTTATCCTGTCAAAAGAGATTTATTAGAATAAAGTATTTTTTAATTGGAACACAAGTTCCAAATAATCGGCTTGTATTTCTTACAAAAAATAACAGAAATGACGCTTTAAATTTAAAAAAAATATATATTATGCAATTATACCCTGCTAAAAATTTCAGCAAAAATTTGGAATATTGTCGGGTATTTGTTAACCGAAATTAAACCGGCTTATATATTTAAATATACTGGTAATATAAATTTTTTTAAATTTTAATTTAATTTTTTAAATTTTTTCTCTCAATAAATAAAAAGTTGTCTGAATAAAAATGTTGTTAAATAGTAGTTTGGTTAAATTAAAATTCGTTTTAATTTAAATTCGAGTAAATATAAATTTTATTAATTGAAAATCGAGTTGAAAATTCTGTTATATGGAAATTATGTTTAACGAAAAGTTTGTTAAATGAAACTTGAAATTATATTGAAGAAAATCCAATGAAAATAATATTCCTTGTTACTATGTTTTATAACAAAAATGTGCAAACTTTTAATTTTTAATTTTAAAATGAGATTGTTAGTGTTTTCAACTTTAATATCTAGAGCAGGGGTGTCCAGAAACGGCAAGTGCGGAGTGACATTACGGTAGCGCGAGTGACACGAAATTTTTTTCGTCGATGTTCGAAAATCCGAGAAAGGGCTATTGTACGACTCACAGCAGGCAGTCCTGGGTTTTATGAGTCCCATTTTCACGCCTTTTAAACTTACCAGAACGTAATGGTCGTAATGAATAAATAAATTTATGCAATAAATAAATAAAATAAAAATCAAATATTTATATAAAATTATACTAATAATTATTTACTCAAATATTTTATTTGAACTAATTTTTTAAATTTCATTTTGTTAAATTAATTTTTATTAATTTTAAATTATTAAAAAAACATTGTTAACAATTACTATTTTAGGTTTATAAAAAAATATGTAATTAAAGATATTTTTTAATTTCAATTTTTTAAATTTCAATTTCTAAAAACTTTGAATAAACACTATTTATTTATTAAAATTTGTTATTACTTTTTATTTATTTATATTGCAAATTTTTAGATACTTTAAATTTACTTCTTTTTAAATTTTTTTTAACTCGATAGGGACGATACGGTTTAAAAGGCTTGGACCCTCATTAGGACCGGAACTAAACTCTCCATTGTAGAATTTTGGAAGCAGAATTTGACCTAGAGAACTGAGTGACACTGTCACTCGGAGCACCGAATGAGTGACACTTGGACACCCCTGATCTAGAGTGACAAAATATTGAATCTATATGGAATCTATAAAATGCTTCTAAAATTTTCTCCAACGTCAACATAAGTTTAGGATTTTTTTCAATTTTCAAAAAGCACCAATGAAAAAAAAACCTGTAATCAATTGTATAAAAGACTTCCGATCATTTGTAACTAATTTACAGAAAGCTCAATAAAAAATATTTCTGTTATAAAAAGGAAACTGGCACTACAGATTTTATCTATTGTTGAGAAAAAAAACCGTTTCCTCGTTTTATTATTTTGGGCCTTTGGTACGGTCCTTTACCATTGGACTCTCAAGTAGAGGTAGACTGTAGAATTGTAGATTTCAAATTTTAGTGTTCTGTTTATGACCCTCATAAAAAATCTTGTCGACAATTCAGAAAATTACCATTATATATTTTTTCAACTCCATATGGCTTTTTTCAAGGAAATTTAACAGTTTTTAAACGGAGGCGGAAAGCTTTATTAGTTTCGAATTCTTTAAAATTTAAATACCAACAACATAAAATTAATTTAATTTCTTTTATTTACATTATTGACATTAATTAACTAATCTTTTTAATAAAAATTCCTGTGAGAAAATAGGTGTTTTTTGAAAAATAGGGGAGAATTGACATCAGTGAAATACTTTGTTAAATGAGACATTTCAATTTTCCGAAAAATTATTGAAAATAACAAAGTGTTGAATTTTCTATAGTGGTGTAAAATTAAAATGTCTCCCTGCTGTTGACTCGTCCCTAAAAATGTAAACACTGTAAACCACATGATGCAAGAATAACAATTTTAAAAATTTTATTAAATTTTTAATATTTAATTTTTTTTTTTAAATTTGAAATCAAAGAAACTATACATTTTTAAACTCGTTTCTTTCCATTTACATAAACTCAAACTAGAAAGTTGTTTTTCACCCCAAACAAAAATATTATTGAAATCAATTTCACAAAAATTTGAAAAACCCAGTTGTACATTTTTCAGAGAAAATTACGTTGAGCAAAAATTTGTTGTTAAATAATAATAATTTAACATTTTATTTCTTTATATCTATTTAAAATCTGTGATTTTCATCCATTTTTAACGAATAATAGGTCATTTTGCTCGTTGAAACATTCTCTACAATTTTATTTGTTGGGCATTGTTAAAGAATATTTTATTAAATGTTATTAAACAAATAAAATATGGTTTTTACTTATTGTTTAAACAAAATAATATTGAACAAAACCTAACAAGTAAAATTGCAGAGAATGTTTCAACTAATTTGAGTTTATGTGAATAAAGAGAACCAGGCCCGTGCGCAAGGGCTGGGGGGTTTAACCCCCCCCCCCCCCAGAGAACTCTGAACTTACTTAAAAAATTTTCAATCTTTCTGAGTAAAAATTATTTTTAATAAAAAACGAAGATTTCACAAATTTTTGTTTGAACCCCCCTCCCCCCCCCCTAGAAGCAATCCTGCGCACGGGCCTGGAGAGAACCTCCTTAAGAGCCGAGAGAATAATCCCTAAAACTCATTTAGGCTAAATCCCATTCCGCCTAAAAATTAGTCTAAAATGCGTATAGCCTAAAATGTACTTAACCTAAAATGCATGTAGCCTAAAACTCATTCAGCCTAAAATGCATGTAGTCTAAAACCTATTTAACCTAAAATGCATTCAGCCTAAAAGTCATTAAACATAAAACGCATTCAGCTAAAAATGAATTCAGCCTAAAATGTATGTAGTCTAAAATCCATTTAACCTAAAATGCATTGAGCCTAAAAGTCATTAAACCTAAAACGCATTCAGCCTAAAATCCATTCAGCCTAAAATGTATGTAGCCTAAAACCCATTTAACCTAAAATGCGTTCAGCCCAAAATGCATTCAGGCTAAAACCCATTTAACATAAAATGCATTCAGCTTAAATTTTACTCTATAAACATTTTAGGCTACATGCATTTAGACTGAATGCGTTTTAGGCTGAATGCGTTTTAGGTTTAATAACTTTTAGGCTGAATGCATTTTAGGTTAAACGAGTTTTAGGCTACATGCATTTTAGGCTGAATGCGTTTTAGGTTTAATGACTTTTAGGCTGAATGCATATAAGGTTGAATATGTTAAGGACTACATGCATTTTAGGCTGATTGAGTTTTAGGCTGAATGCATTTTAGGTAAAATGACTTTTAGGCTAAATACATTTTAGGTTAAATGCATTTTAGCCTCCGCATTAAAAAGGCAATCATTCAGCCTAAATCTTACTCTATAAAGTTTTTTAGGCTACAAGCATTTTAGGCTGAATGCATTTAAGGTTAAATGGGTTTTAGGCTACATGAATTTTAGGCTAAATGCGTTTTAGGCTGAATGCGTTTTAGGTTTAATAACTTTTAGGCTGAATGCATTTTAGGTTAAATGAGTTTTAGGCTACACGCATTTTAGGCTGAATGCATTTTAGGTTCAATGACTTTTAGGCTGAATGCATTTGAGGTTAAATAGGTTTAAGACTACATGCATTTTAGGCCGAATGTATTTTAGGTAAAATGACTTTTAGGCTACACTGCAAAAACTGATGTCTTCTAAGTCTCTTATTTTTAGACACAAGACATTTAGAAAGCGTCTTACGGTTATTTTAAGCTATTTCATTGGTTAATAATTTTTAAAGATGATTTCCTATTGGTTTAAAATTAAGACACTTTAAAACGTCTTAAAAATGAGGACAAAAATGTCCTATAATAAGACACTTGTTTTTACGGTGTAAATGCATTTTAGGTTAAATGAATTTTAAGCTATATGGTTTAAGCTTATTGGAATTTAGGCTAAATGTGTTTTAGAAAATATTTATGCGCCTCCTCTTTAATTAAACTGTTTTCTGGTTAAATTTATTAATATTTTATTTTCTTTTATATTTTTCTGATTTTTTTCCTTGAAGAGCATACTCGAATTCTAATAAGTGGCCTTATTAGACTAAAGAATACTTGACTGTTTTTTGCACTTGTTTTTCCTGTAGTGACGCCAATGCGATCCTGACGAGACTGCAAGAAAGAACTAAAATAAAGTAGACAGGCGCCGAGTGGCAAGTAGTGTATCTGTATAGTTTGCAGAGTATGAATATAACACGTCCCTGGGCCTGTTTCGGACCACCATCAGTGGTATAGGGGACGTGAGGGGGTTGGGGAGGAATTTTTAGCATCGCCGACCTCGCACGGACCTTTCTTTTCTCTTCTATCGTTTCTTCTGGTTAATTTCAATTTAAATGTCAGAAAATTCTGTCTAGTATTTTATATTACACAAAATCATAATATCTCTAATCTTACCAAATGTCCTTCTGTCAAAATTTTCATTTAACAGAATTTTTATTTATAATAATTTCCATTTAAACCGAATTCCCATTTAATTGCTATTTAACTGAATTAACTTTTAACAAAATTTGTATTTAACAAAATATTTTTCTCACACAATTGTCAATTAAAATAAATCCCATTTAATAGAATTGTTACTTAGCAATTCGATAAAAATTCTCGCATTTTAATTTCGTATTTAAAGAAAGTATTAAAGCTTTTGTTGTTGCGGTTTAACTTAACCGACATTTTTTGTCGGCCATGTTGGATGTTTAAATTTTCTCTCTGTACCGAAAAATTAGATAAAAGGTGTAACTTCATTGAAAGAAATTTTTTTTCATTAAAATAGAAATGAAAAACGCCATAAAAATTTCTCAAAATTTTCTCGTTATTACGTCTTTGGACACATTTTTTTTAATCGAAATAAATTAATTTCAACTAAATTGTTGACGAATTTTTATCATACAGAATTTCCATTTAACAAAAATCTGTTTATTCAAATTTCAAATTATAATTTTATTTATAACAATAATTATTCGAATAAATCGAAATAAATTTCACTTTTTCGACTCTGCTGTTAAAATAATCAATGATTAGCATAAATTTGAGGTTATATTGTCAAAGAAAATTACCACCGTGGGCAGTTGTGAAGTTTTATAAATTGTTTTTACTCTTATGTCACTCTTATGTCGGCCATATTTGATAGTTCCTAGAATAACCGATAGGGGCGTTTTGTAAATTTTAATTTCCAATAGTTTTCATTGGTTAGAAATTCTATTTAATGAATTTAAAGTAAACAGTGATTCAGTGATTGACAATATCGAGAAAAATCACATAGAGTGGAATTAATTTGTATTTGAGGTAACTTCCATTTGACACATTATTTATAATCTCAAACTTTTATATTGCACTAATTTTAATAAATCGAATTAATAGCACTTGACAGAATTTTAATTTAGTCTCCTAATTAACAGTCTTTATTTACTCCAATTTCGTTAAATAGAATAATGAAAATTACATAACCTCAAATTTCTATTAATTCGTTAATTAATTATTCTTATAACACCAGAATCTAAAGAACGAAATTCCTACAAAATTATTCTTGCAAATGAAAACACAAATGAATTATTTATTTATTAAATCAAAGTTTTTATAGGGATATTATTAAAATTATGAATTATTAAAATTTTAATACCATTTAGTACAGTTTAGTATATTTAGTATAGTTCATATATTAATTTATTTCGATTAAATAACAGTTCCGAGCTGTGGATTTCCAGACACTAAAAATTCGAAATAAAAGTTTTTATTTATGCGCACCGTTTTTCGCGAAAGGAATTTTAATAACAAATGAACATTAGAGAATAACAAAATTAGTTGTTTTTTTTTTTTTTTTGACGAGGCACAGAACACTTTTTTTTACGAATTTTCGTCAACAGTTTAATTTTCTATGGTTTTCTGCCTCTTCTTTTCCGAGGATACACGATACTGCTTCAAGTTATTTAACGCACTGTGTTAACACGTGTGAGCTGTACGGGAGTGTCACGTGACCGACTCCAAGTTCCCGTCTTCTCTTGTATACGAGCGAATGCATCACTTCAATACAACAACACTATACACACACCACAAAACTACATTCTGGTCTTCTAAATAGTGGGAGAACTCACGTGGAAATGAAGAGTAAACTCACTCTGTCTCTTTCGTTTACTGTTTATTGAATAGAGAGAGACTCTTCGTTTTTCGTGACTCTCTCTCTCTCACTCTTTTTCTCTCTTTGTTGATACAGCGTCATGGAATGGTGAACCGTTCTACAGTAAACGCTGGGAACTCGTACGCGAGTGACCTCGACGTTATAGTAAACTTTAAAATTATTCCAAACAATTTGCTCATATTTTCAAAAATGTAGTGCAATTTTTAGAAATAAAGTTTCTCCAACTGAAATAACTGGTTTTCCACTATTTTGAGTTAAAAAATAAACCAAAAAAACCTGTGGAAGTTTGTTCTTTAGTCTCAAGTGTTCAAATTTAAGAGAACAGTGATATCGATAATCTTTGTGAAGGAAATATAATGTGAGTTATTGAAAATTACAGAAAGGAATAAGTTGGAATTGGAAATTGTAAAATTAATAATTTAAAGTTGGGGAATAAATAAATGTATTGATTGTTAAAAAAAGGGTAAATAAATCGTGATTATGAAAATTATTCAAGTGGATGGTAAACAATAGTGACGATAATAGAAAATATTGATTTTTAAAAAAATATGTGCTTGTAAATAAAATAGTGATAAAAAATAAATATTCATTTTATAGAGTAATACAAAAAACAGTGTTTATAGAAAAATAACTAATTACAAGAAATATGTAGTAAATTGCTAAATAGAAAAACGGTGTTTTTAAGCATAAATAAACATAGTAATTTCGAAAAGTGAATTCAAAATGAAACAAAAATACAGATTATTAGAAGAAACAATAAATATTTTTGGTATACATAATAAAAATAAACAGTGATATTAATATTATAAAAAATAGAGTGATATTAATTATTAAAAAATAGTGATATTAAATTAGAATGAACACTAAATAATTACAATAAACAAATAATAGATACTCATAATAAATCCAATAATAATTGTTGAGAAAAAATCAATTATATAATTAAACAATTTATTGATTAAAATGATTGAGTGAAGATGGATTATAAAATAGATTGTGCCAAGAAAATGGATAATAAAAGTCTGAAGGAGTTTGGGGTGATATAAAAAATTGATGAAAGAGTGAAGTGTAAAATTGAGTAGTGAAGATGTTGAAACACGCTGGAAGACCAGGTCGACCTCGGGTCAACTTAAGGAAAAAAAGAGGTCGTTCACTGTCCAGAAGTTGGCCTGGAACACCCAGCACTCTCTCCATAGTCTCTTCAGAGGTAAAGGAAACATCAAAATCACATTTCCTGAAAAGCCCTCGAGTTTGACTCTGCTCTTAATCTTTCAAAGAATGTTGGAGGTCAAATTTGTGAAAAGTGATGGTAGAAACAGATTGAGGAAGAAATGTTTCACGTGTTGTCCATATACTCCAGTAGCAAATTTTTCCCCAAATTTCCGTGTCCTTTATTTTATCTTCTTGTCAATCTTGTACAAATAATTTTTCCCTTTTTTTTTTAGAATAATAGCCTCTTAATTTTTTAAAACCAATCTTTATTTTTTTCATTCAGGCATGAAAAAGAAGGAAAAAAAAATTATGAAAGTTTGAAATGAATAATACGTAAAAAGAAATAATAATTTTATTAATTAAATTTTTTTTTTCGATGAATAGAACCAAGATTATGTAGGAATTTTTTCACTGTAAAAATCGGAATATATTTATATTTTAGATTGAGTCTTGATTTCTTGGGTAAAAATAACCTCAAATTTAGACCCGTTAGGGAATTTTCCACAGTTGCATTAATTAAAGGAATGTTTATTATCGCTAATAAAAAGAATATAAACAATTTGGTCTGAGTTGTGGAATATTTGGTATGAAATACTTTATGACTTTAAGTGAATAATTAGGAAGTGAATTTAACCATTGTTTACGCGCTTGGGTCAATTATAAATTGAAAAAGCAAATTTCCGATTTATTTTACAATAATTGTTTGCGACATTTCCTCGTAAAAGTTATAAAATTTCTTACGTAAATGGTAAATATTTCAATCGGTGTTGAAAGAGTTTTTTGACGCACGAACTCGCTTATTTAATTCGTGAATAATAATTATATGCAGTGATAAACAATTTACTATGCAGATATTTATACCTTCCAACATTTCCAAAAACGGTTAAAAATATTTTAATATTTTTTTGCAAACATTGAATTTATTCAATACATAAGCTTTACGAGAGAATTAATTGATAAATTTTAATTATAATTACCGAAGTTAATTATTATTATTTATCAAATTTCAATATTTTTATCTTAACTAGTTTAATTAATTTTTATTAATTGTTTTTGTTATTCAATATATTTAAAAACTAGATACCACATTCATTTAAAAATAAAAATCAAATAGAATGATTTTTATTAAAAATACAATTTTATATTTTTTGGTAAATTTTATAGTAAAAAAAAAACTGTTTTCAAACTACATATTAAATTGCTTTATTTTTATTTACACGAATAATAAATATTTTTAAAAATAAAAATAATTATAAAAAGATAGGTTTTACTGAGTTCGTTTTATATGAATTGAAATTAATTTGTACATGTATTTATGAACATCAATGTGGAATTTCGCCCACATGAAGTTAACAGACCCACACTGAGAAGACGATCTAAAAACTTGAGAAAGATCTAGTTCAATGATTTTATCTATGATAAATAGGAACATTTAATTATGATAAATTTTCGAGAAAAATTATCCGAAAAGAATTAAATATTATAAAAACTCTCTTCAATTCGACATTATTTGTACAAAGTTATTGTGACACGTTACGAACAAAGGGACCAAAAAAGCAAAAAATTTAGGTTATGTTCATAGTTTTACCCTCGGTTTTAACTTGATGAAAAGCAGTAAAAATTCCTTTTTAATTATGTAAAATAAAAATAAATTTTTATTGAATATTTTAGACGGAATGAAGATTAAAACACAGGGTGTCTACTAACCGGGAAAACCGGGAAATAACCGGGAATTTAAATTGACCGGGAAAAACCGGGAATTTTCCGTTAAACCGGGAATTTTTTTTCTGGAATAATAAATTCTTTTCAATTTTCAATTATTTTATTCAATTTCCAATTATTTTCTACAATTCTCAATTATTTTCTTCCATTTGGAATTATTTTCATTAATTTAAAATTATTTCTTCATTTCTCAATTATTGTCTTCGATTTTCTAGTATTTTCTTCAATTGACAATTATTTTCTTCAATTTTCAATTATTTTCTACGATTTTCAATCATTTTTATCAATTTTTAATTATTTTCTTCAGATCTCAATTATTTCCTTCAATTTTTAATTATTTAATTTAATATTCAATAATTCTCGACTTTTTCCAATTATTTTTTTCAATTATAATTTATTTATTTCACATCTCAATAACTCTTCCATTTTTCAATTATTTTCTTCTATAATCAATAATTCTCGGCTTTTTAAATATTTTTTTCAATTATCAATTATGTTTTTGAAACTTGAATTCAATTCATCAATTATTATTCAACAATTTTCATAAAATCACATTTTCTTTAATTTCAAATTATTTTCGACAATTTTTAATTAATTTCTTCAAATTACAATTACATTCTTCATTTTTTATTGTTTTCTTCAAATTCTATAATTCCTGGGTTGTTCAATTTCTTTTTTCTTCAATTATCACTTATTTTCTTCTTTTCCAATCCCATTGTTCAATTCTTGAATTATTTTCTTTAATTTTCAATTATAATTTTCGACATTCAATTCCATTCTTTAATTTTCAATTTTTTTTTAAATTCTCAATTATTTTCTTCAAATTCCAATTTTTTTCTTAAATTTCAATTATTTTCTTCAATATATAACGATTCTCAGCTTTTTTAAATTATGTTTTTCTTTCAATTTTTATTTAAATTGAGAATTTTTAAATTATTTTCATCAATTCGCAATTATTTCCGTCAATTTCTAAATTTTTCTGCTGTTTTCATATATTGTATTTAATTTTTAAGTACTTTTTTCAATTTTTAATTATTTTCTTCAATTTTCAATTATTTTCTTTAATTTTTAATTATTTTGTTCAATTTTCAATTGTTTGTTTCAATATTCAGTAATCTCGACTTTTTTCAATTATCAGTTATTAATTTCATGTTTCAAAACCTCCTTCAATTTTCAATAATTTTCTTTTATTTTCAATTTAATTGTTCAATTGTTCAATTATTTTTTTTAATTCTCAATTAATTTCTTTAAATAACAATTCTATTCTTCAATTTTTAATGTTTTCTTCAATATTAAATAATTCCTGTCATTTTCCATTTTTTTTTAATTATAAATTATTTTCTTCTTTTTTCAATCCAATTGTTCAGTAATTTTCTTTAATTATCAATTATTGTATTCGAATTTTAATTTTATTTGTTTTTTTTTTAATATTCAATAATTCTGTGTTCTTCTGATTTTAATTTGATTATTTAATTTTCAATTTATTTCTTCAATTTTGAATTATTAACTTAAATTTTAATTAATTAATTTTTTTTGATTTTCTATCTAGTTGATTTTATTATCTATCTAGTTCTATCTAGTTTTTTTATCTAGTTATAATTTTCAATTATATTCTTTAAATTTAATTACCATTGTTCATTTTTTTTTATTATTGTTCAATTGTAGATTAATATTTACTTTTTTAAAATTTTGTTTCTAATTGTCAAATATCTTTGTCATTGTTCAATTATTTTTTTCCATTATTAATTGTTTCTTTTAATTCTAAATTATTATTTTTTGTAAAGTTTAATATTTAATTATTCAATTCTCAATTATTTTCTTTGAATCTCAATTATTTTCTTTAATTATCAACTGTTTTATTCAATTTTTGTAACCATTTGTAGGTCTATTTATACTTAAAATAAATTTTAAGTTAACAAGAGAAAAAACCGGGAAAAATTGGAACCAAAACCGGGAAATGACCGGGAATTTTGTGGGACAAAATTAGTAGACACCCTGAAAACATCAATATGGTTTGTATTGAGCGTATTGAGAGTCGATAAAACATAACCTTAAATTTTTGTCCCCTTCTTTGTAAAGCGTCACATTTTGTTATTATTTACAAGTTATAATTATGAATAACAATAATAATAATAATTTAATAATTACTCCAATTAATTAAAATTAATTTCAACTGTAAATTTGTATTTGTTATTTTACTAACATGGAATAAAAAAATTAGATTTTTTTCCTTCGTTTTGATGATTAAAATTTTATCATAAATGACGTTTCGTAGAAGAAACAAAATCCGAATTATTCCCATCGCACGTTTATTTTTATTGTATTCCATACGTGGAAATTTGTAATAAATACAAGTAGATTGAAGGTTCGCAAACCAATTAAAATCTCATTACTAAAAAATCGAAATCAGTGTCTGAATACTCGATCGCGAGTTTGAATAGCGCGTAAGCGTTTGTATCAACCGGAAGTCCGGCCTACAAGTTCCGGCCAGAATCTCTTGTTTTTCTTTTTTTTTCCGCGCATATAACAACGAACTTAACTGTTTGATTCTTCCCAGGAGTCAAATCCTGTGGCACGAGCGTGTCTTTCAAGTAAAAAGTTAATACAGCTGTCATAAGAAAGAAAAAAAAAATGGTAAACATCTCCTCCGTTGACGAATAAAAAATTTCTTCTTAGCACCTTGAGGGCGTTACTTCCTGAAAAGAAGATAAGTCTTGTCAAAAAGCGCAACTCTTGAACTTTTTTTCCATTTAAACGCTTAAAAATTACAGAATATAATTTATAAAATTTGTTGATGAATAATTAAATAGAAAATAATAATAATAACACAAAGTGGCGGATGTTCAAGTTCTAAAATTGATTAGTTCAATTTGTGGAATTTTGTTAAATAGAATTTGAATAAATCCAAATTTTTACTTAATAGAATTTTCGGCTCACCGAATTCATTTTTAACTGAATTTTCATTTTGTAGAATTTCCTTTTAATCGGCTTTTTATTCAAAAGGATTCGAATTTTACCGAATTTGCATTCAGGAAATTGCTCATTTAATAGAATTTTAAAATGTCAGAATATCCAAATTTGACTGATTATATATCTTTATAAATTATATAATTTTTATTTTATATTGTTATTTTATTATTATTATTTTATATCATTTTATTTTAATATTTTTATTTTATATAAATATCTTTCACAAATTGAGATTTAATCGAGTTCATAAAACGTCGAATGTACGTCCGAAATTGTAAATGTACGAAAAAACGTTCATAAAGATTTTGGCGCAAATTTCAAAATTGACCAATCGGAAATTATTAAGTAAATTGCTATTGATCAATTTTAAAATTCGCGCCAAAATTTGTCTGCCCAATATTTATTTGGAAATTCTACCAAATACAAATTCGGTGAAATGGTTATTCAGTCATTTAGAAATGAGATTCACTTAAAATTCTGTTTAACGAGGAATCTGATAAATGAAAATTTGTTCACATTTGAATTTGGATTAAAAATAAATTCTGTAAAATGAAAATTCTGCTAAATATTATGTTGATCCGCAAATTCTATAAAGTAAAAATTCGTATTTCTTTAAATTCAATTTAATACAAATTCTAAAAATGAAAATTCGGATAAAATAAAAGAAAATTCTACCCAATGAAATTCTATAAAATGAAAATTCTGACTAATGAATTTTAGAACTTTAGTTCTTATCTAAGTTGAAGTAATAATTACAATAAGTATTTTAAAAATTATTATCTTTTATATTTCTAGAAGAAAAATTGAATTATAAAAGGTTAATAGAAGTAATATAAATTAAATTACATAATTTTGAAAATTATTTTTTTAATATTAATTCCTTATAATACATTGTTTTTTTTAAATATGAAAAATAATAAGTTTCTTATTTTAATGTATAATAAAAAGGAAGCAGTATTTAAAAAAGAAATTGTTGCCGCCAAAATTAACCGACTGTCGGTAAACGGTTCTACACTTTTTAGTGTACATGTTAGACTAATCATTTGTTTATTTAGTTTATTATATACTTTAGCGCATCTGAAGAACGATTTTTTACAAATATCGTTATTTAACTTGTTTTTAAACTCTTTAAATTCTCAATCGAATTGTGTTAAGAAGAAATAAATCTCGGAAAGTTCCAATTAACAAAATGCAAAACTTTAAAAGTTCACAAAAAATTATAAAAATGTTTTTTCAAAATTTATTAAATTCAATTATATATTTATTCGCTTTATACACATATTTTTAGTTTTTAAGGTTATGTCAGCCTTTTTAAGATAATAATTATTTGTTATTTTAATTAATAATTTTCTCTTAGTTTACTTAAAGTTGTTTATTAATTTACAAACAAATAATTATATACACACGACTTGAAAATTTTATAATTATAAATTCCTGTTTTTTTAATAAAAATAATTTTTTTAGATCGACTATCCGGAGGTTCACACTGGAAGGATGCATCGACCTCCACATCCTCATCCAATCACCGACCATCGACAGGTCAATCTCGTTTTCGATGAAACGGTATGTATTAAATTACAATTTTCCCCAATTAATAAAATTTAATTGAAAAAAATTTTAATTTAACATCCAAATTTAATTACTTTTATAACTCAGTAACTACTTACAAAAATTTAATTGCCATAAAAAGAAACGTTTATTTTTGTTTTTCGAACAAAAACGTTGCGAACTCATCCATAATAAAAAATTATTTTTTATTCTTTCTAGTAAATTTCCAATTTTTCCACGTTTTGAGTAAAAATATCAATATTGGTTTACTTTTACGAGATAAAAATTTTTAGGTCGCAATGATTCTCTCAATTTTAAATTGACATAGTTTGTCATACATTTTATTTACTTTAATATTTACGTAACAAAAGTTTTAATTCGCAGAATTTTTCATTAAATTTATTTTAACTTTGCATAATTTTCATTTAATGTTATTATTTATTATTTCATCGAAACTTTAATTTTTATAATTTGGATTTTAGATAATTTTTCTTTTATTGAATTTTTATTTGAGTATATTTATTTATTAGGCTATAATAAAAAATTAGGTTTGAATTTGATGCTTTTCGGAGAAAGGTTTTTCTTATTTGTGAAGAAATGTTTGTTACAAAGAAGGAGGAATATTTTGAAAACAAAATTAAAGGGATAATTTTTCGAGGGTTTCTCAGGATTTAAATACTTATATCAAGTTTTGCTTTAAAATGTTTTAATCAATAGAAAAGATAAGAACCGTTTTCTGTGGTCATTTACAATTATTCCTTGCATTGTTGCGTGACCGACTAACTTTCCCACACACGCCCCTCGCCTTCCAAGTGCATTTATTCAAGTCTATTTTGTATTCTCATTATCTAGTAAATCTCTGTTGAAAGAAGGCTTGGTCAGACTTAAAGTGTTAGGCAAATTACAAGGACTGCTACCTTAATTTTTTTAAATCATTTCTTTAATTCATTAATTAAATAACTTACAATATCTTCTCTCAAAATGAAATAATATATAAAAATGAATGTCCTATATTTTTAAAAAATGGAAATCTGTGGAAGTTGTAATCAATTTATTGAACATCCGGAGAAAAATTTATAAAAATAAAGAAAATAACAGAAACAAATGTAATTTTTATTGATTTAAACTTTTATTGGTGGAAAAAATTTCAAATGATTTGAAATTCAAATCCAAAACAAAAAATATACAATCTGCACATAATTTAACAGAATTTATTTTAACCGACTTTTCATTTAAAAGAATTCCAATTTAACAGAATTTTAAATGACCGAATATCCATTTGATTAAATCTTAATTTATTCGAATTTTGATCCTGTCATTTAAAATATTCGACCCATTTAAAATTCTGCTAAATTAACATTCGGTTAAATTAAAATTCCATTGAATAAAAAATCGGTTAGAAAGAAATTATGTAAAATGAAAATTAATATTATATTGAATATGAATTCGCTGGCCTAAAAATTCTGTTAAGTAAGTATTCGGATTAATTCACATTCGATTGAAAATAAATTCTGTAAAATAAAAATTTGGCTTAAAGAAAATTTTATCTAATGAAGATCAATTTATTGGAATAAATTAAATGTAGAATCGTTCAAAAATTTGTATAAGTTTTTGTAGGTAAAAATTAGATTAATATCTAATAATTTGAGGAAAAAAATATATTTTCAATTATTAGACAGGGTAAATAAATAATTTGTAAGTTCAATGTTAGAAGTTTCATTTTATAGTATTTTATTAGGCAGAATTTTCTTTTAACCGAGTTTTCATTTTTTGAATTTGTTTTCAATCGAAGTTAAAAAATCCGAATTCTTACTTAATAGAGTTTTTAAACCACCGAATTTAAATTTAACAGAATTTCTTTTTAACTGACTTTTTTTAATGCAACCGAACTTTCATTAAGCAGATTTTCCATTTAACAGCATTTTAAGTGAGTAAAATTATTAAATACCAGAATATCCATTTCACCGAATCTTCATTTTTCCGAATTTATATTTGCCCGAATTTTTAAAACAGCGAATGTTTATTTGTCCAAAATTTCAAATGCCGAACAAATATTTCAACGCGAAAATTAAAATAAAACAAAAAAATAATAATAAAATGAAATGAAGTTTATAAATAAAAATAATAATATAATAAAATGAAATGAGAGAATAAAATAAAACTTATTTTCTAGAGAAAAGTAAAAAAAAGTCTCTCTCTCTCTCTCTCTCTCTCTCTTAAAAATTTATTTCTATTAATTTCGGCTTGAATAATGAAATTAAAAATAACAAATTATGGGTTGTGTAAATAGAAAAGTAAAAGCCAAATTGAATGAGAAGTGTGAGTGCATAATTTTGAGAAGTATTACCAGTTGAAAAAAGGAAAAGTGTGTGGACTTAGGAAACATATAACGGGTCAAATAAATCACGAGATGAATCTTTCTTTCAGTGGCAACTGCACGTTTCTTTTTCAGTCCCATATTTCTTCGTTGGTACTTTTCTCTTCAGGTATTTTTCAATAACCATTTGAACAACCGATGACAGCTTCCTCGGTACCTGAAATAATATATTTCATAAAAACAAAGTTTGAAACAAGCAAATTTTATTTAAAACATTTTTTTTAAACAATTATAAGTTTTTCAAATCAAATTTTGGTTGTAACAACTAAATAAATGCACTTACAGTTAATAAAATATTTATAAAGTTAACAAAATGTCTAGGTCACTGAATTCACATTTAACAAAATTTTCATTTCAAATAATTTTGTGTTAACCAACTTTTTGTTTCAAAGAATTCGAATTTAACCGAATTTTAAATTAGCAAAATTCTTATGAGACCGAATTTTAAGTGAGTTGAATTTTTAAATGACAGAATATCTTCATTTTTCCAAATTTTCATTTGCACGAATTCTCATTTAACACATAATTCTTAAAACGCCGAATTTTTATTTGTCCGAAATTGCAAATTGACAATCAAATTTTGTCCCGAATTTTTAAATTTACACCAATATGCAAATTAGGTTTTTTTTTAAAAAACAATATCACTTTTTTCAGATATTGTTATTTCTTTAAAAAGAAAACCTTCTTTTTTCTAAAAAGTATGAATCTTAATTTTTCCATTATAAAAACAAATTAAATTATTTTTTCTGAAGACCTATTATTTGCTAATTAAATACTTTAATTTCTAATTTATTTATTTAAAACAAAAACGGGAACTATCCCTTTATTACATAAAAGGAGAAACTAAAACTAAAATAATTTATTTATAAAATTAATTATTTTCTTTATTATTTAATTGATTTGTTAAATGCATAGTTTTTAAATATGTATAATTTTATTTTACTTGATAGTGTATCTCACTTCTGTAATTTTCAAATTTTAATCTCGATTCTCAATCTTAATTTTTCTTTTTTCCAAGAAAATAAACCATTTTCCGAAAAAAGTAATTTTTGCATTTCTAGAAAATTGATTTTAAAGAATAAAAATATTTTTTGATTAAAAATTACCATTCTCTGTTCAGATTGGAAACGATTTAGATAACATAACCTAAAATTTGACAATGTTTTTCAATAAAAATGGAAAATCGTAATTTTTGTTCCAATGCAATTTTGAATTTATCAAAATATTAAAAATAAAATTAGTTCAGTGTTTTTAATACCGAGTAGAAATTAAAATTTAAAATAAGTAGTTTTTTTATTATTTATTTTGTTATTTTCTTCTCTTTTCTTCTTTATTATTCTCTTTGAAAGTATTTAGATGAAATTGACAACAATTGAGCAGACTTTATTATTAATCGACCTACAATAAATGACGACCTTCTGTATCCGATGACGAATATTGTAACCAGAGACTGGACGTAAAACATTATTTGGATCACGTCTGGGTCTAGAGATCAGTGGCACAATGGTGTCAGATTTTTCAAGCTACGTTCACTTCTCTTTCGAATAACAAAGCACACATTTCCTTTTTCCTCTTTTATTAGTTTTAAGCTTCCTTCAATACCGGAATTTGATAGAATTGCACAAAAAAAAACGTAATTTCTATTTTTATTTACATTTTTAAATTTAAAATATTAGTCTCTCCACGCTCCAAACTTTAGTTTTTCTCATGAATAATAATAAAATGTAACGAAAAGCAAATTCTTTATTTTTTGCCGGAAAAATACTTAAAAATGAAAGTATTATTTTAAGACAAAATTTATTTCCGCTTTTCTATTTTTATTTTAACATTTTAGAGCAAAGGTAATAAAGTAAACAATTTTTTACCATTTTAGAAAAATGCTTCTTAATCTGGACAAGAATGACGTCGCAAAATTTTAATTTGTAATATTTTTTAAATACCTTCTTTGATCTAAAAAAATTAGTCAACTTAAAAATTCGCGCCAAAATCTTTCTGACGGGTGTTTGTTTCGATTTTTGCAAATTCCGGCAAATTAACGTTTGGTATTTTAAGAATTCTTTTAAATATCAATTCTGTACTAAGTTGAATAAATATAAATTCGATGAAATGGATATTTTAGAATTTAAAAATTAAACTTGTGTCAAATTGAGAATTGTGCTAAATTAAAATTCGGTTGAAAACAAATTCGAAAAATGAAAATTCGTATAAAAATTCTTTCTATTAAAATTCGATAAAATCAAAATTTAAACTAATAAATTTTAGAGCCTATATACATTTTATATATCTTTAATATTTACTTATTATGTAGTAAATATTTTTTTTCAATCCAATTCTTCAACCAGCTCATTTTATAAAAAAGAGAAAAATTTTAGAAATTAAATCTAACTTATTAATAATGTATATTTATTTTTGACATTTCGAAAACAACGCCCATAATGAATTCTTAATTAGAAGAAAATAGTTCATTATTATTCGTAAACCAGTTAAAAGATTTCCTTTTTATACGTATGTAATATAGTTTTCGTTTTCTTTAATTATGAACTATTATCGTTAATAAGACATGAAGCAATACAATAGACAAGTTTTAATAGGTGACAATATTGGCTGAGTAAACGATTAGAAAACAATAAATCAAAATTATAACGTAATTTACAGTATGACCCGGGGTTTAGGAATCACAACAACGGCACTGTTTTTAGACACCCGCCGATTAGAATGAGTCACGTGACCATAGGGCAGGGCCGACCCTGTGGGGGGTATCTTGGGGGTGGTCCACCTGTAGCTTCCATGAAACGGGTACATTTCATACACAATGCAGTATTTGGCACTAAGACTCGAAAATCCAGTAAATCTATTTAGTTGAGACGGAAGTATTCATGCTTTTATTTCTAGAGGTATGGCAGATCTTTTCAGAAAACTGACGATTTTTAAATCTCTACAATACCATTAATTTCAAATATTTAACAATAAAACTTTAAGTGACATTTAAAATATTGAAAAGAATTTTGAATGCCATTTAAAATATTTTTTAAAAAAATATTTAATATTAAAATCAAATTTAAAAATAACGAAATTTTTATTTAAATATTTTTTTGTTTTTAAGGAAAGTATCTTCTTAGTCTTTAATATAATTTAAATAAATATATTTTTTCAAAAATTTGCTTTTTTCTACAAACTTTGGGTTCTAAAACAGAATCTCCCCCCCCCCCCTCCCCTTTGTTCAATAATTATAATCGTAAATTATTTTTTATTTTAATATAAATTATTACTTATTAAAATTTATTTATTTAACTACATATTCGGGTTACAGAAGTATCTTTACAAAAAAAAAAACTGATCCTTAAAATTAAAATAACAAAAATTATGTAAATTGTAAAAATTATAAAAAATTCACTTTAAGTTTCTTTCTGCCAAATCAAATATAGAGTTCGATTTAATTCCGCAATTTTTTGCTTTTTCTTTATCTGTGAAATTTTATCATTTTTTTGAAAATCATTCTTAAATTCAATAAAAAATTGTGTTTACTGTTTTGAATATTTTATTGTTTCTAATTTTTCAATTTGACAAAAAAAATAATAATTAAGTTTGAATAAATCGGTTGAAATTTGTCATCTATTTAATAATTCATATAACAGTCTCTTAAGGGTTATCCATAAAGAACGTTCCACTGTTAAGGAGTGGGGGGGGGGGGTTAGTTTAAATTGAAGACGTTCGTATTCTTATGTTCTAATTCTAATATTCTTTATCACCTTTGAGACTTTAGCTTAAAAAAGTCAGCAATAGAAATATTTCTAAAATTAATATTATATATAATATATATTTTAAAAAATCATTTGAAAATTATTATAAAATATATTTTTATAATCATGTTAATTACTATTATTAATGACAAATATATATGATAAATCAAAACAATTTGATTTAATTAATGCATAAGAAAAAAATTTTGATTTTTGAGGGGGGGTATAAAGAATTTTTTAACGTTACACTTAAGGGGGGGGGGTTGGCATTTGCAATTAAGTACAACATGGGGGGGGGGGTTAAAACTCTAAAAATTGTTAGAACGTTCTTTATGAATGACCATTTATCTTTATTTTCAAATATTTTTTTAAAAAATTTGATTATTTTTTAGGTTAATTCTATAAATCATGTCACACTCTTAGGGGGGGGGGGGGGGGGTAAAATTTATCGAAAAAGCGTGACCTCATTTATGGAAGCCGCTTTATATAAAACAGATAAACATAATAAATCCATTCGAATGCAAATTATTCAAAAACTTAAGTAACCCCAGAAAAAAACCTATTGAATAAAACCTCTAGTGAATCGAAGTTTTTAAAGAATCAGATTAATGATTGACATTCTGAATAGTTTTGAATCAGAGTTACTTTTAATAAGTGAAAATATTGATATTGAATATCAATAAATTTTGATACAAAATTTATTGAATCGGTTTTGAAATTTTGAGGTTAGCTTGTCATATTTTACACAAAATTTGGAATTTTTAATTAATTGAGTTACTTAAATAAATTATGTGCAGGGCTGTTAGATTTGATAATACTTTTCAAAATAGAACAATATAATAAAGTTTTTTGGAACATATTTCTAAAAAATAAGAAACACTTGAAAACATATTAAAATTATTTGAATCGGAAATTTTATACAATGTTTATAACCAATTTTTTTAATCAATTGAAATTTGGAACAAATGATGAAAGGTTTAGTAAATCAGTTAAAAAATAATTTTAAAAATTATAGTTTGGAGAAAAAAATTGAAAAATTATAGAAATAATTGAAAATTGAAGACTACAATTTAAAATTTCGAAAATATTTCAGAATTAAAATTAATTTCATTATTCATTAATAAATGAAGATTAAATAAATCAAACTGAAAATAATTTTAAAAATTATAAATTGACAACAAAAAAATAACAAAATTATAGAAATAATTAAAAATTGAAGACATTAATTTAAAATTAAAAAAATATTTGAAAATTAAAGAAAACAATCGAGATTTGAGAAGAATAATTTTAAAAAATTACAGAATATATATCAAATTAAAGGAAATAATTTAAAAATAGCAAAATAATGATAATTTTTTCTTAAAAAATTAAACGTTGAGATAAATAATTAAAAATTTAGGAAATTATTTACAAAATACCGAAAATAATTGTAAATTTGAAAAAAATAATTTAAAAATTTTAAAATTTATAATCAATTTTTTAATCATTTAAAATAAATGATTAAAGGTTTAGTCAATCAGTTCAAAAATAATTTTAAAAATTATAATTTGGAGAAATAAATTGAAAAATTATAGAAATAATTGAAAATTTAAGACAGTAATTTAAAATTTCGAAAATATTTCAGAATTGAAGAAAACAATCAAGAATTAAGAAGAATAATTGAAAAATAGCAAAAAAATAAAGATACAGTTTTTAAAATAATTGAAATTTCAGATAAATTGAATTGAGTCTATTGAAATAAATATATAAATATTGAAAATTTAGGAAATTATTTACAAAATACCGAAAGTAAATTTGTAAATTTGAAAAAATTATTGAAAAATTCTGAAATTTATAACCAATTTTTTTTATCAATTGAATTTTTAAATTGATGATTAAAGGTTTAGTAAATCAGTTTAAAATAATTTTAAAAATTATAATTTGGAGAAAAAAATTTAAAAATTATAGAAATAATTGAAAATGTAAGACAGTAATTTAAAATTTCGAAAATATTTCAGAATTGAAGAAAACAATCGAGAATTGAGAAGAATAATTGAAAAATAGCAAAAATAAAGATATAGTTTTTAAAATAATTGAAATTTCAGATAAATTGAATTGAGTCTATTGAAATAAATAAATAAATATTGAAAATTTAGGAAATTATTTACAAAATACCGAAAGTAAATTTGTAAATTTTGAAAAAATTATTGAAAAATTCTGAAATTTATAACCAATTTTTTTTATCAATTGAAATTTGAAATAAATGATTAAAGGTTTAGTAAATCAGTTTCAAATAATTTTAAAACTTATAATTTGAAGAGTAAAATTGAAAAATTAAAGAAATCAATTTAAAAATGAAAGTGTATAAAAAAATACTTTTCAAAACTAAAAATTGGAGAAAATATATTCAAAGTTATAGAAATAATTGAAAGTTTAAGAAAATAAATAAAATTTATGAAAAATAAGTGGTAAAATTACAAAACATTTTTGAAGTTTATTAAAATAACTGAAAAATGATAAGCAGAATGAAAAAATAATGAATAAAATTAGAATGTAAAAAAATAATTGCAACTTTTGGAAATTAATTGAAAAATAATGAAAATACTTAATAAGTAGAAAAAAATCATTTAAATTGAATAAAATAATTTAAATTTGATGAAAATAATAGACAGTTTTTGAAATTAGTCAAATATGAACACAAATAATTATGAATGGTTGGAAAAAATTAAGAAATAATGATAAACATTAAATTGAAGAAAATAATTGGAATCTGAGGTGAAGGATTGAAAATTCAGAAAATCTATTGAAATATAATTTAATAAATGAAAAATTGGAGAAAATAATGTTAAAATGATAGAAATAATTTAAGATTGTAAAAATAATAAAAATTTAAAGAAGATTGAAAATAATTAAAATCTCTAGATACTTTAAATTAAAAAATAAAACAAAATCATTGATTCAAATGTAATTACATTCAATAAAACTGTTTTACACTTATATTCCGAATTATTGATCAATTTATTTAGAAGAACAGGATTAACATTGTACGAATATTTTCGGTTGAGTTTGCTGTTGAAGTATTTCGCCAAAGTTTTTCGGCCCTGACTATGGGATTTCTCTCGTCGTCGTAAGGTAGTATAGTTGTATAGTAGTATAGAGGAACTAGAGGGAGCCAGTCTTCGTTGTCCGTTAGTCTCGGTCGACGGTCGACCTATGGACACATAACTCGATCCGCGAAACACGTTTCTGTCAGTGGAACTTGACCAGGATTAGAAAATTGTCGCCAGTGAAACTGTGTGTGCAAAAAATTCAACTCGACCTGTCGAGTCGGTTCAGTGCGGGAGAAAGAAACAAAACAACAAAAAAAATGAAAACAAGCCGTCGCCATGATTGGTTGGCGTTGACGTACCAATGAACTGGGGAGTTGGGTGCACCGGTACAGAAAGGATGGATTCTTTTGGCATGTACCAAGTGAGTGCAAGATCTTCTTAAGATGGCCTTGACTTGTTGCATTTCTCTAGCTAGCCTCTCAGTTTCTCTGAAAATCTGCATCTTTTGGACCTTGAAGTTGGCGCTGCTCGATTTTTGTGGCGGCAATCTTTTTTTAATTCGAAAAGTCCCGAAACTGTCAGTGGATTTTTTCAATTTTCACCTCTAAGTCTTGTTTTGTTTCTCGATCCTCGTGCATTTCTGTCTCTATTTTTCTCTCTCGCGCTCGAATCTCGTGTGGATAAGATTGTGAATGTGGGTGCATGAGTGCCGTTGGTGTTGCGCGTGATGTCATGACTTCGCGTCCTAACCTAACTTACCACTACAACTCTCCTGTCCCAATCACGACTCACGCCCATTCCTGGTATTTCCTATTTCTATTCAGAGGAGAAAGATACCCGCCAGATTCATTGATCCAATTTCAATTTCGTATAGTTACTCACGCTCTCTCCCGTCCATGCGGTTGGTTAGAAAGTTCTGATTGACTTGGATAGGAGATGGCTCTTTGGAATTTGACCGAACTTGAATTCAGATTCACAGACAAGGGCAGAGAATCATTATTATGCTTTTGTTCTTGCAGTCCAGCGACCTTTGGATCGTTTATTTTAGTGCAAATTTATGCAATTCGAAAGTATTGACTTCCTTGAGTTTTATCTAAAATCAGAGACATTTCATGTTAATGTTTCTTATTTTTTCAAATTATTAGTTAGAGAATGCTGTTGTGACAGGTGTAAAATGTTTTCATGTTTTTTGAATCTATTGAGTTTAATTGTCTGTTTCTTTTAAAATCAAGCTTTCTTTTTTAATCAAGAAAGAAGTATACACTCTGTTATACTTTAAAGATATAATTTTTTAGTGTTTTTTTGTCCTTTTAACAATAACGTAAAAAATCGTGGCTCCAAAGTCAATTTAAAGAAAAATGCTTTTTTTATTTGGAGTTAATATCCAAATGTTTCGAGCTTAATAGGGCTCTCTTTACTGAACAATGTTTATTCGGAAATATTTTGAAAAAATCATAAATTTCTTCATTTTGCTGAATAATAAGTACTGCAATTTATATTACGCTAAACCTTAAATCCGAAAAATTAATAATAACTTCAGTTAAATCTTTATTTCATAGAAAAATCGAAATTTTATAGAATTTGTTTTCAATTAAATATGAATCAATCCGAATTTTTACTGAGCAGAATTTTCAAGACACCGAACTCATATTTAACATAAATTTCATTTTACAGAATTTCTGTTTAACCGACTTCTTATTTAAAAAAAATTTTGATTTAACCGAATGTTAATTCAGAAGATTTTTCATTGTTCGAATTTTGATTTACACGAATTAATATTTGATAGAATCTTTAAAACGACGAATTTACATTTGACGGGAACTGCTAATTTTGGCGCGAATTTGAAAATTAACCAATTAGTAATTATCAACAAAATTGTGATTGTTTAATTTTCAAAATTCGCGCCAAAATCTTTCTTACGAATGTTCAATTGTTCATTCGAACAAATGAATATTTTACCAAATAGACATTCTGTCACTTGAAAATTCGGCTAAGTTAACATTCTGTTCAATGAAAATTCTGCTAAATTAACATTCGGTTAAATTAAAACATTTTTAAATAAGAAATCGTTTAAACAGAAATTCTGTAAAGTGAAATTTATGCTAAATATGAGTTCGGTTACTTGGAAATTCTACTTTTAGTAAAAATTCGGATTAAAATAATTCTATAAAATAAACATTCGACTTCATGAAAGTTTAAACTAATAAGTTTTTAAAAAATGTTTATCCTTCTCAAAAATGGCATAAACAAAGAATTTTCAATTTGTAAACATCTGAACCCAGTTGATTTGATTTTTTTATTCTTTTTAACAGCAAAAAATTATGTAATTGTAAATTTTTAGTAATTCATTTTGTTTTAAATTAATTTTCCACTATTTGTCTTAAACAATTACCTTAAAATTTAGATTTTCTATTTGGGGCGGAATCAATTTTGAACAAACAAACGGAAATTTGTAAAATTCATGATAATGATAATTTTTAATAAATAAAATTAAATTAATAATAATAATTAAAATAAAAAAAAATGTAATTGAGTTTAAAGTGAAATATTTGCAGTATTTATGTTTCGAAATACATAATTTAAATTAATCCGTTTTAATTTAAATTGCAGTTTGCGAATTTGATTAGATAAACGTTGGAATTTTATGAACGACGTGATTGTTAATTAATTTTTGCTGATATTAGTTTTGTTGTTAACGTTTAACTTACTGAAGCAGCTTGAATAATTTCCAACATAATTGAGATGATGATTTAATCAGAATATTATGCAGACACTTGCTACAGTCACAAATAATAAAATTATTTACATTTCTTTTTTTCCTAACCTAAATTCAATTATGTACTTGCTTTTAGCTCTAAAAATTATAGTTTTTGAGAACGCTTTACATTATTCTAAATTATTATCTTTAAATCATCCTTTGCAATTTTAATCTTTCGAATTTTATTAAAAATATTTTGTTCAGATTTTATGTAAATAAAAAAATACATCAAGTCTAATAATTAATATTAATTAAAATATTTTTATTAAAAATATGTCTTTTTTTCTGAATTGTTTTCAATCTTTCAAAATTTGTTAAAATTAATTGTAAATTAATCGTTGTAATTTTAATAATTATAAAATTGTAAATTCTGTCAAATAAAATTATGTTAATAAAAAATTTTGATCCGTCAAAAGAATTACACGATAAATTAAATTTCAGGGAAATGGAAATAGTGCTTTTTTTAAAATAATACAAACTACAAATTATGTTAAATTATGATTCGGAATAATAATTATTCTACGTGATGAATTTGATCGAATAAACATTTTATTCAATAAAAACTATGTAAAATTTCAAAATTTTGTTAAAAGATTCATCAAAATAAAAAATTTGTTCGATTAAATAAATATTGAATAAATATTATGCTTAATACATTTTTTAAATTTTTGAATTCGGATAAATAAAATTTATGCCTGATAAATATTCTCACTAATAACAGTTATATTTCATAGTAGTTAAATTGTATTTAATAAAAATTCTGAAATATAAATATTAGTAAAATATTCGAGTGAATAACATTAATGACAAATGATCATTCTTAATCGTTGTTTAATATTTTGAACTTTATTATAATTTTATTAATTAATTGATTACTTTTGTAATTATAAACAATGTTTTTTTTCTTTATAATGCAATTAATAATCTTTTTCGAAAGAGTTGTTTATTATTCCTATTAAAATTGATTTTAAGCTAATAAAATTTTTTTTTAATTTGCAGTTCTCGCAAGGCCTGACAGGCAGGCCGGAGCTGTATCAAAAATCAAACAGAAGTAGTCACTCGAGTGACACAAGTTCGGCGTACAGTGGATCTGACACCATGACGTCTGTACAGAGTTCCTTAGATGCGGATCCTGACGAAGTGGATCTTTCTGGTCTTGTGGAGTCGATAGTTGACTCTGACGAGGAGGAAGATCTCGCCGAAAGCATGGATGTAAGTTTAAAAAAAACTTTTCACCTAACATTTATAAATTAATGCTAAGTAAATTACAATAATTGGGTAATTAAAATTATCGTAAAATTATTTTTAAATCCTTTTTTTTCAATTTTACAGATTTTGAAAGAATACAAATTTTCTCATGTCATAATTTCTTTTCGGCAAAGATACTTTTTATACAATGTCTTCTAACAATCATCCGAGAATTTTCTTAAAATTTTGATAAAAAGACGTGTTTTTTTACTTATACTTTAAAAAAGTTGATTTTCATTGAAGATTTATTTTGCTTTTGCATAAAATAATGGCGCAACAATGTTGTGAAAAATAAATTATAATCATATAAAAATTATATAATAGATGAATTTTCAATATACGGAGAATAATTCTTAAACAATGTTCAAATAAAATATTCAATATTTTAACAATGTTTTACCTCTTGAAAACAGTCAATTTATTACCAAATAAAATAAATTTTTAATTTAAATTGTTTTATTTTGAAAAAAACACATTTTAAAATAAAAATTAGATTTTTAACTAATGTCCCTGAAGCTTTGATAGTACGTTTAAATGGAACTTTTTTTCCATGAAAATATTTTTAAAAACAACTATTGCAACACGAAATATTAAAAAAGAATTTAATTCTTAAAATTTTCAAATCAATTTTTTTTAATTCCGAACATTATTTTTGGTCAAATTTTAATTTAAACAATGTTAAGATAATTATTTCGTTCATTTGAATGTTCAGAAATTTAAGATCACTTCAATTATACAAAATCTAAATTTTTGTTAGAATTTTGAATTTTCCTACTTAATGAAAAACATTTTTAACTAAAATTTTTAATAGTTAAACTAGGAAATAATTATCATAACTCGTATCTAATAATAATACAATTTAATTCAATTTTTCTTTACGTTAAAGTGACAAATAAAAAATATCTTTTCATAAAATGTATATTTAGTTCTTTAAACATTTTTCTACGTTTTCCAAATTTATTCTTCTTGTTTTTTCAATATGTTTTTGAAATCTTATCTACATTTTTTGATAATTTTCTTTTATCATTGTTTAATATTATTTCTTTTTCATTTTTATATAATTTCTTAATGCTAATCACTTTTGAAAGATTTTTCTTTTATTTGTTTTTAATTTTCTTTTTGTGTTGTAGACTTTATTCTTTTTACGCAAAGTATTTCCGGTTATTTCTTATAGTTTTGGTTTTATAACATTTCGAAAAATTTATTAATTTTTTCATTGGTTTTCTTATTTAATTTGATAATTTAAGGAGGTGGGGAGTACAGTTTTTTTCATTTATCTGATTATTTTTAGATTAACTCGTTTTTTATGTAAATTTATTCAACTTTCTTTACATTTAGTCTTTTTTCCCCATATTTATTTATCATTTCATAAAATTCTTGAATTCTAAGATTTTTGTTGTTAAAATTATTTAATAATAATTTGTTTCTTTTAGTTTTCAATTTGTTTACATATTCCTTTTTAAATTTTCTTCAATTTGTGAATAATTTTCTAAATTTTTTAATTCTCAAAGGAATTTGTCATTCTGTTTATTCAATTTTTACATTTTCTTATTTTATTCTTACTATTTTTCACTTTGCAGTTCATTTTTCGCTATTTTTATATTTTTTCTGACTATGTAGTCTTATTGTTTCATGTACGTATTTATAAACAAAATGATTTTTATCATAAAAGTTAATAGTTTAATAATATTAGAAGAAATATCGTAACTCTTTTCAAAATTTGGATTAGAAAATGTTTTTGTCTTGCAAGTTAATAAGGATATATAATAATTTATTTATTTCCATTTATTAACTCTTTACATTACTGTCAAACGGGCAATTATGGTACGAAAACAGTATTTTTTTCTATTCTATGCTTCACCAAAATTCAGAATTTTATACAAAAAATTTTTTAACGTTGAATGTTACGTTGTTTACATTCTTCTAATTGTTTACTGTAAGTTTTACCATAAAAAAACATTTTTGTTTGAGTTATAAGAACTCAAAGTTTGTATTATAATAATTTAGCAGTCGGGGCTATTATGATACAAAATTTACTTTCGATTATTAAGTAAAGTAAATATTTTATTTCTTGCATTAAACTATGTGGGAACCTTTTACTAGATATTCTAGAGACAAATTTTTTACATATCTCTAAAAAGTAATTATTATAATAAAAATTAGGTATGAAAATATAAAGTTAAATAATGAAATTTTCAATATTTGTGTTTTATGTTATATGGTCCATAATAAATTTTTGAGCTATTTTATATCAAGCAATATTTAAGTTAACTTAAAGTCCTTGTAAATAATCTGATATTAATAGAAGTGGTTTTTGAGGTTAAGATGCATCCTTTGTCAAGTTTGACAAATTTAACTTATTTCCAATTTTCTGACAAAAAACAAAACATTTACGTAAAAAGAAGAATTAAATCAAAGCACAAGAACTATTTTTACTGTTTTAATAAAACGAATTTTCATAAAATAATTAAAATAGTTTTGTACCAGAATAACCCCGATATGTTCTAAACTTTCAGTTTTTAATCATTTTTTTAAATTCTTAATAAAAAGTTAGCCTTACACGTAAATATAGTCCCAACTAAATTCTCAGCACGTACTTTAAATATCTTTTACATTAAATATGTCAATATTAAGATCGAAGCAGATTTTTAGAGAACTTGCAATTTTATAATGAAATTTGTATATATATATGATTTTTTCCGTATTTTTGACAAAGAAACTTAGAAACAATACTGTTATATAGTTTGCAAAATATCACACTTTATTTACAAATAAAAATCAAATTTATAAATTTCAACATAAATATTTTAGAGATAAAAAACCAGCTCGTACCAGAATAGCCCCGTTCGACGGTATATTAATATTTTAACGCACGAATCTTGGTTCAGATTTTGTATTTAAACATAAAAGAAAAACTTTGATTTTATTTAACAATTGAAAGACTGATTTTGATTATTTTAATGTTTCAGAGTTTGACTGTGCGAGATACAGTTCGGGAATGTTTGGAGAAGGATCCGCAAGAACGGACAGAGGACGATATAGAGATTCTCCTGGAGTTCACGCAACACCTGAAAGCCTTTACAAACATGACATTAGCCGTAAGAAGAGCTCTGTGTGCTGTGATGGTGTTTGCGGTAGTTGAGAGAGCCGGAATGGTGGTTCTGGCCGACGGCGAAGACCTGGACAGTTGGAGTGTTCTGATTAATGGAGCCGTGGAAATTGAGCACAACAATGGCGAAATAGAGCAGCTTCATCTTGGCGACAGTTTCGGAACTCTGCCGACCATGGACAAATTGAAGCATCGAGGCGTCATGAGGACCAAGTGCGACGACTGCCAATTTGTTTGCATAACGCAGGCGGATTATTTTCGAATCCAGCACCAAGGCGAGGAGAACACCCGACGACACGAGGAGAATGGAAGAGTTGTTCTTGTCACGGAGTTGAGAGGAGCGCTCGATGGAGCGTCGCGCAGAGGCTACGTTGTGATCCGCGGAACTGCCGAGCGATTGATGATGCAGCTCATCGAAGAAAACAGTATTACAGACCCGAATTACGTCGAGGATTTCCTCCTAACACATCGTACTTTTATCGACAGTCCCCTTCTAGTCGCCAATCAATTGTTGGAATGGTTCGATCAGCCTCAGGTTCGAGACTGTGTCGCCAGAGTTGTCCTTCTCTGGGTGAACAATCACTTTACGGACTTTGAGACCGATCCAGCCATGATGGAATTTCTCGAGGCGTTCGAGGTCGGTCTTGAGCGAGAGAAAATGCAGGGTCAGCAGAGGTTATTGAACATTGCTTGTGCGGCTAAAGCGAGGACGCGAAACGTGACCTTGGCGAGACCCAGCAGAGACGAGGTGCTTCACTTCAGTATATTGGGAGGCTACGAGCGAGGATTCGGTATCTTCATTTCCAAAGTGGACAAAAAATCGAAAGCCGAGGATGTCGGCTTGAAGCGGGGTGATCAGATTTTGGAAGTGAACGGGCAGAGTTTCGAGCACGTGAATCACGCGAGGGCACTGGAAATTCTACGAGGATCGACCCACCTCAGCATCACTGTGAAATCTAATTTATTAGCGTTTAAGGAAATGTTACAAATGCCGGATAATTCGCCGAGACCGCGTGGCAGAGCGAATAAGCCCGAGCTTCCGAGACTACCCAGCGATCCTCGTGCAAGGCTCTCAACACACGTTGATCCCATCACGCCCGTTAACCCTCTTAATCCAATGGTCGGAGGAGTTCCACTTCTAATGCCTGACAGTAATGTTTCGCCCTGCAAAGACACGAAAAAGGAGCACAAGGGATTCATGACTCTGGGACCTAAACGAAGATTGCAGAAGGCTTTAATGAAGATGAATATTTTGCCAAAGAACACCATCAAGTTAGTATTTGCCCATTTTATTGATATTAATTGAATTCTAAAACTCAGGGTGTCTAGCGTACAGGGAATTTTTTTCCTAGCTTCTTTTTTTCTAATAGTGAAGTCGTTTATTTTGTTACAAATACCTTGCTTTTTACTCAGGAACCATCAAAAAATAATTATTCACCATTTTGTGTTTTTTCTTTATAGTCTGTGAACAATTGTAATTTCTATCGAATTTTGACAAATGATGGCTTATTTTGATCTTTGACTCATTCTCTACAAGTCTGTTTAATTGATTTTGTTAATAACAGGGGTGATAAAAATCATGATTTTTTAAAAATATAATCAGTAAATAAAATCTCCAAATGTTTATATTTGTAAGTAGTTTATTAAAGAAATTAAACAAAATTAAAACTCAATACAAGGAAACAGTGATATAAAAATATATAAAAAAAAAGTAGAAACTCTTTTCAAAAAATTTAAATATTTACGGGCATTTTCTTTATATTAAAATAATAAATAAGATAATAATTAATAATTACAATTAGAAAAATTATACTATTAGTTTACAAACTGAATAAAATTTTGTAAAATTAAACAAATTTAAAAGAAAAGAAATTTTATGAAACAGAAGAACGATGTTTAAATGAGAATATTTAGTAAAAGATTAAATTTACATAATATAAAATAAAAGAATAAAAGCTTTCAAATAAATATTTACCTATAAGATAAAAACTAAACAATTGAAAAGGAAAAATGTTTCTAAGAAATGGAAAAATGATGAAAAAAATTAAAGAATTAATTAAAACGCAAGGAAAGACTAAAAAAATAGTGAAACATCAAGAAAATTAAATAAATAGGAAGAAAATAAAAAAAAAATTTCCTTAATCTAACAAACTATAAAAAATGTATAAAATATAAAAAATAATATAATTTGATTAGAATCTACTAAAAAATTAGAATTAATAAAAATAAAATTAAAAAATGTAGGTTTTGCATGTTGTAGGTTTTTATCAAGATAAAAAAAACCCACAAAAGAAATTTAAAAATCATTTAAAAAAAAAGGTTTGGCAAATTAAACCAAAAAAATTTTTATAATATTACACTTGAAACGAGTCCAACAATAAATTTAGAAAAATAAAGAAAATCTAAAAATTTTATGTAAGAATAAGTAATTTTGGAAAAAATCGCGCAAAATGTGAAAACAAATTGAATAGATTTACAAAAAAAAATGGGCGTATTTATTTTTAAAAATATTGAAATAATTAACAAGGTGTCCGCAAGTCAGGGAAAAGCTGGAAATCAGAGTAATTGGGTAGTCAGAAAAAAATCAGAGATTTTATAAAAAAAATCTTTAAAAGTCAGGGAAATTTTCCTTAAAGGAACCACAAATAAAAATTAAGAAATTTTACTACTTTAAATAATTGTAAGAAATATATGTGAAGTTAGAAATGTGCAAACAATTAAAAACAATATAGAATTTTTATCGTACAAAGCAAGATTAAAAATAATTGAAAAATTTTTTTAGATAAGGAAAATGAAAAATTAATCAGGAGAAAGTCATGGTAAAGTCAGGGATTTTCGAAAATGGAAATTTGCGGCCACCCTGAATTAAGAAAAACAACAAAATAAAAAGTTTAGCGAATGTTATATGTAATAACAAAATTGTGTAAAATAGTATTAAATAAATTGCATAAAAAGAAGCAAATTAAAAAAAATCCTAAAATACAAATTACAAAATCAAATATAAAAGAAGAAAAAACTTAAAATTTTGTAATAATAAGAAATTATAAGATGAAAATTAAATAGTTTCGAAAAAGTTAAATTTCTTAGAAATATTGTAAGAATTAAAAAAGGATTATTGTGAATATGGAAAATAATTAATATTATTTAATTATTTTGCATTAATTAATATTATGCATTTAAATTTGAATTATAATTGAAATTTAAAAGTTGGAACAAATTGGAATACGAGTTTATGAACGTTTGGAATTAAATTATGATGACTTAAAGATATAAAATAATATATGTATTGTTAAAAATTATTAAACAAATAAAATTTTTCTATTATATATTTTTTAAACAGAAAATATTTCAACAAATCCGGGAAAAATCTGCCCTATAATTTTTCCATTCTTGGTAAATGTTTTTCCTTTCTCAAAAACACATATTTCATATTTTAAAGAAATGTTTCACTTTTAAAAATTTCTCTTCTGTTTTTTGTTAATAAAGGTTCTTTTCTTTTATCATTTTACGAAAAATATTTCAATTTGGTGTGTACATTTCTTAAATGTATTAAAGAAAGAATTTAATTAATTAAAATTTTCATCTTTTGTTGTTTACATTTTCATTTTTTAAAACATTTTTTAAAAATATTTCAAATAGCTTTTTAAAGACTTTCTTGCTTTTATAGGTACATATTTTAGTTTTATTTTTATTTCAATCTTGAGTATTTTTAATTTTTTTTCTTTGATTGTTTCCCATGCTTTCTTGACTTTTTTTAATTTAAAGTTTTAGGATATTTCCTTAACTTTATTAATATTTTAACTTTTTTTCGTTTTCTTTTCAAAATTTTTTTCATATTGTTTTTAATTTTGAAAATATAATTTCCTTAATTAACAAATTATTAATAAACATTTATAACATTTTGTTAAATTCTATTAAATTTTTTTACATTTTTATAAACTTTTTACTTATTTTTTTACATTTTTTCAGTGTTTAGTAGGTTTTCCTCGACTTAAAAAAATTGTTTTATAAAGTTCTAAATAAATTTTTTTTTTTTTTTCAATGATGGTATTTTTTGTTTCCTTGTCAGAAGGAAACAAAATCATTCTTCAATTATACTAAAGTTTGAAATAATATTTAAATCTGTATCGCAGTTTGAATCTTGGCATGTTTAATAATTATTAGTTCAAGAAATCAAATGATATATTTTGCTAAATAAGAAATATGTATTGTGCTTTTATAATACTGTTCTTCTTAATATTTTCCATATTTTAATATTAAAGATATATATTAAATAAAAAAACAAATCCGGGAAAACTCAATTTATAATTGTGGTATTTGAGAATTCGCTAGACACCCTAAAATTTATTATTGTTATATTATTATTATTATTTTATAACTATTGGACCAAAACTACAATCATCATTAGTTTTTATGGCTTTTGTTTTTCTGGTTTATTTTATTTTCTTTCAATTTCAGTTTTGTTTTAAGTGCGTAATTAAAGAAAATTTCAAAAAACTAATACAATTTATTAAATTTACAGCGATGGCGTGCATGCTGATGATCCACTTGGACCTCCACACACTCCACCAGGAACAGGTCTAACGCAAACGACGACGAATCTTTATCACTCGAGAAGCAATCCTGATCTCACGTCTCTCTATTGTTACGACGATCTCCGAGCTCCAGAATATCCAGAGCATGTGTTAAAAGTTTATAAAGCTGATCAGACCTGCAAATATCTTCTGGTTCACAAAGAAACGACAGCTCACGAGGTAATTTTTAAACTCTCTTATTTGGAAATGTTTTATGTAAATCTTTCTTCCTCAGTTTTCTCCCATTTTACATTTCGACCTAAATAAATGATTTTCTCTTTTTTTTCCCAGGTTGTGATGCTCGCACTTCAGGAATTTGGAATAACCGAAAGTAGTTCGAACTTTTCATTGGCAGAAGTAAGTGTCGGCGAAGGAGGAATGATCAAACAGCGTAGACTGCCGGACCAGTTGCAAAATCTCGCGGAACGAATTGGTCTCAGTTCACGATATTATCTAAAAACTAACGGTATTTCGGAAACTCTCGTTGCCGACGACCAGGCACCAGAACTAATTCGGGAGTCTCAAGTGCATTTTCTTCAATTGAATGCAGTTGAGGTTGCGATTCAACTCACTTTGCAAGACTTTAGTATATTCAGGTATGTTTAAACAAGTTGTACTATTTTTCACTGTTACAATTACAGGGCTTCACAGTCGTCCCCTATTTTGCGATTGGTCTCTAAAAGTCCCCTATTAGTAACATTTTCTCTTAATATCCATTATTTTTCATAAAAATTTATTTAAAATGGTATCTAGTGATTTGAAAAATTGTTGTCAATTTAGTACATCAAGATAAAAACTGGGAATTTGTAAAAAAAATTAAAAAACTTTCAAGTGTTCTGGAGAATTTTACGAAATTTCAGAAATTCGTAGAGTAATACAGAAAAATCTTGTATTCTTCAATAACTTTAAAAAGGGTCATTCCAAAAATAATCGTCTAGACTGGCTGCTCACTAATTTTTAATAAATTTGGAATTAATTAATTATATATATTATTTTAATATGTACTTTAATTAATATTTGAGGCTTTTTATGTTCAAATGCCTTTTACTTTTGACGAAAATATATTTTGAAGAGTAGTAACAGGTCAAAAAATGTCTTTTACACCATGTTATAAAGTGAATTTAAAACCTTTATTTTCTTTAAAAATTAAAACAAACGCATAATCTTGAATGTCCAAAAATTTTTTTAGACAAAAAACTTTGTATTAAAATTAAGAAAAAATCACCCACATTAAAAATCAAAAAGTACTTAATATTTATATTTTCTAAAAGATGAGTACCGAAACTTTATAAATAAAGGTGGATTTCTTGAAAACCACTCTCCTGAAAGTTTAAATAGGGATCTAGAATTTTCACTAAAAGGTTTTTTATTTATTGTTTTTCCTTTTAAAAGATACTTGAGGAAGAAAAAGAGCTGTTTAGCAGATTAGTGAAAATTGTAGACCCTTATTTAAATATTCAGGTGAGTAATTTTCCAGAAATTCACCTTTTTTAAAAAAGTTTAGGTGCTTATCTATTAGAAAATGTAAATATTATATATATACTTTTTGATTATTAATGAAGGTGAAATGATGCTTTAAAATTTCAACATTTTGACGAATTTAACGGTTTCCTTTTCTTAATTTTAATACTAAAATTAAGTTTTAATCCAAAGTTTTTATTCTAAAAAATAAATCTGGACATTCAAGAGTATGTAAACATTGAAATTTGTTTTAATTTTTAAAGAAAATAACGGTTTTAAATTCAATTTATAACATAGTATAAATTACACTATTTAACCTATTCCAAATCTTTAAAATATTTTTTCTTCAATACTAAAAGGTATTTGACTATCCTCAAATATTGATTAAAGTACATATTAAAATAATATAATATTCATTCCATATTTATTAAAAATTAGTGAGCAACCGGTCTAGACAATTATTTTTGGAATGACCCAAAATTGAATTTATAATGGTTCAGAGTACGATCTAAAAATTGTGGGTAGAAAGTCAAAAATATTAGATTTTAATAACTTCATGTCTCATTTAATCATTTTTTATAATTTAAATAAATCCCAAACCCCTTTTTGAATCAAACTTTAATTGATTCTAACTTTTAAATCACAATTATTTCTTTTGCTTCTAATTTGTTTTGCATCATAGATCTTATTCTTTTTACGCAAATTATTTTATATAATTTTGTTTTTAGAACGTTCCGAAAAATTTATTTATTTTCTCATGGATTTTTCTTATCTATTTTTATAATTTAAGGAGGCGTAAGAGTACAATCTTTTCTTCATTTATCTGATTGTATTCTCGTTTTTCTTTTGTAAAACTCAATTTTTTTTAAATTTTGTCTATTTTTTTCAAATTTATCCACTCTTTAATGTAATTTCTAGATTCTATGTCTTCTTAACAATATTTGTTTTTAAAATTGTTTTAGAAATGAATCTAATGTTTGAAAATGATTTTTCTTTTATTTTATTAAGTTTACACATTCATTTTAAATTTTCTTGATTATGTGAATGATTTTCTAAACTTTTTCATATTTAAAGGAATTTGTCATTTCTTTTATATAATTTGTATTTATCTTTTTACATAAATTTTCTTATTTTATTCTTACTTTTTTTTGTTTTGTAGTTTATTTTCTACTATTTTTATATTTTTTAATACTTTCTATAATATTTCCATTGATGTTTGTGAAATTTGTTTTTGCAGACTTTCTCTATTTTTCAATGTATTGCTTTTCTTTATTTCATCTATCTATTTATTTATTTTTTAGCTCTTTAAATATTAATTGGTTCCAATTTACTTAAAATCCGAATCTTAATTTATCAAATTTTCTATGTATTCAAATTTTAATGGATCCAAATTCACATTCTTTTTAAGAATTTAATTAACTTTTATGAAATAAGAAACAAAATTAAGTTCTTGGAAATTTAAAAAAAAATTAAGTTTTTATACTTATTACGTTTAAAGATGTCTTTTATTCATTTTAAAATAAGTAATTTCACAATAAAAAAAATTCTATTTTTTTTCGTTTGCGACAAAATAAAATATATGTTTTTGTTTGTACAGATTTGAATTTTAATGTTTTCTTGTTTTTATTACAGACAAATTGAATCCACAGAATACGTGGATGACCTCTTCGAATTAAAAAGTAGGTACGGAATACCTATGCTCAGCCAATTTGCAGAACTAGTCAACAGAGAAATGTTTTGGGTTGTAACGGAAGTTTGTTCTGAACACAATCTCGTTAGACGAAGTAAAATTATCAAGCAATTCATCAAAATTGCACGTAAGTTTCTTCATAAATGAAATAATTAGTATGATAACTTAGTAACAGAACCTTTAAAAATTAATTAAATTAAATGTTTAAAATAGATTTTCTGTACTCGTAGTTGATAATTTTGTCTCCTCATAAATATCTGAATTGTAAGCACATGTTTTTCTTCCAGGTCAATGTAAGGAGTGTAAAAATTTCAATTCAATGTTTGCGATCGTTTCGGGTTTGGGTCACGGTGCAGTTTCTAGGTTAAGAGCTTCCTGGGAAAAATTACCCAGCAAGTATCAAAGACTATTCAGTGATTTGCAAGAGCTTATGGACCCGAGTCGAAACATGAGCAAGTACCGACAACTCGTGGCTTCGGAACAAACTCAACCACCAATCGTAAGAATATTGTTTATTTAATTATTCATTGATTAATCTCTATCACATATTTTCTTGTTATTTAATTTGTTTATTATTTAAATTCAAATAATCAATTAATAACGATTTGTATCATTGTCAAAATTAATCAATTAATGGGGGCTACGTGAAGCGGACATTTCAAAATTTGTAAAGGAAAAAACATAATTTTTAAAATGCTGTTTTTTCAGTCAAATGTATGAAATGAAAAAAATTATGGCTCTTTTTTGTAGTAAATTAAGCGGACTTTAGTGTGGTGGGTTTGATTTTTAAAAGTATATTAAATTTCATCGACAAAAGTAAAAATGAAAGAGTTAAGTTCATTTTTCATTAACTCAGACGATTAAAATTTTTTTTTTTTTTTTGACTAAAAAAATAGTTTAAGGATTAGAGATTTTGTATACAAAATTTTTATGAAAAATGAACTTAAATCTTTCATTTTTACTTTTCTTGATGAAAATTAATTTCGTTTTAAAAACCAGACCCACCAGATTCAAAACCGTTTTATTTTCTATAAAAAAGATTAATAATTTTTTCCATTTCATACATTAAAATCATTAAATAGAAAAACAGCATTTTAAAACTTATGTTTTTTACGTTGCAAATTTTTGTACCTATGTCCGCTTCACATAGAATGTCCCTAATATTAAAAAATGTAATTAAACAGATGTTAAAAACGAATTGTATATAATTCTATAATTTATTAAATTATTTGTCTAGATTCCGTTTTATCCGGTGGTTAAAAAAGACTTGACCTTCATACACTTGGGAAACGATTCGAGGGTAGAAAATTTGGTTAATTTCGAAAAATTAAGAATGATCGCAAAGGAAGTGAGAACACTGACGAATATGTGTTCGTCGCCTTACGATCTATTAACAATGTTGGAAAGAGGAGGACAGCCTCCTAGTTCTGCGATGGTTGCTTTAAATCAAATGACAACAGGAAATCAAGGTACGTTCTTGCAGAATGTGTAAATAAGTAATAAAATGATCAAAAAATACTTTTTTTAAATAACGGAATAAAACATTGATAAAATTCTACTCAAATTTCAATTATCAAAACATTTGTTAAGGAACTTTTAATCGATTTGAAATTTAATTCATCAATTTAACTGAATTTTAATCGATTCAGATTTCGAACGAGAGGACTTAAATTATCTCTAAATTCTTCATTCATTAATATTAAAAGACTTATGAATTCTATTGTGAAATTAATATTATTTAATTTAGTATTTTTAAAACTTTGAATTTAATATTTCGGATATTGCAGGTGGACAAACGGCGACAGTGAAAAGGCGGAAAAAATCAACAGCAGTACCAAATCAAAAGAAGATGTTTGAGGAAGCGCAGATGGTGAGACGAGTCAAGGCTTATCTGGCAAATATGAAAGTAATCACAGACGAAGAAAAGTTGCATGCACTCTCGACTGATTGTGAACCACACGCTGGGGCAGTAGCAATTGCAGCAGCAGTTCCTCTCGCCGGAAGCAGAGGCAGACGACATCCTTCTCCGACGCTTTCGACAACCAGCAGCGCCAGTAGTACCAGTGAGGGCAGAAAGAGCATACAAGGTTTATTACCTTGCTCGATTATATGTGTCTTTTATTTAATGAATTCGCACCATCTTTATCACAAAATGAAAGCAATTTTTTCTCTCAACTTTCATTCATTTCAAATAATTTTCTTTCGATTTCATTCTTATTTTCAATTAACTTTTATCTGAAGGTGCCTAGCGATTCGGAAAATTGACGGGAATTTAGCTCATCATGAAAGAAATTGGAAAACATTTTCCTTATTTTTATTCAACAGCGGAGTAAATTTTTTCTTCAATTTTTTTTTTTTTTAATTATTTAGAATATTTATTTTATAGAATTTCATTAGGAAGAACTATAAAAAACCTAAATTAATCCGAATTTTGACCTAGAACAGAATTTTTAGGTCACCGAATTCATATTTAACAGAATTTTCATTTTACAGAAATCCTTTTAACCAATTTTTCATTTAAAAGAATTCCAATTTAAATGAATTTTAATTTGGAAGAATTTTTATTTTACAGAATTTTAGGTTAATTGAATTTTTAAACACCAGAATATTTATTTGACAGAATCTTCATTTGTCTGAAATTTTATTAGTGTGAATTGTCATTTGATAGAAAACTTAAAATGTAGAATGTTTATTTTTGTCCGAAATTGCAAATGGCCAACAAATATGAAAAAATTGCAATTAGTCAATTTCAAAATTCGCGCCAAAATATTTCTGTCGGGCACTTTTTCGGACAAATAAAGATTCTGTCATCTTTCAAAATTCGATTAACCTAAACTCTGTAAAATAAAAATTCTTCTAAATTAAAATTCGATTAAATTGGAACTCTTTTAAATGAAAAGTTGGTTAATAGGTTTTCTGTAAAAGGAAAATTCTGTTAAATATGAATACGGTGACCTAAAATTCTGTTAGGTCAAAATTTGGATTAATTTATGTTCGATTGAAAACATATTCGAAAATGTAAATTCATCTAAAAATGTTTAATGCTTTTTAAAATATTCTTCTTTTTAAAAAGAATAATTTTCATCGTTTTTTGAATTTTAGAGAATGTTTTTAGTTTTTTACTTTTTACATTTTTCTTTTTGTCTATTTTTTAGTAACTTTTCCTCTACTTGTTCTCATTTATTAGATTAGATTTTTAATGTTTCTTGTATGGTTTTCTTAAATATTCATAATTTGTTTGATTTTTATATTAAATTTGTCTATTTCTTCTTATTTCTTAAGACTATTTAACTTATGTTTAAACCTTATTATATTTTTAAATTAGTTTTCTGTTTTTTTTTTAAGATATTTTTTAAACTAATTTTATTATTATTTTTCTAATAAAAATAACGATATTGAAAGGTTTTAAACTGATTTTTATAATATATTTTTTAAACTTCTTAATATTTAAATAGCACTGTTATTAATTATTAAGAGAACAAATCCGAGAAATTTGTAATTTATAATCCGGGAATTTGTAAATGATCATTCGCTAGACATTCTGACGGTTTTTCATTTCTATTAACTTAACTCTCGTTTTCTGTCAATTTCTCTCTCATTTTCTCCTTATTCTCTTTTTTTTTTTGTAAAATGTTTATCGAAAACATGAAATAAATCGCATTTTGTGTAAAGATTCGGATTCATATGAAATTGGTGAAAAAATAGAATGAGATGTGACAGATTGAAATGCTTGTAGGTACAAAATTTGGAGCAGCGTCGCCACAGGCTGTAAGAAAAATGCTAGCACTCTCGGATCCTCACAAGACGCGACCCTATCAGCCGAAACATTGTCCACCGCCACTTCCAGTTCCCGGACTGGCGATTCACACTAGTGGCTTGGAACCAAGTCCCGGGGCGCCACGGAGAGTCGGTTCCGGAAACCGAGTTCCCATGCATGAAAGATCACACAGTGACACACCCTCGGGACTTCCGCCTCCTGTAGATCTCAGTGCAGAAAGCAGTAGTGTCACGAGTCTCAGTAATCTACAACCATTAAGAAAAACGCTGACCAGTGGTGAGTTTCTTTCTCTTCCTCTTTGGAAACTCCAAATGAAATGCCCAATTTTTTGGAGATTTTTTTCTAGAACGCTTCCAAATTATTCTAGTGCTTGCATTTTTTAATGCTTTCAGTATTTTTTTTTCTTGTTAAAAAAAAATAGCTGGGTCCAATTATTATATTTCACCTAAAGTTGTTGCGGATTAATTTTACAAAAATCTAAATTTGTGATATTTATTTTTGATGTCTGTAGATGTCGTTCTTCATAATTATTTTTATACAAATTTTCTATAATTGCTTTGTTATTTTGAGTTTATACTTGAGCTGCAGGAAAAAAAGGTTATTTTGACAACTGGTGAGATTAAATATAAAAACACATTAATAATTTAGATAACATAAATTTTCTTATTAGTAATTGTTCAAAACAGTCTAATTTAATTGTATTAATTAATTATTGAATTAATAAGGACAAAATATTGGGTGAAAATTACTTTTAAAACTCACTCTCTAAAATGTTAATATTTTCAAAGTTTTAATCAAAGTTTTCTATAAAGTATTCAAATATTTTAATATTAAATATTATTTCATCTTGAGTACTTTTAATGTACTTTTATATGACATAATAACCTTTTAATTTTAGAAAGGAGAAATATGAAAACTTTTAAAATTATTGAAATTTTGAGAAAAACCAGTGTTTTTGAGTTTTAATAACTCCGCCTCCGAAGAATGAAAGAATCCAATTTTCGTTGTCAAATTAGATTCAAAATTTAGCGTTGAAGAAATTTTTTTACTAACTTTTTTAGTTTTTACAATTTGTAAAATGTGCTTTGAAATACGAATTTAAAAGTTAAAATGCAAGTAGTTTTGTAAAACTGAAGCTTGCAGCTGTCAAATTGTTAAATTTATATTTAAATTTTGTTACAAAATTACTTGTATCTTAACCTTCAAATTCTTATTTCAAAGCACATTTTTCAAATTGTAAAAACTAGAAAAGTATCTGATTTTTCAACGCCAATTTTTGATACAAAAACAGAAGGGTCAAACTTAAAATTTAAAACCAAAATTGGAATTCTTCATTCTTCGGGGGGTAGTTATTAGAATTCAAAAACACTGCCTTTTCTCAGAATTTCATTAATTAAGGAGGTTCTCTCTCCATGGACATAACTTCAAACTAAAAAATGAGTTCCCATTAAATACAAATATTATTCAAATTAATGTCACAAAAATTTGAAAGATCCAGTTCTACATTTTTTAGATAAAATTAGGTTGAGCTAAAATTTGTTGGCAAATACTAATTATTTAACATCTTATGTTTTCTTTTTTAAATTTAATGAACAAATTGCAATTTTCATCCAATTCTGACAAATAATAGCTCATTTTTCTCGTTGAAACATTCTCTACAATTTAAAATTAAAATTTGGGAAATTTTAACATTTTGAAAGTAAGTTTTAAAAATAATTTCCACCCAATATTTTGTCCTTATTAATTGAATTAATTTTAATTAATTTGTTTTTTTATTTAATCTTACCAGTTGTCAAAATAAGGGAAAACCGGAAATTTTTAAATAGTCAAAAATATATTTTTTGTTTTTTAAATTTGACTTTATATATTAAAAAATGCTATTCTTTATACATTAAAAAAAAATTATTTCCCTATAAAAAGTTTATATTTTTTCAAAAGTTTAAAAAATCGCAATTATCAATTTTTTAAAGAATTGAAATTTTCATTTTTTACCAGAAATGTTCATGTTGTTTTTTAAATTGTTTTATAATTTCATATGTTTAAAAAATGATTTTTTTTTATTCCTCCATGAGGAAGCAAAATGTTCATGAGATGTGAACATAATTTTCAACTCGTTTTAATTCTTGTGTAGTTTTAATTCTTTATATTATTAGAAAGAGGGGGGAGGGGGGATATAATTTTTTCTATAATTTTCTGATTTCTTTTTTTGCCTTCTTTTTTTTTAATTAGTTTAATTCGTTTTTATATTTTGTTTATTTTATTCATAAATTTATTAATTTACTCTTTCAAGCAGTTTTTAGATTTTCTGGTTTTTAAAAATTTTTTATTACTATGTTTATTTTTCATTCTTTGTATTTTTTCATTTTTGAATGAATTATTGTTTCGTAGATTAAAAAACTTTTTTCTTAATTTTTTTCATTCTTACTTGTTGGTCGTGAGGGGAGTAAACTTATTTTTTTTTCAATTTTCTGATTTATTTTTTTATCTTTTTGGGAATTTTATTAATTCGTTTTTATAATTTGTCTATTTTATTCCTAAATCTATTTAATGTTTCAAGTAATTTCTAGATTTTCTGGTTTTTTAAATAAATTTTGTTGTTAGGATTAAGATATTTTTTATTGGATGTTCTTAGATTTTCTAATTTATTTAGACTTTTCATTTCCTCATTTTTCGGTGATTTTTTCATAGACTTTCTGATGTTTTGAACCTTTTAATAATTTATCTGATTTTTTTTTTAGTTTTTCTTAAAACTAAGTTTACTGTTTTTCTTAATAATAATGACATATATTAAACATTTAAAACTGTATTTTTTTCAAGATTTCTTTTAAACTGCCTAATATTTAAATAGTACAGTTATTAATCATTAAAGTAACTAATCCGAAAAAACTGTAATTTACAATCCGAGAATTTGAAAAAGATAATTCGATAGATACCCTGAAATAACCATTTTTTCCTGCAGCTCTAATTTTAAACTCAAACTACAAAGCAATCATAGAATTTTTTTTAAAATAATTGCCAAAAACGTATTGTACAGACATCAAAAATAAATAATATCACAAACTGTCTGATTTTTGTAAAATTAGTTCGCAACGACTTTGGGTGAAATAAAATGGTTTGAGCCAATAATAAGGAAATTTCCATTGAGAGAAGGCATTTAGTTTGGAAGCGCAATGCACCCTCGTTACTCGTCATGTACACAAACACCGGTCGGGGTTTTTCGCAGTGCGAGAATTTTCCTTTGTTCTGCACGCTGCACCGCCGTATCGCAATTCATAAATGTTCCATGTCATTTCGTTTTACTCACATGCACACGCATCTTGTACGCCCAAGGCTCGCGCTTGTTATTTCAATCAATAGGCAGGTACATCATCATCCAAATCCTGTTAGCTGGCTAGAGTTTGAAAGGGAAACGAAAATAATTCTTTTTCTTTCTTTTTTTTTATTATTATCTCTCACTCTTTCTCTCTATCTATCTCTCTATCTCTCTTTTACCCTATAGATGGATGAAAAATATATTTCATTTCAAACGATCGACGTTGTTTTCTCATCAAGATACGGATTTTTACGGTGCAGAAGTCATGACGAGTTTGCCTCTAGGCATACGAGATTTTTATTAGATAAGTTTTTCTTCAGTCGCTCATAGTTTTTTTATTTTTTCAAAATAATAATTTAAAATTTTGTATTATATTTTGCAAGTTACTGTGATTTGAATTATTTTTTAACTACGTAAATTTAACAATAAAGGGGCGATTTATAAGAGATTTTTATAATCTAAAAACGCAAAACTCGTGTATTATTATTAGAAGTGAAAATTAATACATATACCTTTTTATAACTATAATGTCTCTTGAAAGGTAAATTTTAAGCATTTGAAAAATTTGGCTCAAAATCAAATTTAAACATCGAATATTGGCAGAAGAATACAAATTTTACGGATTTTTAATTTAAAATAGTTCTTTTGTCGATACGCTGATCATAAAAATCATCCCGTAATTAAATATTAATTAATATAGTAAAACATTTTTTTCAATAATTATAAATTGAATAATTGTGATTTAAATAATAGATGTAATTAATTTATAATTACAATAAGTTATTTGTTTGAATCTTCATTTTTCCGGATTTTTATTTGCACGAATTCTCGTTTAACAGAATTCTTAAAACGCTGAATGTTTATTTATCCGAAATCCCAAATGGCTGATTAAAATATCCGTCAGTGAGATTTTGGCACAAGTTTTAAAATTAATTAATCAGAAATTATCAAGGAAATTGTCATTGATCAATTTTAAAATTTACGACAAAATCTTTCTGTTTATGAACATTCAATTTTAAAACTTAGGCCAAAATGTTTTTGTTGAAATGAATATTCAACGTTTTAAAAATTTTATTAAATATCAATTCGTGCAAATACAAATAATTCTGACAAATAAAAATTCGGTAAAATAGATATTCTGTTATTTACAAATTTTACCCACTTAACATTCTATTAAATGAAAATTCGGTTAAATTCGAATTCTTTAAAATAAAAAGTCGGTTAAAAAGACATTCTTTTAAATATTAATTTAGTGACCTGAAATTAGAATTTTAATAAAATGTGATTGTTATTTTTTTCCTAATTTATAATTTTTTCAATTTCATGTTATAAGATTTAAAAAAAATTTAAAGTAATGCATAAGAAAAAAATTTGATTTTGAGCCTATATTATCTTTATTTATAAAAAATGGAAATATAAATCAAATTCAAAACTGTGGTATTTTGCAAAATATTGGGAAATAAATCACATGGCAAATTACCTTGTGAGAAGCTTTCTCTAAACTTCTGGAAAATAAATTCTGAAGCTTTAATCGGATATTGATAGGTGAGTTTATGTAAACTTAAAATGTCGGCTTCAAGAGAAGCTTTCAATGGATGTATATTGAGTTTTCACTAGAACTTCGAGAAAAATATCCACTGGAAAATTAAAGGAAACTTTCTGGAATATTTAAGAAAAAGCTTTCCTTGATTTTCCAGTGGAAATTTTACGTACACAAATAACATTTCATATAAAAATGGGGTTTTAAAAATAAATCTATGACCAAAAAAAGAACAAACTTTCCTACTATCTTTATCTAAATTTTTTATTTGGTCAACATTAGAAACAATTTTTAACTCAAAAAGTTAATAATTCTGAAAATTGTAAATTATTTCGAAACTAATGAATATTTGTTAAATTACGTTTATTTAAAAGTTGTTTTTTTAGAATTAAAACAATAAATTCACATTACATTTATAATATTTTTGTAATAGTTTTCTACTGGAAATGTCGAAACAGTTACATTACAATTTAGAATAGGTACTAATCTCACATGTGTAAAATAGGTTTTGAAATTGGATGCAATTTTCAAAAGAGACCTTCCACGTGGCGTCTAAAATTCACATAATTTTTCTTTAGTTTACTCCAAATGTACATAAAAAATATTATAGTAATTATTGTTTATGTTTTTAGAATATTATCACCAAGAAAAATCTCAAATCTTTAATCCTGGATTTTCATTAAATATTCTCAGTGTGAACCACAATTTTTGGAAAATTCTATTGACATGTGAATTAAAAGCTTCGCTCGATATTTCAGTGTAATCTTCCGACGAGGCGGACATTTTAAGTTTACAAAAACAATTTCTCGTAAGTTGAGGAATAAAATTTCAGAATTCTCCTTTGAAAGCTTATCGCAAAATGTCGTGTTATTTGGGAAGCGACTAAAATTTAATTGAAAAAAAAATTGGATTGAAATGGGCTGTCGAACGAGTTAGTGATAGAAGTATCTTGGGGACGTGTGCGTAGGTTCGGTGACAAGCAGTGACAGCGGTCATAGTACACAGCTGGACAGCCATAGTGGAAGCAGCGTCGAAGCCGGTGGAAGTCCACCTCCACCTCAGAGACGACACTCCGCCTTGCAAGGTATGTAATTGCGTTTAAAGCAACAGTTTCGTACTTCTCGCCTTCTTTTTTATTTTTATGTAATCCATTCATCCTCTGTAGTTTGTCAAATTATTTTCTAACGTAGCGCTAGAATTCAAGCAAAGTATTACTGTAGTTTGTCATGTTTTAGCAGTATAAAAATCAAAAAAAAATTTAGTTTCATGCTGGTAAATATTGTCAACTTGTAATATAATTTCCCACGTTACAAGGTTTTTTAAAAAAGAGTTTTTTTCTAATGACGGTCAATTTGTTAAGATGTCAAATTTTTAATAGTACCTGATTCTAATATAATTCTCAGATTGTTTTGCCCCAACAAATGAGAAGTAGAACTAAACCTGGTAAATCGAATCTTGAAACTGTTTTTAACATGAATTCTGAGAGTTGTATGGGTCTGAAAATTGATGAAAGGCAATTTATAATTGATGTGGCATTTTTCGGAGATGACAGGAAAAAATGACACTAAGTTATTTTTATTATTAATACACTATCGGCTATAAATGAGTAATCACCGCGGAGCGCGATTAAAAATACGACTGTCTTTAAATGGAAATAAATGCGCGAAAAATTGTGATAGAAAAATTTCCAAATGAATAGATTCAAAAAGCTCGTAAAATTTCTAAAAAGATGATTTTTATTTGAATGCAATTGCTTTAATAGCTTTTTTTAATTAATCACGAGAGAAATATTCAGTAATTTTTATATTTTTCGGAAATTTCTAACTTTCTAACGACCATGGCCGTGCGCATCTTTTTTTTATTGAATTTTCATGCGCGTAAATCAACCTGATGTCTTTTAACGACCATGGCAGTGCGCATCTTTTTTCCACTGATTTTTTATGCGCGTAAACTAACCTGATATCTTATAACGACTATTACAGCATTTTTTACAATTTTGTAATAAAAAATTGCGTATGACGCCGATATATATATTTTATATTAAAAACTATATTAATAAATTAAATTATGTAATAATTTAATATTATATTGTGTTTTATAGAGGGTTAGTATCTTTAAAAAATTGTAAATAAATATCTTTTTGCAGTAATTCTGCCTTAAATAAAAATAATTTCAATAATACTTTAAAATAAATAACACATTATAATTTTATGTCATATTTTTCTGTCATTAATTTCCTGATATCAATTTTCATGAGGGACTGTTTGAATATTATATTTTTAAACATTATTCGATTTATCAAGTTTTATTCGCTTTCTTCTAAATTATTGTAACTTAACTTTTTGATAAAAAATGAAATCAAATAATTACAATCTACTTCTAATTTAGTAAAATTTAATTAAACTTGAAATTTAATTTAAGGAGGTTCTCTCAATTGACCTAACCTCAAACTGGAAAGTGGCTTTTCATCTCGAGGAAGAATTATTATTACAATTTATTTTACCAAAATTTTAAAAGATCAAGTTTTACAATTCCCAGAAAAAATTAAGTTGGACTACAATTTGTTGTTAAATAATAATTATTTAATATTTTGTGTTTTTCCTTTAAATCTAGTGAAAATGTGTAATTTCCATCCAATTTTGACCAAAAATATGTAGTTCATTTTACTATTTTCAACGTTTTTTACAATTTTATTTGTTGATTGTTTTAAAATAATATTTTGTTTAATAAATAAATAAAAAACAAATGTTATTGCTTTAATAACTTTTGAACAAAATATTATTTAACAACATTCAACAAATATAATAAATTGTAAAAAAAATTTCAAATTGAAAAATGAACTATTTGCAAAAATTAGATAACAATATTACAGATTTTAACTAGATTTAAATATAGAGCACAAAATGTTAAATAATTATTATTTGACAATCAATTGTAGCCTAATTTTTTCTGAAAAATGTACAACTGGATTCTTCCGAATTTGGTGAAATTTTAATAATATTTTTCTTTGGTGTCAAAATCCATTTTTTATTTTGAGGTTATATCAATGGAGAGAACTTCCTTAAATAAAATAAAATTATTTTTAATTCTTTTTGTTTTTAAGTCGCGTTTTGTTGTATTCTGTTTTTTTATCGCTCATCTATTTTAATTTTCTCATCTCGACTTGCTTTTATTTATAATTTAATTAATATTTATTATAAATAGCAATCTGCTTTAGCTATGTTACATACTGCTTGGTGAAGCTTCTCTTCTCGTTCAGACTCTTTTGTTACGAAAATTCGATATTTCAATCGTAGAGAAAAAAATAAACTTTTAAATTAACAACGACGATCGTACAAAAAAATTGATTCCTTTGAGGAATTAATTTTCAGTTGATGGAAAGTAATTTTAGTGTGAATGAAATTTTTATTCTTTTGATTATATGTGTAAATTAGGGTCGGTTTTGAGAGGTGGAGTACCACCCCCTTTTCCCCACGCGGTAGCAGTGTTACCTCCACTTCCTGTCAATCAAAATCTCAATCATAATCATCAATATCATCATCTTCATCAACATTTTCATCACCAAATTTTGCCTCCTCAAGGTCAGTCGCTGCTACGCTTTCAGTATCTAAATAGTTTGCTTTTTAGCTTTCATTCGCTTTTTTCTAAATATTAATCGCTTTTTACTCACTTGATATTTTTATTTGACTTTTATTCACATTTCTAGATCCTTTGTCTCCCGATCTCTATTTAAAACTATTCACTCGAAATTGATTCATTAAATAAAGTAATTTTTAAAGTAATTAATAGACAGATTTTTAAAAAAAGTAAATTATAAGATTCCTTAAAATTGATTTGGATAATTAGTTGATTTACTGCTTCATCAGTTTGAGACAAGTTGGAGTGAATATTTTAAAATCAAGGTCGATATTTGTAATTGAGTGATAACCGTTGTTTGTGGAGGGTTTTGCACGAAAGCTAACAACCAATATTTTGTATCAAAAACGATAAAGAGCTTTTCAACTGCAAAATTATAAGCATTCGTGATTGCATTATTGTGAATTGTATCTATTATTTGTTTAACTGGGTTCGTGCACGTAGATCGTTTCTTTTCCAGGTGTTTATAGGATTTTTAGCAGGGCTATTGTTACTAATTTCTTTAACGAATTTCTGCGGTTTCTGTTATTTTTTCTCAATTAGAATTGCTATAAAGTTTACTCAGAAGGCAAAACGTGTTTTTCAAGTTTAGTTTAGAACGTACTTTTTTTTCATTTTAATCAACTTCGACGATCGATTGTTTTGAGCTTAAAACTTTTTATCAATCAAAGCTTTTTTAATCGTGAGACAAGTTTATTAATTATATTCTTAAAAATCAATTTAATATAAATTGGTCCTATTACAACATTGAAAATTAAGATTTTATTTTGAATATATTTTTTTGGCATTATTTCAAAACATTCGATCATTGAAATGTGAGTAAACAAAGATTTCGAACAAGAGCAATTTTAATTTATAGAGTGATTATTGTTTTAACTAATTTAATTCTGAGTAAAAAAATGTGAATTGAATCTTAAAGATGTTTTAGCTCATTGTCTGTTGGAAAAGTATGTTTAATGCAATCCGTTTACAGGATATTTTTAAATTAAATTTAAAATGAAAAGAGGTATATACATTCTTTTTAAAGGGGCGTTTTTAAAAACGAAGAGTGAAAGAATTATATGGAGATTACTAAATTTAAAATAAGATTTACAAAAGGATAACAAGAAACGATTTTTAAAGATATTAGAAAGACTTTAAAAAACAAAAAATTACGGAAAAGTGGAAAAATTTAGTAAGAAGTTGAAAAATTTGCACAAATAAAAAGTAAGAATGTTTAAAAAAAATTAATTAGAAACTGTTTTAAAAAAAAGAAGAAAATTTGTTCAAAAAAATCTAACAAATTAAGAGGAAATGAGAAAATTACAAAAAAAATATTTAAATATAAATATCAGTAAAAATCTGCTAAAAAAAAATAAAAAATAAGAAAATATTGAAATAAAATAAGAAAATGTTAAAAGATTGGTAAAAAACCTACAAACAAAAATTAAGAAATTATTCGAAAAATTACAAAATTTGTAAAAATACTAAAAAGGCTTCAAACAAAAACGAGAAAATCTTAAAATATTAAAACATTCAAATTTTCTTTTAAACTTTGAAGATTATAGTAATTTTTTAAAAAGTAAGTAAATTTGCAAAAATTTAAAAAGAAAAAAAATTAGGGAAAGTCTACAAACAATTAAGTGAATCTGAATGAAGGCAGAAAATCAAAGAAAATAAAATTAAAGTCCTACTTCCTGTCAATCCTTCTCACCAAGAAATGACAAAAATGAAGAAAAATAAGGGATAATTCGCGACAAATGGTAAATTATAAAAAATAAATATATATATGAAAAATTTGACAATAAGTGAGAAACGCTTAGAAAGAAAAAAGAGAGAATAGAAGGAAATTAAAAAAAAATGAAACATTAAAAAATATGAATAAACGAAAAAAAATTTAGTAAAAATATTAACTATTTAAATTTTTCTTTAATCGAGAAACTTGAATGAAAAAAAAAAATAAAATGAATAAATAAATTTGGTAAATGATAGAAAAAATTGTTTTAAAAAGCGGAGAAAAATCACAGAAATATAAGTTAATTTAGAAAAGGTCATAAGGACCATAAATAATTTAATAAATCTTCTAAATTACTTAAGAAGGTTCTCTCCATTGTCATAACCTCAAACTGGAAAGTGGGTTTTCACTCCAAAAATATTTTATTAAAATTAATTTCACCAAACTTTGAAAGATCAAATTTTACATTTCTAAAGATAAGTTAGTTGAACCGAAATTTATTGTCAAACAATAACTATTTAACTTTTTCTTTAAAACTGAGTAAAAATCTATAATTTTCATTGCAATTTTGACAAATAATAGCTCATTTTTTTTGTTTGAAACATTCTTTCCAATTTCATTTGTTAGATTTTTTAAAATAATATTTTCTTTAAAAAAATATATATATAAAAATCAAATTTTGTTAGTTTATAATAACTTTTGAATAAAATATTGCTTAACAAAATTCAGCAAATAAAATTGTAGAGAATGTTTCAAAGAGAAAAATAAGCTTATATTTATCAAAAATGCATTAAAATATTACTGATTTTAACTAGATTTAATTTTAAAGAAAAAACACATGTTAAATCGTTACACAGGCCCAAAAAAAAAAAAAATTTTGTCCGAGACACTACACTAATTTTAATATTCCTATTTATTTTTCTTTGCTGGATCCAAATCCAAAGACAGAATTTGCTAGATTGGTTCCACTTTTTAAGATAATCTCAAAAAGATTTTAAAAACACAAATCGAAGATCAAAAAATTTTTTTTTGTCCGGGACACTAAACTAGTGTATTCCTATGTAATTTTCTCCGCTGAATCCGAATCCGAAGTCAAAATAACCAGATTGGCTAAAATTTTTTAGATAATCTCAAATAATTGCTCAAAAATACGAAAAAAAATCGTTTTTTGAGATTCTCTAAAAAGAATTTAGCTAAAATCTGATAACTTTTACTTCAGATTCGAATGCAGCAAAAAAATCTGGTTACTCTGACTTCCGTTTCGAATTCAGCTGAAAATTGTATCTGAAAAATGTACAATTTGATCTTTCAGAATTTGGTGATATTAATTTTTTTAATATAAAAATAATATTTTTATTTGGTATGAAAGGGCATTTTCAGTTTGAGATTATGTCAATGGAGAGAACCCCCTTAAATAAATTGTTACTAATAATTTAATAAAAAATTGTGATTATTATTATTATTATTTGAAAAAGAGTTTTGGCGCGTGAAATTTTTTGTTTAGATTGAGATTGTGTGACAATGGGTTAAAACATCGTGAGCTATATGATTTGACTTTGAATTGATTGTTTTAATTGAAATTGGAGAGTTTTCTTGTTCGATATCTTTGTATTAAAATATTAAGAGTAGCTCTCAATTTGAGAGTGAGAGTTAGAATCGAGAACCAGAGCGTCGAGGGTTTTCAGGTTCAACAGGAGTAGCTGTCAACCTGGGCTTAAGCATGCCACCACCTTTGCCTCTTGGTGCACTATCAGCAGGGATGCGTCCTGTCGTTGGCTCCGCTCAATGTCGCCAACCTCCACAATACAAAGCCGCAGCTCAGATGGCCAGGCTTTACAGGCTCGGTCGAGCTCATAGCCATGAAGGTGTCACTTACCGGAACGATCACGAAGATGGTATAAATATATAGCACTGAAACAATCACTACATAGTACATCTTTTTTAATCCGATTCAGATCGTTTTTCTCATCCCAAGACTTTTAATCTGTTTATCTATTCAAGCAGAACATTACAAGATAGATGAACATTTTCCAAATACTATTTTACATCTAAATATCTAACGCAAAATCAAATTTCTCAATAAGCAATTTGTCATAATTTGAAGCTCAAGTTTACAATTGTATTTAAAAAACGAAATAAGTAATTTTAAACGGCCAAATATTCTTGTAGACCAAAAAAATGCTAAATCAAAACAATGACCCACATTTGTACAAACAAAAGTTTCTTCTCCAGAACCGGAACCGTTTATTTATAACAAAAAACGTACCCCAAGAATAAAAAAAAATATTTTTTTAAAAAGAGACTGCAACGATATTTATGATACATCAAAATTCACTTTGCTCAGGAGTACCAAATTTTTTCTAACATAATTTAAAACGTATAATTATCTTACAACGTCAACAATTAAAAAATTAATTTGTTGACACCATTTTTAATTGAAAAAAATGCAAATTTTGAAAATTGAACTTCTTAAACAATTTATATTTTTTTCTAATGCCAATTGTTTAAATAAATAATTTTCCACAAAATAGCGTATGGATTTTAAAACATTTTAATTTTAAAAAAAAATTGTAAGAAGCCGAAAAAATAAAAAATTTAAGTTTTGATAAAACAGCATAGTTATCGACATAGTATATCAGAAAAAAAAATTGATTTATGTAATAAAAAAATTGTTGACTCTGACATGTTCGGTTTTATAGATTTTCGATGTTGGGATGGAAATTTGGGTGCTTTTGTTATAGGAACACTCACAACTAGAATATTTTAGCATCTTGGTATTATTTTTTCGTATTTTAAACCTTGTTGACTTCAGCTTCATATTACTCAGGACTAAAGAAATTAACTAATTAATTGTACTGATTTAAATAATGATTTATGTTGATTCAAGTAATTCCAATCCTGGTTTTACCGAATCGTTCTACAGCATTATTTTCTGTTTTCCGAATTATTACAATTGGGTTTTCCAAATTTAATCAACAACAAAATAAGTCTAATAGATTTTGATGAATTTTTATGCGTTCCTGAAAGACAATTAGTGTATAATGAAAAAAAGACTGAAAAAATAATAAATAAATACTTTTGTTTAAACTTGATTTTGTTTTGAGATATAAATTAAAGTTTGAAATTGTCAAGCGGGACCAAGAAGTTCAAGAAATCGTATTTTATCGTTTCTAAAAATTATTTCCAGCAAAAATTCCGGAATTTAAATAATTTGGAAATTGGAGTAGGGCATTATAAAAAGACGACAAAAATTTAATTTTATCATTCTTTGTTTTACCTCACATTCTGTAAAATAATTTTCTGACTCTTCGAAACATATTTTGTACATAACTAATTTTATTATTTAAGTCACACCTGTGTGTCTGTAATTTAATGTATAATTTTATCACCCTGTGTTTCTGTGTTGTGTCGTTTAAAGCATTCTGCGCACAATGCATATCACAAACAATGAAAAATACTATTTATTTGAGAAAGACATTTTTCTCAGCATCCAAATTGCACTTGCTCGCTTGCTTGCATCCGGGGATCCAGATTGAGTCGCAAAGCATATGAATTGTTTTCAATGCAATTCACGAAACTACTGCGCTTGTCATTTTTTACTTTTTTTTTCTTTTTTTTAATATTATTTTTGTTTTGTTTTGTTTTGAAGTGATTGACTTTTGTTTTGCTTGCATCGTTATGCACGGATTTTTCTCTTGATTTGAAATTATAATCATACAAAAAGTTTGGAAATTTTCACTAGAGGATAATCAAAATTAGACATTCTTAAGTTTACAAGGGTTCACTTACTATTTACTAGAATCAGAGATGCGTACTTGAAAATCAATTATTTCTTTTATTTTTAGGTAACTAAAGAGGCCAACATCATGACGTAAACTTTAATTTCATTGTTTACAAGAAAATATAATAATCTTTGTTTTATTTAAAGTTATTTTAAAGCATTAATAAAATAAAACAATCTTTAACTCCTGCTTTAAAATATTTAATCAATTAAATTTAGAACAAATAAATAGAAGTTCAAAATTCATGAAGTTCCCTATTTATTTTCCATAGAAAAGATAACTTTTTTGTAAATTTGATACAGAATCTTGAAAAAGCAATATTTTTACACTGAATAAATTTAATTTTCTTCAGAAATCTTCAAAGAATAATAACCTATTATTCTATAATTTTTAATATTATTTTTCATAGACTTCCTCTCCGCTAAAAAATCCATAAATTGAAAATTTAGGAAAACATTTTTTACAGTTTTTGAAAATTTTGAATAAATAATCTATAATTATATCAAGTAATTATTAATTTGTGTAATTAAAATTTTGTTGTTATTTATCAACCTTTAAGGATTTTCGACCCATTGACATAACCTCAAACTTGAAAATTATTTTTTATATAAAATAAAAATATTAAAATTAATTTCACCTAATTTTGAAAGACCTAGTTTTACATTTTTTAAAAAAAATTACTTCGAGACAAAATTTGTTATCAAATAATAATTATAGTTAATGTTTTGTGTTTTTCTCAAAAGTTTGTGAAGAATAGTAATTTTCATCCAATTTTAACAAATAATCCTCATTATGATCTTTGAAACATTCTCTACAAATTTGTTCGTTGGATTTAATTGGGTTTTTTTAAAAATAAAATTTTAATATATTGAACTTTTAATCTTTTAAAAATTAAATCGATTAAAATTTAGATAATTTGAAATTTAGAATTAAAATTTTAATAATTTTAAGTTCTGTTTGTGTTTGATGAAAATAAATTAAAACTTAGGTCCTTTAAAACATGGATAAATTGAATTTAGCATCTTTTACAATTTTAATTATTAATTATTTTTACCATAAAAATCTTAAGATTAATTGAAAGTATGAAATTGTGTAAATTTTCAGTCGAATTAAATTCAGATAACTTGAAATTTAAATAAATTACAATTCGGATAAATTAAAATTTGAATAGAATTAAGGAGGTTTTTTCCATTGACGTAGTCTCAAACTAGAAAGTGGTTTTTCGTGACAAATAAAAACATTATTGAAATTACTTTCCCTAAATTTTGAAACAATTGGCCGCACTTTCCCGATTTTGCTCTTTAAAATATTCTCTACAATTTTATTTGTTGGATTTTGTTAAATTATATTTTGTTTAAAAAAATATATAAATCAAGTTTTGTTTGTTTAACAACTATTGAATAAAATATTATTTAACAAAATTCAACAAATAAAATTGTAGAAAATGTTTCAAAGAGGGAAATGAATTTTGTCAAAGTTTGATGAAAATTACAGAATATGTTAACTAACTTAAAAAAAAGAAAACACAAAATGTAAAATTATTATTATTTCACAACAAATTTCAGCTTAATTATTTCTGAAAAATGTACAAGTGGATCTTTCAAAATTTTCTGAAATAAATTTTAACAATATTTCTATTTGTTATGTAAAACCATTTTATAGTTTGAGGTTATGTCGATGGGGAGAACCTCCTTAAATTTAAATAAATTTAATTTTTAGTCGATTGATATTTTAATAATAATACATTTTTTGACTAAAATAAAAATTAGGGTTCATTAAAAAGTGGTATGTAAAATAAATTTAGAAAAATTGAATTTTGATTAATTAAATTGATTGTTCATCAGAATCAAAAAGAATTTTAATTGTAAGAAAAAAATCTTTGCCTATTTTCTTAAGGCTTTTTTTTAAAGATAAATAAAATTTTTTTAAAATGTGAGAATTTCGTCGTTTAAACGCAATTTTTTATTTCAGCATTTCAATTTACAAATTAAAAATGACATTTAAATTTTTAACGATTTATTGTTATAAATAAATTTCAAAATTAATACTTGAGTTTAGTTTTTATTAACAACGTAAGTTTTCCAATTTTTATAAAAAGTTGATAAATAACTACAATTTTTTTTAAATAAATTAACAACTGCATAAAATAATTTAGTTTCCGTTATTACAAATCTTACAAAGAAACTCTCGAAAAATTATAATAAATTTTTATTATTTATTTTTTCCCCTCATTTTTCATTTTAGGTATGTATTTTTGTTTGGACACAATGAAGAAAAGTTAATAATTAAAAATATATAAATAAATTATAAAATTTTATTCTTTGAACATTTCTATAGAGAAATATAGAATATAGAAAATATAATTTAATTTAATTTGCAAAAAACGGGGTATTTTTTAGATAAAAAATAATCAAAGGTGATGACAAAAAATAAAAACTTTTTATCGAACCTCTAGACTATAATAAACACTTTTTATAGAATCTTATAATCATTAATCATAAAATTAAAAAACTTTAGCTATTTTGTTGATTATTCTTGAAAAAGATTTCCTTTCCTTTTTCTCTGATCACTTGTATTAACAAATTAATTTCTGTTTCAGATGACGAAGATGCACAGGTGTCGGCAGTTTAGACGAAATAAAGGAACTCAATCGACTAGTTCCGGTCGATGCTTAGTTAATTTTCCCTCCTTTTCTTCTCGCTTAATTTCATTAATTAGCGACATATCCCTATGAAGAAGAGCCTGAAGAAATGGATCCCACTCACTGCTTCTTTTAGCTGACTTTCATTAATTATTGTCGAAACAGAAAACAATATTGTCAGTTTTTTAAGAACGTATTTTTGAAAAGAACCTGTCGCGATCTATTGTTATAAATCATTTCCATTTTACAAATCCTGCAGAATAAATTTCCAAAGAAATCTGATAAATTTCCATCTGTTTCTAAGGAATGAGTATTGTTATTCTCTAAATTGTCAGGATTTATGAGATGGACAGGTTCTTATTAAAAGAAGAAAAAGAAGAGTGTATTGTAATTAATTTACTCGTAGAAACTGATTTATTTTAAAATTATGTTTAAATATCCCACTTTTTTTTTTAAATTAAATGTATGTTTAGTGTCCAGAGATGAAAAGATGGGAAGAATTGTGTCAAAATGTGAGAATATCTTTTCAACTCTTGAAACCGATCGCGCGTTATTTATATAAATGTGTAATAAATCGAGCCCAAAGATGTTAAATATCGTTTTATCGCTGAGTAACGAGACGGCGCCTGTATTATATATTTTTTAGGTCTGTTCTTTAAAAAGAAAACTCCGTAGCTTGTAAGTTGGTGTAAATAGCGTATAGTACCTATTTAGTTTTTAGCAAAGAGAGAAAGACAAGGGAAAAAGAACAGGGAACAATGAACAACTTAGATTTACCGCAATTTTCTCTAGTTTTTCAAACAAACAAAAAATCACATTTACAAATGCGACCAAAGCGTTCAAGAAAAAGAAAACACATTTAATTTTAACAGTAACTAAGATTAAATACAACAACAACAAAAACTGAAATTAATTTAAATTCTGATTTTTATGCTGATCAAATTTTTATGGATCGAATTTTTAAATGTGTTTGTGGAGAAAAACTCGAATTCTCAGCTGCTGAGAAGCAACAGAAAAAATAAAGTCAAGAGATTAAAGTTTTTGAGACACGAAGGAAACGGCTCGATTTTCATTTCACCTTTTGTTTTTTTTTAACCTAAACCCAGTTTTCTCATTTTCAACGAATCCAACCTTGAACTTTGAAAAAAGGGCCTAACCTTTTCGACGTCTCACAGAATTTTCGAATGCCGATATTCTGTTTTATTATTGAAGAATCGAGCCAGCGATTTCTTCGCTGTATAATCATAATGAGTAATTCTTGTATTAACTGTATCTCATTGTACATATCGTTATAAGTTTTAAACTCGAACCCAACTTTCTCGATGAAAACCCTCGAAGATTCCATTCCCCTCATCCAAGAGTATTTAAGTGTGCGCTTTTATATAAAGCGAACGACTGCTTGTTTTTAGAATCATTTGTCTTTCCAATTTTTATTTTCTGTCTGTCTCTTTCCTTTTTACTTTTCGCTAATCCTTGCTTCATTCCAAATGCATTTACTTCGCGGTTTTAATCGTCTTCCGCTCGCTCGATTTATTTCGAAAATATTTGCGAGATAATAAAATAATAGTGCTTTACTTGAAAGCTGAAAATGTTGCTGCAACTTTTTTTTTCTCTTTTTCTTCAATGAATATTAATGAGAATTGTGTAAAGTGTGGTTTTTTTTTTTTAATAAACTTGATTTAATATTTTAGAAACATTATGTAATCTTAAAGATTACTAGATATTATATTTTGTGTAGAATTTTTGATTTTCTCGGATTATTGTCGAATTGAGTAGACTAAAAATGGTGCACTTTATACAAGATTATGTTTCATTGAAGACAAAATGTTTGCTCGTGGATCGAGCAAGTGGTTCAGAGTGCAATTGACTGAGAATTTGTAAAAAGTAGGAAATACTCGAAAAACAAAAGGTAGATCGACGAGTTTCACGATTATGCGATTATAATAATGATGTTCTTTGGAAGTTCGAGTTTAGTTTTTAGTGACATTGAGTACAAGTTGTATACGGAAAACATCAGAGACAGAACTACTTAGGACTCTTCCACGCACCAGCACAACCGTGAAATTTTATTTTATTTATAAACTGCCTCTGTTGTTTTAATTATTTATATATTACGCGAAGGGAATGCGATTATAACTAAAAGAAACTGCAAGAGAGAAACCTTTTGTATTTAATTTGTTTAATAAAAATCGAATCATAGTACAACTTGGCGCTTTTTCGTTTCATTACTTTTTCAACCTTTTTTATATTTATGTAGCATATGTTACGTTTGTCTTTCATTTGGCTTTTTCTTCAAATTTAATTACTTCTCGTCTAATTTATTTAATAAACTTTTTATTTTTAATTTTCAAGAACAATTTTAAAGTACCTAAATTACTATTCTGTCTGGTTTAAAGTATTTTTATAAATTTTTGTAAATGAATTGTTATTACTATATCTTAAGAAAAAAATGAAGTGGAACTAGTACTCTGCGAAATAATTTGTCAAAAAGTTACACCGCTAACTACTATTTTATACGATACGCTTTTTTGTATATTATATCCGTCTTATTGTCAATAAGATATCTCCTTTCAATATTGGGAGAGAACGGAGAAAGATTCAAATTTAGATGGTCGTGATGTATTAAACGAACGCATAATTTTACAGGTCAAATTCCCTTTATATACTATTCAAATTCGAAATCCACGACATACTGTATGACAAAAGTCCTCGTAGATGTTGTATCAATGTACACATGTAAATCCCGAATAATACATATAATCTTTCATTAAACTAAGATTGGATATTATACATTTATTCAAACATTATATTTCCTTTTATTTTAAAAGTAGGGTAGAGTTACTCTCAACGTAGGACAGAACCAATAAAAAATGGTTTTTTATAAAAAAATATCCCTATATTTTCATTTTTAAATTAGGGGAGATCGCACAACAGTAGTTACAGCTAAAATTTTTAACGGATTTAATTCAAACTAAAGTAAATTTAATAAAATATTTAACACTAAAATGAAGCTAATACCTTTTCGATTAATGAATGCAAAAAGCATTATTTTAAGTATTTTTATTATATGATAAATATTTACTCGAATTTTGCAAACAATAGATAATATAATTCTTTCCTTTTTAAAGAATATAAAAAAAATAACTTTCTACTCGTAATACAATTCTTTGATAAGTATTTTTCAAAATAAAATAAATTTTTAAATTCATATAATAAAATAGTTTAATTTTTAATTATTTTAATGAAATATTAGAAATAAGGGAAATTGTTGCTTCTTATATAATATATAAATCTTTTCTAAAATTTTTTATAAATAGTAAATTTCTGTTAATTTCATATAAAAGAATTCAAACTGAATTAAAATGTTTTTTAAAACAAAAAAATGACTTCAAAAAAACTTTAACATTCTGCTGAAACATTTATGAATAAAGAGAACTAACATGTGGTTTACATTTTATGTATAAGCTAAACTAAGTACTTAAAAGTTATTTTAATTGTTAATAATTTTTTTTTAATATAAACATATTTAAATTGTCGTTCATCAAATACTCGCTTGGTCAAATTCAAATCAAGTTTTTGCTATCAATTTGAAGTTGTGCATTTCTTTTTTTCTCTGTTTTATATCGATAATTACGAAGTGATCAAAGGGTTTGACAGGTAAAAAAAATAAAACCAACAGAACGTTAGAAAACGAAAGAAAGACGAAAAAAGAAGACTGACAATCGATGGAAAACGAAACGAATAAGGAGAATATCGTGAAGCTTTCAGGTAAAATTTATAATTATATTATTATTATTATTCAATTCAATATATAAAATAATATATAGTTTTTAAAAAATTATAAAGTTCTTTAAAGTTATATTTAGAACCTGACATTTTTCAAAACTATGAAGTATATAACAAAAGTGATCACAAGTGTATTTACTAGGGGAGAGTTGGGCAGCCCCGGTCTCTTAGAAGATATTTTGGTTCTTATTTTTAAAATATTGCAGGGATCACAGTGGTTACTTCGTTCAATTTTAGGTGAAAAAGGGGATTTCGATTTTCAAAAAAGGGGATTTTCTTTAATAAAAAGGGGATTTTGAAAATTAAGAAAAAAAGGTTATATTAATAATTCAAGTTTTCTTTTACAAAATTTTATTGTTTCTTTTTTTCAAAACAGTTTTATTAATTAATTTATTCTTTTTTTGTTGAATTTGTTTATGAAAATTTCAAAAGAAAGACCACTTTCGGAAATACAAAAATTTATCTTTTACTAGGTTGTCTTTTCAATGACGAGAAGATGGTTGTTGCAATTAAATATTTTTAAAAATAATTTTTAACTTCAAATGGTTTTTTAAATTATCTATTTAATAATTAGATTTTAAACAGGAAACATAAAAATTTGTGATGTAAAATGTTCTGATATAATATTAAAGAAATTAAATTAAAAATCTTTCAGCGAAATATGACAAAATCAATTTAAATTATTTTTATTAATCTCTTTTATTGTGTTTTTATATTTTCTAATTCAAAACAATTAATTTTTGTTCAAAACAAGTAAATATATTTCATAAACAATTTTTTTCCATCCAATAAAATAAATTTGATGTATTTCAGCAAGAATACATGGTTTTATTTTATGATGCAAAAGTAGTAATATTTGTTTAAAACAAGTAAAAAATATTTAGTAAAAAATTTTTTTATCCAATAAATTAATTTGCTTTAATTAATTAAGAATACATGGTAATAAGAAAATTGTATAACTTTTTAAAATAATTTTATTTTAATTATGTTTTTTTCATGTTTCCTGTTTAAAATCTAAATAAATTCAATAAATAATAATAATAAAAAACCATTTTAAGTCAAAAATTATTTTTAATCATTTAAATTCAATAACTAATTTCTCATCATTGTACAGACACCCTAAAAAAGGATAAATTTTTGCATTTCCGAAAGTGGAAAATACAAACTTTTTGAAAAAAAGAAGGTCAAAGAAGAGAAAAATCTTGATTTTAGGTGTTTTAGGTGATAAAATCTTGATTTTAGGTGATTTTTCTAAAAAAAGGGGAAAATAAGGGGGGAAAAAAGGGGATTAGATGAAAAAAGGGAGAAACTGTGATTCCTGATATTGATAAACATGTTTATTTTGAAGTGTAAAAATAGTGTTAAGTTTTTAACATACACTTAAAATTTGAATATTGATGAAAAAATTGCTTAATAATTGAAAATTATGAAATCTAAATAGTAGCAAATTATTGGTTATTGAAAAAGTTTCGAATATCTTGGGCCAGAAATAAAAACCAATATATTTCCATTTCAGCTTTGAATAGAGTATAAATGTTGTAATTTTCTTTTAAAATAATATAAATATTTTCATATTTTCTCTGGATGATTGAAATTACTTTCTGCTTGTACAAAATCCACCCCATCTTCCTCTCTTGGTTAGAAATCGCCACACTTATTAAAATGATAAAAATAAATAAATAAATTGCACAACAAAACTAAACAGTGGTCTGAATCTGTAATGTACTGTTCAAAAATGTCTACAGCCTCTAATAATTAACACAATTAAAAGTTCTTTTTTTTTAATTTAAAGCTTAATAAATTCTTAACAACTCTGTGGTCTCGGATTTTTAAAACAAAATTTTGTTAAATTGTTATTAACCTCGAAAGTTAACAAATAAATTCAATTTGGTTTTTTCGACTATTTTTGGTGAACCTAATTTTGGTTCAAATTTTTATGGAATTTATAAATTTGCTTCTTGAAAATTCAAATTGTAAGAAATAATGAAATTCTTAATCTCTTTATTATTATGAACTGACGGTAACATTTTTTTTATGAATTATGTACTGTGATAAAAAGAAGCAATTAATGTTTTCAGCTATCTGATGACATGAAATTATTTATTTTAACTGAGAGTATAACATTTATTTATCAAATATTGTCTTGTTGTCATCAATTTCATAAGCAAATTAAATTCTTTTTATTTTAAAGATGTCAAATTATATGTATTTTGTTTATTAAATTTCGAAGTTAATAACATTTCTTGGCGCCTAGGAAATGAAGAGACTCGGCATATTTCTAAAATTCCAATTAAACAATTTTCGTTCACAAACACCGAAACCCCTCAAGGTATCTCACTTCAATAATAATTTGTACCAGGCGTTGTTATATTTAAAACACAATTAAAGTGTCAACTATAATAAACATTCTCACACAATTTTTTGTTTGTAGAAATTTTTTTTATTTATCAAAAATACAATATTTCTACAACAATTAACAAGAGAAAAATTATCTTAAACACACAATTTATTTTTTTGCCACCAAATCCTGTTGATGAAGAAACAGTTTATACCCTAATTTGGGTTTTAAATGAAAAAATTCTAATAAACTATCCTCATTAATTTCCAACATATCGAATTTTTGAATAAGTAAATCGATACAATAATCCTTCAAGTCTTCGACATCATAATCATCAGACAGTTTTAGAACTTCAATCACATTCTTTTCTTGCATTAAATTGTTTTTTAAGAAATTCTGGCATATGAGTTGTAAATCCTCGATTTGATAATAATGGGCGATTTTGAAAATCTCAATTGCTAATGTATCCAGCTTTTCTATTTCCTGACAGTAAATGTATTTTAAAACCTGCCAGAAAGGTTCATACTCAAAATCAACTTTTACCTCATTGCTAGTATTTTCCACATTATTATGAGAGAACATCCTCTCAAAATATGCACTTCTTGCATATAAAATCATTTTATGTGCAGGAATTTTTAATTCGTCCTTTATATTGAGGGTTACATCACTCAGAGTTTCATTATTCAGAAGAGATTTAAAAGATGTTGTACAATTACTTTGCGTAGAAAGTACGATTTCAGACAAACTTCTTGATATATTTTCAAGTTTGCAAATTATTTTTAATGGCGTGGAAATCATATGATCAGAGAAATATGAAGAAAAGACATTATGTAACATAAAGTGGCAAAATCCGAATTTCTTTTTGTTTTCATCAGTGAAAAGGCTGATTTTTTCTTTAGTGAACAATGTTTCCTCATCAAATGTAGTAATTGAAATCGTTAATTTTAAAGGTTTAAATTTTTGTGAAGTAGAAAATTTGAGCATTGGTGCTGACTCAAACAGTATGTACAACGATATCAATTTTTCAGTGGTTATTAAACTTTCACATTCACAACATCTGTGTCCAGTAGATTTGACGTGTGGCTTGTGCAGAACTAGGCTTAATTTTACATCAGTTTCTAATTCATTATTGAAAATTTGTGGTCCATCTTTTATAGCATCTATATCACCAATTGCCCACTGATAAATTTTTGTTGTTTCCTGAGCCATTAATCTTCTAATTTTGTATTTTTTATAAAAAATATGCTTCTGTAAGATATTGAGAAGAAAATCAGTTTTTAGTGAGATATATATGCAGTAGATAAATAAAATATAAATTAAAATCTAATTATCAAAATTAATAGATGCTTATTAAGAAGTTTAATATGCAAATCATTAATTCATTATTAAATTAATCATTAAATTAAGTACTATTGTATTATATTTTATTACAGTTATAGCATTATTTATTACATATATAATATACATATATAAATTAATAATAGATTCAACCTATTTTTTGTAAATTTTATATTCACACATGATGTTTATTAATCGGACGTATATGAATCTTCCACAATTTTATTTGACATAATGCACAATTTATCTAAATACATTGCATCGAATCAGCAGCAGTCATAACTTTTATTTATTTGCGAATTATTATTTATTCAAATTTTTATTCTACTGTTTGTTCATTAGGTCTAATTTTCCTTTTGTAGTAACGTTATTTTACAGAAATTAACCGAATTTTAATTTAGTAGAATTCTTATTTTATATAATTAAGTAAGACGAATATTTAAATGACAGAATATCCAGTTTATCAAATCTTCATTTATCGGAATTTATAATTGCACGAATTGATATTTGATAGAATTCTTAAAATGCAGAATTTAATCATTTTTACTTTTATAACATTTAGTAAAATTTACATTTTTTGTTCTTGGATTTTCTTATATCGATCCTCGTAACTTTTTTAAATGTTCCCGCAAATATTTTAATTTGTTCAAAAATATTATATTTTTGTATTACGTGTTTTAAAAATTTTGCTCAGATTTTATCATTTGTTTCATTCTGGAGGACTTTTAATTCTTCTTCTTTTAATTATACATTTTTTGCCTAGATTATCGCATAAAAAGAATGCATTAATATACAAGATAAAAAATAAATACTTTAGTAAAAAAAACTTATTAGAAATGTTTTTAATAATGAGGATCAGTGAAAATTAGGATCCTAAATGATAATAAATAAAGTTCTTTATAAATACTAAATTAAGAATAATAATGTTTTTATACATGGTATCACTGGTCATAGTGAAACTTGAAAACCAGGGAAATGTGCATTTTTGTATTTTATTAGGAAAAGTTAAAAACTTTTTGTCTGTTTTTAATGGACATTATTTTATACATATATTATATATATAAAATAGAAATAAATTAATTAATTAAATAAGAAGGGAATAAAGTGAGGGTAAATTAAATTAAACCATTACATATATAAATAAAATATCACTGTGAGAAATTTGTATTGAATTTTCCTGTTGATGTGTGAAGCGTTTAACAAGACCGTCCTGATAATATTACCAAATTTGAGGAAATTTCTATCTCTGCTCGGTGTAATGTTATCATACTATATGATTTTTCCACTGAGGGTCCATCGAAAAGTTACCGTATCTGTTTAATTTTCCAGTGACAGTCGGTAAACATAAAAATTACACCCTCGATGTAGTTTTCCACATAGATATGAACTTTATAGTATTTTAATAACATTCTTATGAGGGTCCTGTGTAATTTTATGTCCACTGCTGGTCCTGAGAAAATTTAATACACATTTCTCACAGTATACTTCCTCTATATGAGGAAGCAATATTTTCAAATATTTCTAAAACTTTCAAAGATATTTAACTTTTTATGAAATTAAAATACAATAATTTTTAATTATTTTTTAGTAAATCTTGTTGTTTAAAAGGGGTTACAAGTGTATTTTTTAAGTGATACAAGATAAAAGAGAATTATAAAAAATATTTACTTTTTTGTATGAAGTTTATGAATTTGAAGACTGATGTGTATCTTTCAATGAGCGAGTTTGGCTGATAATGTAATTAAAATGATTGCGATGAATTCAGGCTCACAAATAATAAATAATAAAATAACATTTCATCTATGAGGAAACAATAATATAATAAATCAAAATAAGGTTTTGTTGTAAAAGGCGCTTAAATGATAAGAACCATTTTAAGATTTTAACAGTTTAAAAACAGTGTTGCCCAAGTATGCGTTCAGATATGGACAGGGCTCAGGGTTGGGTAATGACGCGTCACTCGAGGTTTTCTACGTATGTTACCGGTATGTTACATCAAGTAACATACCTGTTTTAGGTATGTTACCCCCCCACCACCAAAAAAATGCATTATGTAACAAATTTAGCAGGTAACTTACCTAGGTAACATACAGTAACAAACTATGTAACATACCTCTGGTATGTTACGTACACAACCCTGTCAGGGCTTCCGATTGCACCCAGGGTTGTGAATGTAAAATATATTATGTAAGGGCAGGGTTATGCAGTGAACCGTCACTCGAGGTTTTTTACGTAATTTACAGGTATTTTACTTACGTAAAATTATTTTACCCTCCACACCAAAAAAATACATTATGTAAAATATTATTAAGGTAATTTACTAGGTATTTTACCGTAATTTACCTAAGGTGTTATACTAGCACAACCCTGTGTAAGGGTGAAATCCAATGTGAGCAGGGATGTAAAGTTACGCGTAACTTCGAGTTTTTTACGTAAATTACATGGGTTTTTTACATTTGTAAATTACATAACATACCCCCCCCCCCCTCGGAAAAAACAAATTACGTACGTAATTTACATGTAAAAAACTATGTAATTTACGTGAAGTATATTACCTTTACATCCCTGAATGTGAGCAGAAAGTGTAAATGCGTAGTCCCATGATTGCGTTTCAAGGAGAGTCCAGAATAGAGACATTTTTTTTACCAACGTGTAGATCTGACGTCACAATAGAAAATCCCTTTGTGCAACACCTACAAGAAAAGTACCATTTATCATGCGTCGAAAGAAAACGCAAAATAGGTCATTCCTGCACTAGTGCAGGAAAGTAAATTTTGCTGCACTCTTATGGCGCTTTCATACCTCGTTCGGTAACTTTACTTTTCTCTCATTCTAGTACACAGCAGTGGCATAAGTTTGTCTCATTCTCGCACTAATTATGTGTCCTGGACGGTCTGGGAACATAACTAGTGCGAGAACGAGACAAACTTATGCCACTGCTGTGTACTAGAAAGAGAGAAAAGTAAATTTACCGGACGAGGTATGAAAGCGCCATTAGCCAAAAACTGTACTGAAAAGTATATTTTGTTGTACTTTTTGACAAAATTGTTCAAGTAAGTGTACTTTGATATACATTTTGACAAAAAATGTTCATATTTTTGCCATAATATCATTGGCGGAACCAGGGGGGGAGGGCACGGGTGCTTGGCCGCCCCCCAAAAGCCTCATATTTAACAATGAGAGTGAGAGAGATAGCACTATAGTGCTATTTCTTTCTATCTCATGCAATACCCCCTCCAAAAACCTTGTCTGGATCCGCTACTGGTGTCCACACTTCCACTGAAAAAAATTCCATTAACTTATGTGTCTTCTATATCAGAAATCAAAATTATTCAATTGGACTAACTTTTGTTCCGATTGTTTGTCTATTTCCTCCGTAAGGACGTTGGAACCTGAAAGCTGAGAGTGGCGTAGAAACACTTTTTCCTTCATTGCTAGAAAAATTTCCCCTTTTATGAATTTTTTTTAAAAACACTGGACACTTTTTTAAAAAAAGGGCTATGGTAGACAAAAGTATTTGAGATAAAGAATTTTTTAAACATTTGTTTTATGCAAAAAAATGTGCCTACGAGCGTCAAAATTAACTCCCGTTTTGACATTGCAAGATTTTCCGTAAAAGATGGCCGCCGCTTGTCAGCTGGGCACGGGCTACGTGACAGGGGCCTCAAGTAAGATGGCGGCGGCCATCTTTTACGGAAAATTTTGCAATGTCAAAACGGGAGTTAATTTTGACGCTCGTAGGCACATTTGTTTGCATAAAACAAATGTTTAAAAAATTCCTTATCTCAAATACTTTTGTCTACCATAGCCCTTTTTTTGAACAACTGTCCAGTGTTTTTAAAAAAAATTCATAAAAGGGAAATTTTTGAGCAAAGGAGGAAAAAGTGTTTCTACGCCACTCTCAGCTTTCGGGTTCCAACACGGAGAGAAAATTTGACAGGATGTACGTCAACTGAAACGGGGTAAATAGCTTCGATATACTATCGAGGCAATACCAGTTGAAGAACGACGAAAAGAAGGTTCATATTCGAGGCCCGCTATGTCGATAGTCTGTCAGGGCGTATGGCCTCAACGATCAACTTTTATTGCCTCGACGATCAGGGGAAAATTCGCCAAATTTCAAAGCATGGGAACTTGTGAGCGCCTCAGAAGGGAGGGGATACGAAAAGAAAGAGAGATTCTCGCTCTCCCCGTCGCCCTTTCCGTATCCCCTCCCTTCTGAGGCGCTCACAAGTTCCCATGCTTCGAAATTTGGCGGATTTTCCCCTGATCATCGAGGCAATAGAAGTTGATCGTTGAGGCCGTACGCCCCGATAGACTATCGACATAGCGGGCCTCGAATATCAACCTTCTTTTCGCCGTTCTTCAACTGGTATTGCCTCGATGGTATATCGAGGCTATTACCCTGAACCTAATCGACGTATATCCTGTCAAATTTTCTCTCCGTGAACGTAATCCCATGTGAGCAGAAAGCGTAAAACCGAAAGCAGAAAATCATAAGAGAAAGGAAGCAGGAAATCATAAATCACTGACTCTCTCACTCTCATGATTTCTGCTTTCGGTTTTGCACTTTCTGCTCACATGAGATTTTACCTTAACTGTCGTTTGTTAAAATACACGTCGGACATAGTGAAACTATTTTCCAACGTCGGATATTGTAATTTTACACAACACTAGCCTAACGCACAATGAATCGTAATCGCTAATCCTTAATCGTAATAATGAGAGGAAGCAGGACAGAGATATATGTCTGTCCTACTTCCTCTCATTCTTACGATTAAGGATTAGCGATTACGATTCATTGTGCTTTAGGCTAATGCTAAAATACTTTGTCTCAAATAATATTTTTACAGTATAATGCCGAATTACGCATTGGCACGTAGTAAACCTACGACGTCTAACGTGTATTTCAGCATGTAAAATCCCTGTAATAAGAGGGTTATTGAGCAAGCGTTTTGGCTAGTTGAGCAAGCCCTCTGCTCAATTGTCCTAACGAAATATGGACAATTGGGCTGGTTGCTCATTCACCCAATGCATTGAGTCCAATAATCCACAAGGTATTTCGAGCTTAAAACTGGAGAAAAAGCGACTTAATATTGATAAAACACTAAGAAACGTTAAATTAAGCATAAATACACAAAATTAGATAATAAAAATACGTATATTAAGAATAAATAACATTTTCGAAAAGACGTGATTTATTGACACACAGGGAGCAGAACACCTGACTAGCAAAATAGACGTAGCCAATCACAATTTAGTCTCTCGCGGTAGAAAGATTTTGATTGGCTACGTCTATTTTGCTAGTCAGGTGTTCTGCTCCCTGTGTGTCAATAAATCACGTCTTTTCGAAAATGTTATTTATTCTTAATATACGTATTTTGATTATCTAATTTTGTGTATTTATGCTTAATTTAACGTTTCTTAGTGTTTTATCAATATTAAGTCGCTTTTTCTCCAGTTTTAAGCTCGAAATACCTTGTGGATTATTGGACTCAATGCATTGGGTGAATGAGCAACCAGCCCAATTGTCCATATTTCGTTAGGACAATTGAGCAGAGGGCTTGCTCAACTAGCCAAAACGCTTGCTCAATAACCCTCTTATTACAGGGGGGCTTGCTCAACTAGCCAAAACGCTTGCTCAATAACCCTCTTATTACAGGGATAACATGTTACATGTTTTAATACACTGATTTTTTTTAGTAATTTTTACAAGTAAAATATAATACAGTTTTTTAAGATCTTATTATTTCTTGAGAAACCTAATCTTAAAACCATTATTAAAGATTACGCGAATTTGTGATAATTCTTTAAAAAATCCTTACCTGCAATTAATATGTTATTAATGTTTTGTCATTTAAGTATGGCAACATTTTTCTGTGCAAATATTGTCATTTTTTTAATATCAGATACAGCAGTCAAATAGCCCTGACTTTCTTTGTGTGTCGGGTTGCGTCCTTCACCCACATTATAATATTATTTATTTTTAATTATGTTTTGATGTATTATTTTAAAATATCATTTAAGTACAACAAATTTATATTAATTTTTACAATTTTATTAAACTTTTTTTGCATTATTTTTTACTTCATTTTCTCGAAAAACGATTATTTCCATGATTACAGCTGCTGATGACGGTCATCGGTCAACCAGCAACCATAGTAGTTGCACAACCCTGATAAAAAAGTTTATTTATTGAAAACCTATACAGCCCTGTTCCCCTCTATCGGAATGTTTTGATCGGTTTTGTCAAAAGTTTTGTTTATTATTGTTCTTTCTTTTTCATCATCAGGTTCATCAGTATAACGTGGTTAATGTTTACAAAGACTACCAAATAGAAATTTGTCAATACAAAGAAATATAACTGACTTTATTTTAAAGAAAATGGTTAAAATACATTCTACATATAAAATTTTGAATTACATACCTAACCTCTGTAATCCTTAATATATAATACACTTTGACAATCTCTAATAAATTCTAGAATTACAAATAATTCTTCATTAAACAGTGAAATTCAACTATATTTCATTTTGTTTATATTTTGGTGCATGTTAATTTGTTTTAAAAATTGATATAAATCTATTTTTTTATATATTGCTTTTATTGAAAATAATTTACATATATTTACATTTGCACTAATATCCGTGTAATTTCATGAATAACAATATATTCAGAATTGTTAGTAACTATTACAAAAAATTAGTGTTTTAATTATATTTTAAATTTTTTGTTATCGTTATAAATACAAATTTGTAATCGTACCTGATGATTCAGTGCATTCAATATGTTGCCGGCATTGAGAATAATATCCGCTGTAAACTTGCGGAGCAGTAAAAATAGTTTATTTTGTATCATATCAAAAAGAAACTCTGTACGACAATATTTCACTAAACTTCCATTGAAGAAATTTAAAGTTACATCAAAAGGTTTTAGTCAGTTTGGAATTGTTCAACGATATGAATTTCACACAACTCATCCACGATGTATTCCACCAATGTTGGCATTGCTTATTCGACCGATTGTTCAAATCAGTGCCTTTTTCTTTGGACGAGCATTCAAAAAGTGGTGGAAGAAACAATCTCCTGAACAACGACAGGCTTTTTTCGATTGGTTCATTAAGAGAAAAAGTTCACTTTATGGTAATATTTTTTCTACCTTGTTCATTAAACATTGTATAGAAGAAGTTAAATTTAAACAAATTAAATAATTTCTTATTTTAATTTAATTGAACCTTCAATGAATCGATTCAAGTTTTAAATTATCCAAATTTTGATCAAATAAAATTTTTATTAGTGAAGTTGTTAAACAGCTGTAACTTTAATTCATTTAAAATAGAATTAATATTAATTTTAATTCATTATGATTGGAATCAACTCCATCCATTTTTAGTTGATGCAAATTTTAATTGTATTTACATTTAATTCATTCATATTTTAAACAATTAAAATTTTTACTTATTCTGATTTTAATTTCGTCGTGCCAAAAAGCAATTTACTTAAATGTAAATTGATTTATACTTTAATTTATCGAAATTTCAGTAATTTTAATGGTGAAAATTTTAATTGATTTCAGTTTCAAATCTGCATAAATTAAAAGATTAAAACAGGTGTTTACTTATTTTATTAAAACTTCAATTTATTCAAATTTTAATTAATTAATTATAATAATTATTTCAGGATTTCTCGGATTTTTTATTTTTGCACTTTTTGTCTACTACGTGAATCATTTACAAACCGATCCAATAACAAAACGATCACGATTCATAATTTTTACCAAAGAACAACAAGAAGTGTTAGCAAAATTAACATTAAAAATGGTATGAAATAATTCAGTTCATTAGTTATCAAAAATTGTACCTAAAGGATTGAAAACAAAAAGAGCCTCAGTAATTTGTAAGTAATTGAAATATTACTGAATTTAACGAGTTTTCATTACATTTAAATTATGTATAAAAAAATTTAAAAAACTCGGAATGGTAAAAATTTAAGTTTAAAGTGTATACAAAAATTAAAAAAAACTCGGAAGGGTAAAAATTTAAGTTCAAAGTGTAGCTTAAATTTATTCAAAATTTTAATTTATATAATTTCCATTGTACCGAAAACATCAATTCTAACCAACCATAAAAATAATTTTAATTTTATATAAATTAGTTATTCAAGTATTTATTAGATAGTTTTTTTAATTTTTTAGTATTTGTACTTAATATAAGATTAACTTTGATGAATTTTTATTTAATATGACTTTTATCTGATCAAATAATTCATTTAAAATATTTATTATTTTTACGAATCCTCATTAAACATAATTTTCAATATTTTCATTTTGGATAATTTGTACTTTATAGAAATTTCATTCGTCAGATTATTTAATAATAAATGAGACACATATTTTTTTATTTTTTATATTCACTATTTCTTTTCAAAAATGTTCAGAAAATGATACTCGATGCTTTATTTATTAATGAATTATTTTAATTTTTTTTTAATAACGTCCCAAACAGCTGCCCTTCCCTAAAGAAAAATGGGAAAGAGAGAGTAATAAATAGTTATTTATGACACAAGGACCCTAAATGGCACTTTATAGTACGAGTACGTATCGTAATACGAGCCTAAGTCCAATCGCAGCCGAGGCTCCACCGAAAAGTAGCCGAGGCTCTGATGTGGCTGTGGCGAGTTGTACGATACACGAGAACTTAAGTGCCGAAAGGGTCCAAGTGTCATATAACATTTTTTATCACACAAAAAACTGAGAATTCGAACCTAGGGAGAGCTGGTTATCGTAAAAAAGGGCCTCAGAGGGCATTTCTAGGTGGGAGTAGGTCGACAGACTTAGAAATGCCCTCGGAGGGCGGCGAAACCCGTGAACAGCCGTGACGTTTGGGCCAGTTTGGGCAGCTGTACCATAAAGTAAAGGTCAGCTGACCAGCATCAGCCAATCAGATTGCGAGTTCATTTACTTTACGGCCTAGGCCGTGAAATGAGCTCTTAAAGGTTTCCAAACAAGCCGTAAAATCTAACTTTTCATGTAAGTGTGATAAAAAATGTATTTATTTCAAATTTTTTTGGGACGTTATGAAAAATAGTTAAAATAATTTATTTTATATTATTTCGATTATACAGAATTTTTAGTAAGCACGATTTTTGTTTAATGATATTTTTGTGCCTCCACATTTTTACTTAATATAAATTTTGTTAGAATATTTTTTCCAACGTAATTTTCACGCATCCGAATTTTTGTAATCCAGAAATTTTGTCTCCAAGAAACTTACAAGAAAATTGAATACCTACATAAAAATTCTTATATAACATTTTCGATTAAACAAATATAAAATTAATAAAAATTTGGATTATTCGAATTTCGGAACAGGTAAAATATGTTTTATGAAAATTTTGTATAATCGAAATAATGAAAAATACAAATTTTATTGAACGATAATGTGGCTAATGAGAAACTATGTTAATTAGACATTCTGAATAATGAAAATGATTTTAAATTAAAAATTTTAGTCAGTGAAATTTATGACTAATGATGATTCTGTTGGATTATTTTTGGTCAACTGATAATTATGTCAATTTTATTGAAATTATAAACGATTTTCAAAATCGACTTGCTGGACGATACTTATTTAGTGATATTTAAACAGAGGCTTTTTTGTTTCCAATATATTAATTATTACAAAAGTTAAACAAATATAATTCAAATCAAATATTTATTTTTCCAAGCATTTAGAACAGAATAAAGGACATATTGTACCAGAAAATCATCCAGCCTACTTACGGCTTATTAAAGTGACTCAAAGGTTGTTAAATGCGAACATGGATTTGCAATCTGTTAATGATAAACAATGGAGTCTTACGGTAGTGGACGGGCCGTTTCAAAATGCTTACGTTCTTCCGGTATAAAAAATTATAAAATAAACAGTTATAATTGCTTTATTTTATTTTAATATAATACATTATTTTATTAATAATAATTATTAATGACCAAAACCTTTCTTTAAAAAATTATTATATTACTTTTAAAACATTAAGCAATAGAATTTACGTGTCACAATATTTAAAAAATAATAATAATTAGATTAAGAAATATTTCGAACAAAGGAAGTTCTTTTAAGTTATAATTTGGACAAATAGAGATCAGAATCATCAGAATAGACAAAATTAATTCACCCAAAAAAAAAGAATAATAATAATTTCAATGCTGTATTTATAAAATGTTTAAAAATTGAACTAGAGGTGGTCAAAATAAAAGCTAAAAATTTTGAATAATTAATCCAAATTTCAATAATTATGAATTAATTATTTTGCATATTAACAATAATCATTTGTCTATTTCTTAGGAATATTTTTTCGTGGATTAAAACGTGGTTTTTGATATTTTTCACATTTTTATTGGGGGGGGGGGAGTAAAACAAATATTTTCTTACATAAATTTTATCATTTCTTATAAGGGGCTATCCAAAAATACGTAAAATTTAGGGGGGGGGGGGGTTTAAAATAGATCCATAAAAGTGTTACGTGTTAGCAAAATTAATATTAGCTAAATTTATTAAATTATTATAAATTATTATATATTTAATGAAGTTTTTATATTTTCTAGATATTTTTTAGAGTTATTGATTTTAAGATTGTTTTAAAAATTTGTCAAATTATATTAAAATTTGTTTGATTTGATTTCACCTTCTTTAAAATTGTATAATTTTTATCCTATAATTTCTAGTTTTTAGAATCATTTATTCAGTATTTTTTTTACGTTTTTTTGTCATTTCTTAATTTTTTTCATTTTTTAAGGAATTTTATTTTATTTTTTATTTTATGTAACTGTATGTACTAAATTTTCTCGTTTTATCATAATTTCTCTACTTGGCATTTTTTTTCTTTTTGAACTGTTCAATTTTATTCTTTTAAAAACTTATTTCTTCAGATTTTTAAAAACTTTATTCATTGTTCTTTTGCTTAATTTTTCTAATTTTTTAAATGTTTGTCTCCTTAATGAAACTAACGTTTTTTACTGATTTTCTGATTTAGTTTCTTAATTAAAAAAAAAAAATTCTATATAGGTACATATTTGAACTTTTTTAAAGGATTTTCTTGTCTCTTATTAACTTTTGTCATTTTTTTCATTCTTATGTAGTATTTTCGCCTTTTTTTAAAATTATTTCCATAACTTTTTTTTTAATTTAAAGCATTTTTTCACTTCTTTTGTAGGTACTGTTTTCTTATGTTTTACATTTTTGTCATTATTTTTCAAACTAAATTTAAGTATCACATATATTTTTAAAAATAAAAATTAAGTATACTAAAAATGTTAAAAACTCTCTTCTTAATATTTCCTTTAAATCAATGAATTTTTAAGTATTACAGTTATTAATTATTAAAGAAACAAACCCTGGAAAATTGTAATTCACGATCTGGGAATTTTAAAGTGATTAATAACCTATTAATAAAATAACTAAGAGAATCTTGATAAAATAAATTATAATTTCTCGTTTAATCGAATCTTTTTTTAGGGAGGCAGTATTTTCGTTTTTATGGGAGCATTAAATTTGGTGGAAAACGACGATCAACTTGCAATTATTCTAGCTCACGAAATGGCTCATGAACTATTAAACCACTCAGTAATTAAACTTTTTAAATAAAATTTTTTTTTAATTTTATGCTGTGTAAAAATATGCAAAATTGTTTCAGATGGAACAAGTTTCAAGAGGATTTATATTAGACGTCATTTTAGCTTTGCCGATAGCTCTTTTGTGGGCTTTTTTCCCGGACATCGTAGCAGTAATTTTCCAAATTCTCGGTCAGTCAATTATTAATATTTTCCACAGTTTACCCTACAGCAGAGCTTTGGAAAGTGAAGCTGACGAAATAGGATTAATTTTAGCCGCTAAAGTAAGAGTTATTCATTTTTTATTTACATTAAGAAAATAATATATATTTCAAAATTTTTGTAATCAGTTATAATTGACTTTAATTAATTTTTAACAGGCATGTTTTGATGTCCGAGAAGCAGTAGTGTTTTGGGGAATAATGAGAATATTATCGGAATTAAAAGACGAAAAGGACATACCTCCTATTTTGTCAACACATCCAGATCATGGTGATCGAGAAAAACATTTAAACGAATTAATGCCTAATGCCATTGCTTTAAGGAGTAACTTAGGAGTGCGTATTTATCGTAATTCCAATAAATCAAAAATAAATTTATTTGATGAAATTTTTCTTTCAATTTTATCTGCTCTTAAAGGACTTGTGATATATATTTTTCTTTTTTCAGTGTGCCTATCTAAACCCTAGTGACCCAAGAAATAAATTTTACATGCGCACGAAAAAAGATCACGAAAAGTATTTTCAACGTCGTGGAATTACTAGTACTTGAACTGTTATTTAAATTCTAAAACTGTACATGACAATTTATAATTCTACGTTAAGGTGATTGTAAAAATGTTTTGTCAAGAAATTATGCTTCTATAATTTTAAATAAAATGTTGACTGGTTTGTTTGATTGATTTAGAAAATATAGTTTTTCAAAAAAGTTGTTCAATAATTTTATATTTTTATTTATTAGAAATAATAGGTGACTTGTTTTACGTCTGGATTTTATATAATTTGTTAGTAAAATACGCTTTCTCCAAAGTTAAAAATTTTATTATTATACTAGGATTATGTTGTCAACGTTTCGCAATTATTTGTTACCTCATCAGGACAATGACAATATTAAAATAATATCGATAAATGTTTGCCAGTCATATACATTAGTCTTTTTGATGTGTGTTCATCTTTTAGCGAACAACTCTTTTTTTCTTCTACTAGAAATCATGTCGAAAGTAATATGTTCATATTAATTTATTTATGTAATGCTGATACAAATTATATATTAGAAATAGATTTCTTGGTTTTTAAATATTTTTTCAGAAATTTGCTCGTGTACTTTTAACTTAAATTTAATGAATAATGTATTATAATAATGAAATTATCAAAAAGTTAAAAATATCTGGTATTATTAATTGCACTAAATTAAATATCACTAAAAAAAAATTCTGTACATTTCTGTTGTCAAAATAGAAATATTATTGTTGTTTACTTATCTTTCTACTTATTTGGACTAAAAATTTAATAGCAATATATTTTTCTATGTACTTTTATAAATTTTGATCTGAAAATACAATTTAACCCTTTTTTTTTGTAAATTCTTTGTTTTCATTGTTCCATTTCATATAAACAAAAAGAACAAAAACAGGATGTTTAAGGTTATGTCAATTTACGGAATAGTCTTATTTAATTTATTCAACATTAATTAACTGAATGAAATAACTTAAAATTGCATAATTCCAAACAAGAATCCCCATTTTATTTAAATTCCATTATAAACACCCATGAAAAAAACTGGTATTTTTCCAGAATTTCATTGACCGATTCGCGAACCAAGTTCAATGACGTCAGGATTGGGAATTCAGTTTCAATTCTAAGCACGGAATTAAAAAAAAATACAATTAAAAAATTGAACATTTTGTAACCTATTTTTTACACATTAAAGGGTCACTATTTCTAAATGTAATAAGAAATTTTGTAAAACTTTCTATGCAAGAAATTATTTTGATACCATTTTTTTTATGCAATGATAATTTTCGACCAACTCATCCCTGAACGTCCCTTTCGTCTCTTTCGTGGTTTCTCGTCGTGGTCACTTTGAATTCGTTTTTTATTCTTATTTCGTGTTTTATGATGCATCGCGTATCGTAGAAATAAAAACCAGTGATTATTTTAATCTTTTTTAACATTTTCGTACCTAAAAAGTTATAAAGTTATTGTAAAAATGACGACACGCATGGAAAAAGAACGTACCAAACAAATTCAAGACAAATGTCAAAACTTGCTTAATCAGATGCTACGCGATGAAGACAACAAGTACTGTGTTGATTGCGATGCCAAAGGTACGTGAATATTAACACCTAATTATTACATTTTTCCAAAATAATTATCCTTTTAAAATTGATAAATCGACCCTTTCTCCGGCTTTGTTGATCCTTTTAATTGAACGACCTAATTCCCTAAAAGGATTTACAAATTTTTAATCTATTTTGTCAAATGGTTCGACTCAAGTGTTTATTGATTCCTAGTAATTACTTTTAAAGCTTAAACGTCATCATTGACATCTTTGCAAATCTATAACGCATTCAAGATGTATTTTTATACTCTTAATTTTTTGTTTGGCTTCATTTAAATGAGAATATAAGCTCCCTTGCAAAGACTTCATTTCTTACATATTAACTTTTTTGCAAAAATGTTAAATTATTTAATGTTATCTTTTTAGGTTAATTTTTGGGTATTTATAATATTTATTCCTCTATTTATATATATTTATTTATTTACATCCTTTTACTATATATTTGTATATTTATAAAAATAAAATATTATGTTCAATTATTAAATATTTAGGTTTAGACAAGTAAATTATCTCTCTGAAAATTGTTTTTTAGTTTCTCATTGTTGAGACCAATTTAACTACTTTTAGCTGGAATTAATTTAATTTATTCGAAATTTAAATTATTTATGAATTATATAATTTAATTTATTTAATATTCAAGATATTTCATTAAACTTGTTTCTTTTCCACTTAAAAGCAGTATATTTTTAAATGCTTGAAGGTTAAAAATATTGTTGCATAACTGGACACTTTGTCTCTAACTGTTATTGATATGTAGATTGATAATTGCAACTTATCTTTTTTCAAATAAATTTTCCGCCCACTGTTTTCACTTTCCAAGAGTTTTAATCCTTTGTTCTAAAAATAAAATTCTCTGAAATTTTAATAAAAATTACTTTTTAAAGTTTTGTTTATTCTTTCATTTTGAAATTTTATTTTACAGGTCCAAGATGGGCAAGTTGGAATTTGGGAATATTCTTGTGCATTCGTTGTGCAGGAATTCACAGAAATTTGGGCGTTCACATCAGCAAAGTAAAATCAGTTAATTTAGATACATGGACCCCTGAACAAGTTGTTGTAAGATATATTTTTTTCGAATTAGTTTTAATGTTTCTTGAACTAGGTTCATTTTAAAAAATAATTTTAATCTTTATTTTTGTATTAAGTTCATATTTACTGTAGTATCTCGAAAATTTGAACCTTTATAAGTCAAAAATATTTCTGTTTCTTTCTCTTGAAATTATATTTATGAAATGTATTTTAATAAATTATTAAACTTTCTTAAGGAGGAACCGGACAAACAATCGGAACAAAAGTTAGTCCAAATGAATAATTTTGATTTTTGATATAGAAGACACATAAGTTAATGTAATTTTTTTCAGGGAAAGTGTGGACACTTGTAGTTTTTACAAAATGAGCCGTTAAAAATTGCAATTTGATGAAAATTAATAAAAATTGACGTTGGAAACGATTATTCAATTTGAGGTTCAAATTAACAGAAATTGAATAATCGTTTCCAACGTCAATTTTTTTTAATTTTCATTTATTTGCAATTTTTAACGGCTCATATTGTAAAAACTACAAATGTCCACACTTTCCCTGAAAAAAATTACATTAACTTATGTGTCTTCTATATCAAAAATCAAAATTATTCATTTGGACTAACTTTTGTTCCGATTGTTTGTCTGATTCCTCCTTAAACTTAAATTTTTCGAGTTTCGAATTTATAATAATTACGAGGAAATAGATATAGAAATATGAAGATAAAACTAAAGGCTTTTTATTATTATAGTATTTTAATATCTACTATTATTAAATTTGTTTATTATATTAAATTAATTTGATTTTTCAGAGTCTACAACAAATGGGAAATTCTCGAGCAAGAGCTGTATACGAAGCAAATCTCCCAGACAGTTTTCGCAGACCTCAGACTGACGGTAGTCTTGAAAATTTTATTCGTGCAAAATATGAACATAAGAAATATATTGCCAGGGAATGGGTTCCTCCGACATTGCCAAAGGTATAGAAACCGTTCATTTTTTAAATAATCTATAATATATTCTATAATAATAATCCACAAGATTCATTTATTTTTTTCATTCATGCTTTTACCTAAAAATTGGCATTTAGAAATATTTTGAAATATTTTATAATTTTGTCTATTTATATTAAAGTACTTTTTTCATTTTTTAATGATTAAAATTTTTTTCAAAACTTGTTACTTTATTTTATTGAACAAAATCTATTAAATTTAATTAAATTTCTTCAAATGAATGTTGTATTTTAGATCTCAAAATGCTTCTTTTTTATGAGCAAATTATTATTGTACTTATTTAATTCCTAATTAAAAATTACATAAAAGAGATCAATTAAAATTAAAGTCTATTTTGATAAAAATAAATTAAACTGCATTTACAGAAAATAAGATTAATAATATATATAGTTTACTCTACAATATTGAACTGGCATTTCCATGCACTAAAATTTTAGTGAATTAAAATTTAATTCTATCAATACGAAAATTACTTAAAAAGTTCATGCGTAGAAGTTTAAATCGATTAATATTTAGATAATTGGAAATTGAGAGCTTTAAAATTTTTAAAAATAATTATTTATTAATGGAAATTTAAATTATTAGTTAAGCATCGATGTATTTAATTTTTAATTTATTGAAGTTTCATCTAAATTTCAATTTCAATTGATGAATAAAAGTTTTAATTTATACTTATTTTAATTAAACGAATCATTATTTTATCATGATATCAATAAAATTAATTATCTAAATTTTAATCAATCCTTGTGTTTTTATAATCCTGAATATTATAACTAAACATTTTAACTGTTCACAATTAAATTTTTTCTTTAATCTAAATATCAATTAATTTTAAATTTCATTTGTCCTAATTTTCATTGATTTAAATTTTAGTCATAATTGTTATTATTTTTAAAATTTGGACTGATTAAAGCTTTAATATGTATATGTACAATGACAATTTTTTATATATTGAAGTATTTAAGTGGGTGTATCTCAGAAACCTTTAACTTTTTAATAAAAAAAAGGTTAAAATTTTTTTTAAGCATTAACCCTATTCAATATTTACTCAAGTAAAGTTTAAATTCCAAACTTCTAAATTTTATTTATCAGCAGATAAAAGATTGTATCTACAATTAGTTATTAATGATTTAAAAATAAAAAAATTTTTAACCTATAATATAACCTATAATTTCATTTTAATTTCAATTTGTTCTAATTCTAATAAAAGTTAACTTTAATGAATCTAAACTTCACTTTAAAAATTCTAATTTTTATCGGCCATTTATCGATCAATATTGCTTCAATTCAAAATCCGATTACTTCAAACATTAATTTTTTATATAATTCTTATCTTTTCAAATTTTAACTAATTTGAGTTTCAATTAATCTAAACTTAAATTGATTTAAAATTAAATTTTATCCCAATTTTAATCAATACAAAAATAATTGATCTTAAACTCAATTTAAAAGAATTTTGATCGATTTAAATTTCTACTTTTTAACGACCCAAATTTTAATTGATTCAAATTCTAATTATACACAATTTATATCAATCGTTTTGTACAAATTTGTGATTGGAACAACAACTAAGATAAGCTATTAATTTATATTAAATCACAAGAAAATACTTTAAAAAAAATTTACATTAATTTTAAAGACTTTGAAACACTTTTAAAACATTCTTTTTTACCTTTTAATAAATTTTCTAATTTTATCATCATGTTTCTATTTTTTGTAACTTTTACCTTTCTTCGATACTGTTTCATTTTTTCTTATAATTTTTTATTTTCCCCTAAAATTTATTCATTTTTTTTCTTATATTTTTTCATAATTTTAAAATTTTTTATAAAGATTTCTGTACTTTTATTTTTTATATTTTCGTTTTTAATTTTGTTAATTTTTTACTAAGTATTTTGATTCATTTCTTGTTTTTCTAAATTCTGATGTTTTTTCTTAGATTATTGCAAAGTTTCTTGACTTTTTCTTTTAAATTTAGGTTTTTAGAAGTTTTACTTTAATATTCTAATGTCTTAGGATTTTTTCGTTTTTTAAAAGTTCTTTTCATAATTTAAACAATTTTTTCCTTTCTATATAATATAAATATTTTCCCTCAGATTTTTATTTAAAAATAATTTTTTATTTATTTTGAGTTCTTATTATTTATCTTTTTCTATACTTACATTTTCTTATCTTGCTTTTGCATTTTTTGTTGCAGTTTTCAGTAGATTTTCCACAACTTTCTTGTATCTTTATTTTGTATTTATTCTTAAGATTTTAAATAATAGGTATTTGTAATTTTCTCTTTTATTTTTCTAAATTTAATAACTTTTTTAAAATACTTCTTTTTATTTATATAGGTTTTTTTAATTTTTTTTTTTTTTATAACTTTTATCATTCTTGAATAGTTTTTTATTAATTTAAAATTTTTAGGACTTTTCCTTGAATTTTATATTGTTTCTTCAAGTCAAAGTTACTTTGATTTTTTTAAAAACTTTCCTTTATTTTTAAAATAATTTTCTCAAATTTTTTATTCTTAAATAATTTCTTTGTTTTTTTTTGTCATTTTTTTTAATTTTTCCATTTTTTCCAGATTATCACAGTTTCTAAATTTTCTTGTTTACATTGAAAATTTTAGGTTTTTTTTATATAACATTTTATAATTATTTTAAATGTTCTCTCTCTTTCTAAATTCATCTTTTTCATATTTTTTTAATTTTGTAATTTTTTAAATAATTTCTTTCACTTTTATGTTTTTACAGAATTGCTTCATTCTTTTCGTAGTATTTTTACTTATCTTTTTCCAATTTCTCAGTTTTTTTATTTTTAAATTTCTTCATTTATTCATAAAGTTCTGAGATATTCTTTTAAAATTTTTATATTCTTTTAAAATTTTTGACTTTTTAAATCCATTTTCTTCTTTTTTCAAACATTTTTCATTATGTTTGTAATGTTCATACTTTTCCCTAATTTTTTATTTTTTTTTTCACATTCAGTTTTTAATAAACAATCTGTGAATTTGAAAACGCTGATTCATTAGACACTCTGTTTACGACCCATAATATTGACATTCAGATAATTAATATTTAAAAAGTCTTAAGATTGTCAAGTATTATTTATATATTATAAACAGTGATAATATTTTTGATTGACTATTATAGAATTGATAATATTGTTTGGCTTGCAGGTAAATTGGGACAAAGAATTGGATGAAGAGGCGGAAAAACAGCGGAGACGTAAAAAAGAAGTATCAAAATCAAATGTCACTCAAAATCCTCTGCCACCTGTTAAAAAGCCTGAAGTAGTCCCTCAGTTGCCGAAACCACGAAGTTCCGTTAGTCCAAAACCCAATAGAATTAGCCATTCTGGCGGTGGAACTCTTGATCTACTTGGACTTGGTAATCTAAAATTTTTTCACACCATTTTTTTAAAAAAAATGTGACTCGGTGCGAAGAAAGAGACCTAAGAAGGTAAACATGTTGGGTTATGTTCAGTCAAATTTTCACCTTGATTAAAAGGTTAATTAAAATTAAAATCAGTTTTCAATAAATATTTAAGACGAAATGAAGACAATCCTCTTTGTGTATTGCCATGTCAAAATTCACAAACATAACCTAAAACTTTTTGCTTCTTAGGTCTCTTTCTTCATGATTTGTCACTTTTTTAAATTATCATTTGTATTATTAATAAAATTTTGTATAATTTCAACAGGATCATCAGGAAATGAAACCAGTGCAAACGGATCTGACGATATTTTTTCATCTTTTCTATCAGCTCCTCCTTCTTCAAGTGCCGCAAACAATGGCACTACAAACACAACAACGCCAAGCAGTACAACTGCAAAATCTGAAGAAGAGAGCTTTTTCAATCAAACTGCTCCCTCAGCTCAAGAAAAGAGCAAAATGACCAAGGATAGTATTCTTGCTCTTTATGGAACGCCAAGCCATCAACAGTCAGTTTTTGGAGTTTCCGGTTCGTTTATTATATTTTTTAAAAACTATTTCCAATTATTAAATTTGGCTATTTATAGATAATAATGGTTTTTATTATATAATAGCAGGGTGGCCGCTGGACCGGGAAATCGGCAAATGACAGTGAATTTTTTGGGACCGAGAATATTAATATTCAAAAAATAAGATAGTCAGAGTAGCCAAATGATGCTATCTCAACAGTTTTCGAATTTTTCTTTCAATTGTCAATTATTTTCCTAATTTTTCAATTGTTCTCTTTAATATTTAATTATTTTAGTCATTTTGTAATTTTTTTTTCAATTATCAACTATTTTCTTAAAATTTCAATTGATTTCTTTAATCTTCAATTTATTCCTTTAACTGTTAATTATTTTCTTCAATTTTTAATTGCATTCTTCGTTTTTCAATTATTTTATTCAGTATTCAATAATTCTCGCATTTTCTCAATTATCAATTATTTTCTTGAAATTTCAATACAATTCTTCAATTTTAATTTATTTTCTACAACTTTTTCTTTAATTTTCATCAGTTTTCAATTGACAATTCATTATTCTCTTTAAATTTTATAATTATTCATTAAATTTAATAAATTTTTTGTTCGAATGCCGATTATACTAATTATTTATTGAATTATTTTTGTCATATTGTAATTTTTCTTTTAATTATCAATTATTTTCTTGAAATTACCATTTAATTCTTTAATTTCGAATTTATTATTCAATTCTAGAACTATTCTCTTCAATTTTCAGTTATTTTCTTTAAATTATATTCCATTTTTCAATTTTGAATTATTTTCTTTAATATTACAAAATTGTCGCCCTCTTCCTATTATTTTTTTCGATTACCATTAAGTTTCTTTAATTTTAAATACAATTGTTCAATTATTTTCTTCAATTTTTAATTCCATTCTTCAATTTTTAATTGCTTTCCTCAATTTTCAATTATTTTCTTTATTTCAAACAAAATTCCAAAAAAAAAGTTCCAAAAATTTTCTTAATTTTTCAATTTGCAATTATTTTTCAATTATTTTCTTTAAATTTAATATTTCTTGTTTAATTTTTTCAATTATTTTTTTTCAGTTGTCTATTAATCTAGTCATTTTTCGAATTTTGTTTTCAATTGACAATTAACTTCGTCATTTTTCACATATTTTCTTCAATTTTTCAATTATTCTCGTCATTTTTCAACTATTTCCAACAATTTCTACAATTTTCAATTATTATCTTAAAATTTTATAATTATTCTTTGATTTTTTAAATTATTTTGTTCGGTTGTGTATTAATCTAGCCATATTTTGAATTTTCAATTGAATTGTCAATTATTTTCGTTCTTTTGTAATTTTACTTTCAATTATCAATTATTTTTTAAAATTTTTATTCAATTCTTAAATTTTCAATTTATTTTCTCAATGTTTTATTATTTTCTTTAATTACAATTATTTTTATCAAATTTCAATCCAGTTGTTCAATTTTCAATTATTTCCAACAGTGATTCCTATAATTTTGCAACTATTTTGTTTAAATTTAATATTTATTGTTTAATTCTTTACAATTCTGTAACTATATAGCCATTTTTCGAATTTTGTTTACAACTGTCAATTATTTTCGTCATTTTTCATATATATACTTCAATTTCGTAATTTTCATTATTTGAATTTACAAAAATTTCCAGTTTTAAATGGTGAACAACAAAGCAAAGTGAATGTTGCTAGTAAAATTATAATACGTAATTTTCGCAAAATTGAAAAGACTGTTTTAATTAATCGACAATTTTTGACCGGGAAAAACCGGGAAATTAAGTTCATAAAAAAAGTGTCCACCCTGAATAGTAATCTTCGTTTCTTTTGCAAAAATTCTTATCCTTTTGATGAAAATTGTATATTTTAAAAATTAATTTTAGAAAAATTCGTGGAAATTTTTTAAAAAAATTTGTGTTCTTTATTTTTTAGGTGGAATGTTCCCGCAACAAATGCCAGTGCAACAATTCCCACAACAAAATGTTGGTGCTTTCAGTCAAAATAGCTTTCCAAATCAACAGGTTAATCCGAATTTTCAAATGGGATTACCTGCGGCAAATCAGATTCCACAGATGTGTATGAATTCACAATTAGGTAATATGGGTGCTAATCAAATGGCAATAGGACAATTAAACGGACATATTAATTCTGCAATGACTATGCAAGCTCAAATGGTAAGTACACAAAAAACTAAATACTTTTTAATAAATAATTTAAATCACTTTGGGTCATTTGCATTAAAATCATGATTTATATAAAAAACTTCACAATTCTCCAAATGTCTAATACTGTATGTAAAAAAACGCAAACCACAAAGAACCCAGAAATTTGTGAATAAATCTTGCAAATTTCAATTTTAATATTTTATTTTTCATAAAATCTAAAAAATTGTATTAATACAGATGATCAAAATACCTACGTACTACAAAATTTTAGTATATTGCGTTAAAGCCCGTTAAATAGTTTGAAGAAACGGTAAAGTAATAAATATCCTTTTGACCTGGAAAAAAAAAATTTATTTTGTTTTTTTGAATTAAAATAATTTTTATTAAAAATGTTCATTTTTTTACAAAAATATTTTTTGATTTATTTTATTAATAGATAAATCCTCTTGGACAGAATAATGCAGGCAGTAACAATTCTTGGAGCGGAATGATGACGACTCCAAATATCTTGCCAGCTCCAGGAAGTAATCCTTTTTTTAATATACCAACGCAACAAATACATAATTCCAGTACCGTACCTCAGGTTTGTTAATAACTTTTTAATACGTCATTAAAAAAATAGATTATATTTTTAGAAAGAAAAAGAAATTAATATATAACAATTCAGTAAATTAAACTAATTTATGTGTGTCAGAGAATAAATATTCACGCCATAAAAAGAAATTTAATTTATAATAGTAATTTCTCTTTTGAAAAATAATTAAGAATTTTTTATTTTTAACATAAATCAAATTTTAAAGGTGTTAATTGTATTAAATGAATTTGAATTTTGATTTATGTAACAGAATATTTAGGCCGCCAAATTTAATAGAATTTTTATTTTACAGAATTTTTTTAAATCTACTTTTTATTTTTTAAAGAATTTGAATTAAACCAAATTTTACTTATTAGCAAAATTTTCATTTAACAGAATTTGAAGTGAGTCACGTGTCCGAATTTGTTCTTGAACTAATTGATATTTAATAGAATTCTGAAATCGCCGAATGTTCATTTTTCCAAAATTAAGTTTAAAATTGGAGCCAAAATCTTTCTGTCGGATGCTTGTTTGAATTTTTGAAATTCTGGATAAAAATAAACATTCGTCGTTTAAAAATTCTATTAATTATCAAATCGCTCAAATAAAATTCTGGCATTTGGAAATACGACTCGCTTCAAATTCTATTGATTGTCAATTTTGCTAGATGAAAATTGAGTTAAATTCGAATTTTTAAAAATAAAAAGATGATTAAATTAAAAATACATTCAGTTAATGAGGTTCTCTCTATTTACCAAACTAGAAAGTCATTTTTCACCTGAAATAAAAATATTATTTAAATTAATTTCACAAAATTTTGAAAGATCCAGTTGTAAATTTGGGTCGGGGACATTTCCACCAAAACCCAATTGACCGAATTTGTAATTGGCCGAAATTTAATTGTCCGAATTTGTAATTCTACAAACTTGCATTTGTCAGAATTTGCAATTCCCCGAACTTGCGTTTGTCCGAGCTATTAACTTCCCGAATTTGTATTTGTCATAACTTTCAAATTATCAAACTGACATTTGCCAAAACATTTAAATCGACGAAATTGCATTTGTTAAAATTTTTAACTCCTCGAACTCGTATTCGTCTGAACTTTTAAATCCACGAACTTGCATTTGCCCGAACTTTGAAATCACCGAACTTGCATTTGTCAAAATATTCAATTACCAGAATTTGCATTTGTCCGAACTTTGAAATCACCAAATTTGCATTTTTCCGAACTTTGAAATCACCGAACTCGCATTTAGCAGAATATTCTACTCTCCAAATTTGCAACTGTCAGAACTTCTAAATCCCTGAATTTGCATCTGTCCAAACTTTAAAATCACCGAACTTACATTCGCCCGAATTTTGAAATCTCCGAATTTGTAATTGTCCGAACTTTGAAATCACCGAACTCACGTTTGGCCGAACTCTTAAGTCTCCGAATTTGCATTTGGCCGAACTTTTAAATTACCGAACTTGCATTTTTCCGAACTTTTAAATCACCGAACTTGCTTTTGTCAAACTCCTTAAGTCACCGACTACTCGTGTCCCCGAATTTGCATTTGTCCGACCATCGGAAAGTAGGTTTTCTAAATGAGTCTTTTGATTGGCTGGTAATGTTACCGGGAAATTTACCATCCAATCATAAGACTCCTTTAGAAAACATACTTTCCGATGGTCGGACAAATGCAAATTCGGGGACACGAGTAGTCGGTGACTTAAGGAGTTTGACAAATCATTGAATTTAAAGTAAAAAAATAAAATTTTAAATAAATATTATTTGACAACAAATTTTAGCTAAACTTAATTTTTTCTGGAAAATGGAGAGACCTTCTTTAAATATTTTGATAATATTCATAATTTGTCAGATTTTTTCAAAGAATTTCTCTATTTTTCATTCTTTTTCAATAATGTTCTTTTAATTTCTATTCTTTTTTGTAGATGTTTTAATTTTTTTCATAAATTTTTCAACAGTTTAAAGACTTTGAATAATTTTTCTGTTTTTTGTTAATTTCAGGGTGTCTACTAACCGGGAAAACCAGGAAATAACCGGGAATATAAATTGACCGGGAAAAACCGGGAATTAACCGTGAATTTTCCGTCAAACCGGGAATTTTTTTCTGGGATAATAAATTCTTTTCAATTTTCAATTATTTTCTTCAATTTCGAATTATTTTCTACAACTTTCAATTATTTTCATCAATTTCTAATTAATTTATTCAATTCTGAAATATTTTCTACGATTTTCAATTATTTTAATCAATTTTTAATTTTTTTCTTCAACTATAAATTTTTTTTTTTAATTGCCAATTATTTGATTCAATTTTCAGTTATTTTCTTCAATTTTTAATTATTTTCATCAATTTTTAATTATTTTCTTCAGATCTCAACTATTTCCTTCAATTTTTAATTATTTAATTTAATATTCAATAATTCTAGACTTTTTTCAACTATTTTTTTCAATTATCATTTATTTATTTCACGTCTTAATAACTCCTCCATTTTTCAATTATTTTCTTCCATAATCAATAATTCTCGGCTTTTTTCAATATTTTTTTCAATTATCAATTATGTTTTTGAAACCGTAATTTTTTCTTCAATTATCACTTATTTTCTTCTACTTTCAATCCCATTGTTCAATTCTTGAATTATTTTCTTTAACTCTCAATTATAATTTTCGACATTTAATTCCATTCTTTAATTTTCAAATTTTTTTTAATATTCAATAATTCTAAGCTTTTTACAATGATTTTTTTTAATTCTCAATTATTTTCTTCAATTTCAAATTATTTTTTCATATTTCTTTCAGTTTCTCAATTTCTTTCAATTTTCAATTTCTTTTCAATTTTCTTCAATATTGAACAATTCTCAGTTTTTTTAAATTATCTTTTTTTTGTCAATTTTTATTTAAATTGAGAATTTTTAAATTATTTTCATAAATTCGCAATTATTTCCGTCGATTTCTTAATTTTTCTGCTGTTTCCAAATATTGTATTTAATTTTTAAGTACTTTCATCCATTTTTAATTATTTTCTTCAATTTTCAATTATTTTCTTTAATTTTTAATTATTTTGTTCAATTTTCAGTTGTTTGTTTCAATATTCAGTAATCTCGACTTTTTTTAATTATTTTTTTTTCAATTATCAGTTATTTATTTCATGTTTCAAAACCACCTTCAATTTTCAATAATTTTCTTCTATTTTCAATTTAATTGTTCAATTATTTTTTTCAATTCTCAATTAATTTCTTTAAATAACAATTCCATTCTTCAATTTTTTTTTTCATTATTAAATAATTCCTTCCATTTTCCATTTTTTTTAATTATAAATTATTTTCTTCTATTCTTAATCCAATTGTTTAGTAATTTTCTTTAATTCTCAATTATTGTATTCGAATTTCAATTTTATTTATCAAATTTCAATTGTTTTTTTTTAATATTCAATAATTCTGTGATTTTCTGATTTCAATTTGCTTATTTAATTTTCAATTTATTTCTTCAATTTTGAATTATTAACTTAAATTTTAAATTATTTTTTTGGATTTTCTATCTAGTTGACTAATTTTCAATTATATTCTTTGAATTTAATAACCATTGTTCAATTTTTTCAATTATTGTTCAATTGTAGATTAATATTTACTTTTTTTTTTAATTTTGTTTCTAACTGTCAAATATCTTTGTCATTGTTGAATTATTTCTTTCCATTATTAATTTTTTTCTTTTCACTATTAATAATTTCTTTTAATTCTTAATTATTATTTTTTGTAAAGTTTAATATTTAATTCTTCAATTCTCAATTATTTTCTTTGAATTTCAATTATTTTCTTCAATTATCAACTGTTATCTTCAATTTTTGTAGCCATTTGTAGGTCTATTTATACTTAAAATAAATTTTAAGTTAACAAGAGAAAAAACCGGGAAAAATAGGAACAAAAACCGGGAAATAACCGGGAATTTTGTGGGACGAAATTAGTAGACACCCTGTAATATGTTTATTAATCACTTTTTAGTTAATTCTTTTGAAGTGAAAACTTCCATTTTCTCTTTGTTTCTAAAACTTCTTTAAAAAACAAAAACATATATATAATATGATATAATGATATAATATATTTTTTGCAATTTACTGCTGTATATTTTTCAACACGAGACCGAAAAAAAAGGTTTAAATCTCTAGAGAACCTAGAAATTAAATAATTATCTTTCTTTTTAGATGCAACAACAAATGTCCCAGCTTTCCATGAACGGAATGGGATTTTCTTCTGGAAAGCCAGCAACTGCCGCTTTACCTGGACAAACTCTCTCGACAAATCTTTGGCAGTAACAAAACATTTGAATAAAATTTACAATTTAGATCGTTGATTTGTTTAAAGTCACTAGTATGTACAAAAAGTATTGTTGAAGAGCAGAATTACCATCAAGTTTTAAATGATCAACGTCAACATCAAGGGATGCTTTTTTCAGCACCTGTCAATTTATCTACAAGTGTAGAAATTTTGATAAATTTCATCGGTTGACAAATATGACGAGAAGTAACGAATTCAAGTTCCGACCTTTCATTCGGTCCCAATTTTGTGACTCGCAAATCTCGGTTCTTGTTTATTTGACGTAGGACAAATGATATTTATTCTTTACACATCTCCAGTTTTCTTGCACACAATTAAAGACCATCATTTAATTATTCATTTATTCTAGTTTTTACCTAAATTTATCTAAAGTTTTCACTTTTTCGATTATTCTCCCATTTCTTCTCTCGAAGTTTTGAAAGTGTTAATTACGATTTTAAGAATTTGACTTTTTATTTTGACTGGAGACAGTGAAGATCGTAGGTAATAAAGGTAAAATAACTTTAAAACAAGATAGTTAGGAAACTAGATTGCCTATTTTTCTTCGAAACTTACGAATGAGAAGATATTCCCTTAGCTAGTATATTTGTGGACTGATTTTAAGCGTGTGTGAGTATGTGTGTGTTGCTATGTGTGAGTGACTTATTCTTTTAAAACAAAGTATGATTTTCATTGTTTGTGATTTCTCGTTGTGCGCGAAAATGACAAAATGTTTCGTTGAAATCACAATTATCAATATATAAGTGTGAATGTTAAGTTTTTCAATGTTTTGGAATTTTTCTTTTTAAATATCTTCAAATACCTGTTTCTTAAATAGACTTTTCATTGACAAGATTTGCTTTAATTCTTCAAAGTATTTTAGATTCGTAAATAGGATTTGTTGATAGAAATGTTAATTAAAACTCAGATTCTTGCTTTTTTTCAGCAACGAAAAACGTTGAATTTCAGTTTACAAAACATTAAAAAAGAAAAATAATAAATTCTGTTATATAATTTAGATTACTAAATTTTGTTGCTATTGGTCAACACAGTTATTATCATTTTTTTTCGGTTTTAAATACTCAAATTTAAATTCATTTCCTCGAAACTACTTTGTCCAAATTGTAATACATTCCGAATTTTAGATGATTTTAATTTCAGTCGATGTAAATGTCAATTTTTCCAATTTTCTATCTATCTAAAATGTTAAATTTATATAATTTCAATTCTTTTCTGTTAATTTTTTATTTTATTTTATTAGTTTTTTTATTTCCTGGTTTTCGTTTAGTTTTAAAGTATTTTTAAAATTTTTATTATTGGAGTTGTTTCTAAAAAAAAACAAAAAACTTGTTTTGGTTTTTAAAAGTTTTTATTAATCTTTTTTATTTTCAATTATTTCCTTTCCCAAATTTTTATTTCTTTTATTTATTTGTTAAAAGATTGATTTCTTAAGAACTGAAATTTAATGTTTTTAACAATATTTTATAAAGCAGGTATCTGAGGTTGATTACGAGTTACAGCACGTGTTTTAATAAATTTGAAAACTGGATAATTTAATTTGAAGCTTTTTAAGGCGATCTCAAAGAATTTAGTTATACTTTTTTTTAAATTGCAAGAAATTTTCGAAAACCGTCCGAGCTTCTGAGAATATTGGAAACATAAATTCGACAATAATTTGTCTACAATCTGTATTTCTCTAATAATTATAATTGTAGCCAAAATTGGATTGAGAGACTTGAGAGAAAACTTTTTTTTTATTTTTTTCGTAACGAAATTTAAATTGCGATAAAAGTCTAAAAAAAACTGAAGACACGCACAATGCGTAGATTATTGATTTCAATTATCAGTAGATTAGTAATTTTAAAAATTATTTTAAAAATTTCTACCTGTTTTACATTTTTGATCTTAAACAACAATTTTTAGTAAAGAGCCTTGAGAAGTATTTTATTTTTATTTAAGGAAAAAAAGTGCAATGTAGAAAAGCTAAATTTGTGATATTTGTTTCAAATTAGAGAAATATTATTTGGAAAAATCGTTTTTAAAATGTACTTTATAATCGCAAATTGATTTGAAATTCATTAAAAATAAATTTGAAGATAAGAATATTGAATTTTTTAAGTATAATAAAAACATGATAAAATTTAATTTACGAAATAATTTATTTATAGGTTATATTTTTACACAAATTTTCTTCACGTTTTTCTAGAGTAGATTTTATGGTATGTAACATTCTGGATCTTATTTTTTAATGAATAATTAATTTTAAGTACGTTTTAACGCATTATAGAAAATTCGCGCACACAGCCGAAAAATTTCTTTTTAAGCTTATATGCATATATATATAGTGTAATCGTGTTTTTAATGACATAACAAAATTGCATTTATTAGTTCTGAATTGTACAATGACCAGTAGACAGTGTGATCTACGAAGTTTAGATTTAAATCGTGCGCGTGAAGAAATATATATATAATTAATATGTAAAAGTTGGTACTTTTAATTTTCACAATTCCCATTATTTGGTTTAAAAATATTTTTCAATTAATTACTAAATGTATTTAACTTCTTTTTCTTATATTTGAAACATTCTTTTGATTTTTGAATTTAAATTCCGCGTCGTTAATAATTTGTCCAAAAGCGTGTTTGGACATTTCCTGTTGCTTGTAGCCAATCAAATCGCGAATCTATCATCATTATAATATTAACAGCCAATAGTATTGTCGCTTTCTGTTAAACGGTCTCTCTGATTGGCTGAAATTTGTATTCTTCAGTTCGCGGAAGTTGTGACGAGCCACGAGGCGCAAACGATATCCTTTTTCGGAAAGAAACGCTCTTTTGGTCGAGTGACTGTTTTCGAGCCACGTGCAAACACTAAAAAATCATGGATAAACCCGTCGTTTTGGCACGTGTTATCAAAGTTTTGGGTCGTACTGGTTCCCAGGGACAGTGTACCCAAGTAAAAGTTGAATTTTTGGGTGAACAAAATCGACAAATTATCAGAAACGTGAAAGGCCCGGTTCGAGAAGGCGATCTCCTAACCCTCCTCGAGTCCGAACGTGAAGCAAGAAGGCTCCGATAAGATGCGTTTTACATATTAAGAGACATAAAAACTGCCACTCCAAAAGAAATAATTGGTAAGTGTAAAAATTCGTTAATTTTCTAATTTTTTCGAGTTGTGGAAGTTGGATTTATGATTTTGAGGTTATGTTATCCGTGAATTCAAATTTTGCCATAAATTTTCATGGATAATTAACTATTTCAATGTATTTTTATAATTATTTCGGAAAAAATTGAAAATTTGGTTTTTAGTCTCTTTAAATTTTCATTTTTAAACATTTATTAACTTGGAAGCACATTTAGATGTGTGTGATTGTGTGGTTTTTGTAATAATATATTGACATTGGTTTTTTTTAACTAAACAAAACCATACCTTTTTTATTCCATCGAAAGTAAAGTTTCGCAACACTTAGTTATTTTGTTATTTGAAAAACAAACAAAAACTGACACTTTTTAACATTCTTTTCGAAAATAGATTTCTTTCAAAAATATGGCCCTGAAGTTCTGAACGTTTATTTGTACGAAATTTTTTTTAAAATAACTTTCAAATTACAAAATATAAAAAAGTAAATTAATTCTTGAAATATCTAAATCAATTTTTTGGTTTATTTTTGGTCAAATTTGAATTTGGAAAAAGTTAAAATAATTTCGTTAATTTGAACGTTCAGAATTTCAAGTTTATGCAAAAATAAAAATGTAGAATAAAAAGTTAGTTGATATTTTGATAGTGACAGAATAAAACGTACGGGACGTATGATTAAGTTCTAAAATTAATTATTTAGAATATTTATTTTTATAGATTTTCATTAGAAAGAATCTTTTAGTCGAAATTTCACATTTTTGAATATATTTTCAATCGAACATAAATTAATCCGAATTTTGACCTAACAGAACTTTTAGGTCACCGAATTCATATTTAACAGAATTTTTTTTACAGAAATCCTTTTAACAAACATTTCATTTAAAAGAATGTCAATTTAAACGAATTTTATTTTACAGAATTTTAGGTAAATCTAATTTTTAAACACAAGAATATTCATTTGTCCAAAATTGTTCTAGTACGAATTGACATTTGGTAGAAAACTAAAAATACAGAATGTTCATTTGTCCGAAATTACAAATGGCCGAAAAATATCCGAAAGAAATATTTTGGCGCGAATTTTGAAATTGACTAATAACAAAATATGACGAAAATTATAATTGGTTAATTTCGAAATTCGCAACCAAAAATTTCTGTCGCATACTTTTTGGCCATTTGTAATTTCGGACAAATGAACATTTTGCTTTTTAAGTTTTCTAGCAAATATTCAAATGTCAATTCGTACTAATACAATTTCTGACAAATTGTTATTCTGATATTTAAAAATTCGATTTACCTACAATTCTGTAAAATAAAAATTCTTCTAAATTAAAATTCGTTTAAATTGGAATTCTTTTAAATGAAAAATTGGTTAAAAGGATTTCTGTAAAATGAAAATTCTGTTAAATATGAATTCGGTGACCTAAAAATTCTGTTAGGTCAAAATTAGGATTAATTTATGTTCGATTGAAAATATATTCGAAAATGTGAAATTTCGACTAAAAGAAGATTCTTTGTAATTAAATTCTATGAAACAAATATTCTAAATAATTAATTTTAGAAATTAATTATACGTCTCAAACGTACACATCGAAATTATACATTAAAAAAATCTTAAACGGTTTAAAAATTTACTAATTAACTGACTTTTAATTTAGCACAATTTTTAAATGATAGAATGTTTATTTCACCGAATGTTTATTTACAGGCTTTGATTTTCGACGGAATTCTTAATTCGACGAATTTTTATTTTTAATAAAAATTTGCCGTTTTCAGAATTCTATCTAATTATTAATTCGTGTAAATTAAAAAATATTCATACATTTGAACAAAATTTGACTCATTAAAAATTCTATTAAATGTAAATTCGGTGACGCAAAATTCTGCTGAGTGAAAATTCGGATTTAATTAAATTCGATTGAAAACTAATTTAAAAATAATTTAGAAAATTGAAAAGTAGGTTTTTTTGAAATAAAACTTTATTTAACATAATAAAATTAAAAGAAAATTTATTCACTTATTTCTTTATTTTTTAAAATCATTTTTGTCATCTGTCTAATTTATTGAAAAATCTGTGTTCTTAAATAAAATTTGTTTGTTTTTAATTGTTGCAGTTACCAGTAATTTCTCTTGGAATGGAAGAAAATGGTCACCAGCGATGGAAGTTTTAACACAACTGGAAAATTTGCGTTTCTCTTGTTTTCTACTATTAATTTATAAACCAATATGTTCGCTTGATTTTGTAAGGAATTGACTGTGAAAAATAAACATCTGCTGGTAACTTAACATTCTCATTATCATTTGGATTTTGAACCTAATATATAAGTTTAGTATAGTGATAAAGAGAATTATGCATTTTGTAAATTATTAGAACACGCTTGCTACAGATAGTATTTTGTTGTCATAATAATAAATAATTTAATATAAATTTAATTCAAGTGGAAAATATTAAATACAGAAGATAAAATAGATAAAGGATCGCAAAATTATAATAAAAAGTCCAATTTTATAATGGCAGAAAGTAGTTTATTTACATAAATTTTTTTTTATAGAAATAGAAAAAAGATTCTATACAATGAATTTGGCATGAAATTGCCATTAATTGAAAATTGTAGTGTAATGTTTTGTAAACAGACTTATAGAATTGAGTTTTTACTTCAATTTTTTGCTTTCATTAAAGCTATTTTTTACTTAAGTCACTGTAATAATTCCTATAAAATAAACCAAAAAAATAAACTTAGTTTGTAAACGAATAGGAAAAATATCAAGATAATTAAATTTTCTTGAATGTCCTTAAATATTACATTATGATTAACTTAAGATTAACGAAAGTTAACATTAAAACAGTATAATTTATGAATAGTATGGCAAATCTATTCAATGTTATATCTATAAAAAATAGATACAAGAGTATCCAGTCAAATTCTTCGACGTTTAGGAGGCGGCGTATCGCGTGGACTAGAAGAAGCTTTTGATGAACTATCAATACTTTGCCTTGTTGGCCGTTTTGGTGCTCTTTTTGGGCCGTCTCGATTTATTTCTGATTCTTTACGTTCCTTTTTAATAACAACGACTAAAAGAAAAGATTATGTAGAATGTATAGTTTTAAATTTTGTAATTAATGAACACATGAAAAAAAAAGAAGTAAATAGTACCTGGTTCTTCTGGTTCATCTTTGCCTTTCAATCTATTTTTTGCTGGAGGTTTGTGCTCTTTTTTAACATCTTTAACGTCTCTTTGTTTTTCCTTCTTTATTTCTGGTTCTTTAACGACTTTTTTAATCTCTTCCTTCTTTTTTTCCGTTTCTTTTGGCGTTTTTGTTTCGCGTGGAACTACTTCTTTTTTCACAGGTTCTTTCACTTCCTTTTCCTTCTTGACCTCTTTTTGCTTTTCTTTTTGTTCTTTAAGTTTCGTCTCTTGTTCTTCTTGGCGATATTTAATAATATCTTGAAATTCTGCTTCAGGAAGGCTAAAATCAACTTCATTGCTGGGAAATGGAAAATCTTCCATATCGTCCTGAAAAACGATACACAATAATATTATTGTTAATCAAATTGTTTCTTTTTTCATATTTGAGAAAAAAATATTAGTTTATAAACACTATGGTCATTTATAAATTATAACTATTATAGCCAGTACAACATTACAGCGCTTTAAATACTTTAACAAAAAATGTGAATACATACCAAAGCCATCAAGTCGTACATTGACTCCAAATGATCCCAAATTGTTTTCAAGGACACATCCTTTTGAATAGCAACTCGAAATTTTTCCCAAATGCAAACCATATGGAAATATTTATTTACTCCTGTAAATGATTAACAATAAAATATTCTTGAGAATTTTTTGTGCAAAATTCGTAGGAATATAATTTGAGATGAAAACATAACCTATAAACACTCGAACATTAATAAATAAAATTACAACTTACCAACAGGTTTGTGGCCATTCATGGCAAAGAAAAGTTGAATTTCATTGTCTACATTCCATTCAATTTCCTCAGTGGAATCTCCTTGCTTTTCTTTGACAGCCATACTTAACATCAAATAAATTGATAAACAAAACGCCAAACGATAATACAGGAAACTGCAGTACAATGCAGGATTGCATGCAGGGTCGTGTCGTCAGAGTTTCGAAGTAACGCATAACTTAGAGGTTTCGACGTAAAATGCATACTTCTTCTTCTTCTTCTTTGATTAAATGGCCTCTTGTAAAATGCATACGTCAGGGTAAAATCCCACGTGAGCAGAAAGCGTAAGGGTAAAATCCCATGTGAGCAGAAAGCGCAAAACCGAAAGCAGAAAATATGAGAGTGAGAGAGTCAATGATATATGTCTGTCTCTCTCACTCTTATGATTTTCTGCTTTCGGTTTTGCGCTTTCTGCTCACATGGGATTTTACCCTAAGGGTGCCTTCTCATGCTAGGGATTAATGGATCAGGGATCAGAATAGACCAATCAGAAAATGCTTTCCAATGTAACCAATTATCTGATTGGTCTATTCTAATCCCTAATCCATTAATCCCTAGCATAAGACGGCACCCTAAGGGCGCAATTACATGTCTGCGTTGAACGTTGCGTTTTTGCGTTGAATGGTGAGAGGGAGAAAGATGTGACTCTATTTCTGTCTTTCTCTTTCTTACTATTCAACGCAGAAACGCAGCGTTCGACGCAGACATGTAATTGCGCCCTAAAACCGAAAGCAGAAATCATGAGAGTGAGAGAAGTAGGTAGATATCACTGTCTCTCTCACTCTCATGATTTTCTGCTTTCGGTTTTGCGCTTTCTGTTCTGTTCTTTCTACTGTAATACAGTACGCTTCCATTTAATTGACCTCCATTTTAAATGACCTTCCATTTTATTTGAACTTTTTCGTACATTTTAAATGAACAAAATTATCCCCACCACACATGTCCACGTAAGGGGAAATGTTTAGTGATGGGCGCTGACCGCTCTTCGTTTGTAAATTACTGAAAATTTACGAAATTTACCGTAAATTTGTAAATTTACCGTAAATCCAGTCACATGCGACGAGATATTTAACCTAAAAAATCCAAGCATTTTCTTAAAATCTATAAAAATTTGCCTTTTAATAGAGTATTTTTGATTAAACTAATCAGAAAAATCGTCTAAAATAGTTCCTTTTTTAAAAACATTAGTATATAAAACAAGTATTGGTAAATATTAATAATGTTATTGTAAGAAATTATAAATCACCAATTATTCTGCCATAAACTATACTTGAAAAAAATTATTAAAAATTTGTTTAATCATTATTATGTAATTTGATTTGTTGTCAAAAGCACCTGACAAAAAGAAAGTTATTTTTTAATTTGAGTATAAAAATGTGGTGTAAAAATACATGTGCACTTTATGCGTCATGACAAACCAAGCATGTTTAGTTTTAACATTCTAATTTAGTGTTTTGATATATTTACGATGTTCTAAATCTTTATATAACATAAAAAGGAACATAAATGAATAAATAGAACAGTACATTTAAAATGTGAGAATTGTGTTTATTTCATGGTTATCAGTTCTGAATTTTTTTTCAGCAGTACGTGAATTCATTTAAATTTTGTTTATGTATGTATTTCACTCATTTAAAAAATCTACAACTTTAAACACTTTTCTCTTTAGTAACTACTTTTAAATTAGCAAGAATCAGAACTTTTTAAATCACTGGGATTCATTTTATTTCTTATATGTTTCTTATACCACTAACCCGACATTCATACTATATTAGCGATTTCAGGTTATGTGACAACATATAATACGTATCTTCTCAAGTTTTTAAAACATTCATTAAATATTTAAAAAAAAAAAATTAACAGTACATTCTTACATTCATTAAAAATCTTATTATCAAATCAAATTTCATTATGTATTTCTATAAAGTTTAAAATAAACAATTTACCAGTTTACCGTAAAAATGGTAAATTTACCTGTAAATTTGGTAAATTTCGTAAATTTACGGTCACTACCCATCACTACCCATATCTCTCCCAACTTTCCTTCCTTGCCTACCCACCCGTGCAGCTGTCAAAATTCTTCACAACAAACGTCAATACAGTGAACAGTGTTATGTATTGACAATATAGTTTTAATACATAAAAACATAAGTAGAAATGTTATGCTTTCAATTTAAATTCCGTTTTCTTTCTTTATAAATTATTTATTAAAAACAACATATCAGTTTAGAAGTGTCATCGTTATGGAATCGTTAGTAGTGACTAATTTAGTGATTTACAAATATCGTCAACTTCGTTTTTTCTTCCTTTAATTATTTATTATAAAAAAAAATGGCCACTGCTCAAGGAACTCCAGAATCCGATACCGGAAGTTTCGAATGTTTTCAAAATTATACAGCACCAGAGGTTTTTATTCAAGGTCTTGCTGGAATTGTCGATCAACAAGATGTTGAATCAATGATTCGGGCTCAAAAGCAAATGTAAGCTATAAATTCTGTCTTTTTATCAGATTTTCAAACATATTTAAATATCTAACTAATTCTTAAACAACTAATACATTTTTTTTAATGACAAACAATTCATTAGGTTGCAGCGATTTGAGAAAACAAACGAAATGTTAACAAACTGCAATCAATTATCAGTGAATAGATTGAAAACTGCGGGAACAGAATTCAAAAAGCATACAGCTCTTTTAGTCGAAATGAAAAAGGACTTGGATTACATATTTAAGAAGATACGCTTAATAAAAAACAAACTTAATCAACAATACCCACAAGCATTTAGTGGTAAGTTTTATTTTTTTATTTTTTGATCTAGGTGAATTTTAATTATGGATTTTGAAGAACAAATAAAAAAATTTTTTTGGTTCTTTCAAATATTTTTAATAATATTAATTAATTGGATATTAGGAAATTAACATGAAAATTTTCGTAGCTACATAATTTTGTAAAATATATGAAGCTTAATATTATTTAGAATTTTCAAGAAAATTACATAAAATATATTCGTCTCAATTTTAAAAAATATTCTTCTGTTAAAAAAACAATCATAGATTTTAACATTTTTTAGGTCTAACATTGATTAAGGAAAAAAATTACACGTTAATGTTTATAACTAATTAATGTCAATTTCATAATAAATTACCATTAAAATAAGCTTTAGAAAACGTTAATTATTTTAGAAGTAATTTTCATTTTAATAAAACAAAGAAATTCACTTTTTTTTTTAATATATTTAATGGAAATATTAACTAAATGACTCTTTTTTGCCTTTATTCTCCTTAAAATTTTATTAGCCTTTAGGAAATGAGAAGAATAAAATTTTAGTTTCAATACTTTTTGCGTTTAAAACCGTTTTTCATGCATCTTAAAATGGGTAGTCCTATAATTCTGGCCGGAAGTGTAATTTAAAAAACCTGAATATTATAAAATTCTGGAACTATTTTTTATTAGTTTTGTCAGTAAATTTTCGGTTTCTAATTATGGTTCTGAAAGAAAATAGTTTTTCTATTTCCGAGAAAAAATTTTTAAATGGAGAATTCGTTTTGTTTTTTTGAATTCCAAGTCTTCTTTTAATCGTAAGATATTTTTTTCGTTCGTACTTGTATGAAGTCATTAACATTTATAATTGTTTATTAAATTATCAATTCATTTTAAATAATTAATAATTCAAAAATTTTTTTTTTACTATTAAAGAAGACATTTTTATATTTCATTTTATATAACACTTTATCAAGTAGCAGAGATGAGGGATCGATGATTAAGTTATCAAATTTAATTTACCTATTTTTTAATTTTAGAGGCTGTAAGGAGCAGTTTGGCAGAAGAAGTGATCGTCGAGGACATAGACTGTGGAACGAAACCCTTAGAACCCGAAATTGTACCTTTGCCAACACCAGCAACTAATCCAGAACCAGATCCGGATTCAGATGGTAACCAAACGAATCTCAAATAATCATATCGTTTGTCAAGATTTTGATGTTTTTGTCTTCGTCACAAATTTTTTCCCTTCAATTAACGTAATTGATTGTTCCATATTTTTATAATTGTATACTTTTCAAATTAAAAGTCGTTTGTTTTAAAGAAGAAATATATTTTCAAAAAGTTTTTTTTTCAAAGGGAATTTTAAACTCGAAAACTTGTGGAATTGTGATAGTGATAGTTTTACTGCCTTGAATAGAGTTCCTTTAAAATTTACTTATATACGAATACTTTGATTAAAATATTTTTATTACTATAACTAAAAGTTATTGAAAAGAAATTATAGTTAATCTATATACAGTTTCAGTGTTCTGAATATTATAGTCTAGAAAAATAGGTTGTTGTTCGACAATCTTGTTAGGCTCAACGTCGAATATGGTTTTGAAAGTGTATATGTTTTAATATAAATATAAAGCTTTTATTTTCGTTTTCTACAAAGAGCCTCCTTCTTTTCCCAACTCCAAAAGTGTGAGTGAGCAAGGCGAAATGTCCTGCGATTTCGCAGGTCAGAATCAGGTCGGCGCATTCTCTAATAACGAAGATTCAATTATTCTTGATGTGCAGTTCCAGTCGAGGAGTTTCAGTTTGCTAAGCTGCGCAAAAGGAGGATTAAGAGCAACGACAGTTCTTCGACGGATAGCAACAACGAAAATGTCGACACGTCCCCCTGCACTTCTGACACTGGTTAGTCGTACTGGAAAACCGTCTAGAAACAAATTCAATGATCTCAGCTATTACGGCCTGCAATATTTTTCACTTCTAATTTTGTAACTCACTAATATCATATTTGTCAAAGGATCAATACTGTTTACCGAATTTCTGTATATTTGTAACTCAACGAATTTTTCAGAGCACATTCATTTCTACTTTTCAAAATAATCAGGAGGAATTCTAGTCTAAGAAGTATTTTAACTTTGAATAATAAAAGTATGTCGAATACAAAATGTTTCTTTATAAACTACAAAAACCTTTGACACAATGCGTTGCACAAAAATTTTATCTATTAAAAAAATTTGTTTTGTTTCTTAATAATATCTAGTCATTATATTTTATTAGCTCATGTGTTAATTAAAACTACTACTTCATAAAAGAAAAGTTTTATTTTTTATTACTACGGCTTATGAATTGTAGACTAAGTATGTGCATCACATTTTCATTTTATTGATCAAGTTTATAAAAAGTTTTGAAATTAAATACCCTCTTAAACTGCATTGCAATAAAATTTTGGAAATAATGGGAATTGGTAAAATTGAGTAGTTCCATGTGTATTGAAAAACACGGTGCTCTTGAAGCAACTTTGAATGAAGGGTCTTGGCACATTATTATTTTTTTTTTGCTGAATACGGTTATTTACATCATAAATGGGGCACTCCACGTGACATTTTCATTCAAAATTTTTTTTTGCTTGGAATAATTTTTTTCTGATTCTCTATGAAAAATAAGGAAACACGTATTTTTTTGTTTTTTTATTGAATGAAAATTTCAGAAGTTATGAATTTTTGAAATTTAACGTTTTTTGAAATAGAGCATTTTTAACCTTCGTTTTTCTCCGTTATTATTAGTAAATTAAAAATAATGCCCTACATAAAATTTGTTCAATTTTTCTTAGATTTTTTAGACATGTAGTAAAAAATAATGAATTTGCAACAAAAATACATGAAAAATTAAATTTACGCCTAAAAAGTGACTTTTCTCAAAACCGAAGGTCTCGATTTTCGATTTTTTTCTTTCAATGCAGTTACGGATTAATAAAGAAATTATTCTTGTAAGACTAAAAGTGGTGCTCTTTAATGTTTCAATGATATTTATAATAATTTCTTGTTGCAAAAAGTTTAAATTATGAATTATAGAAATGAAACAACTTCAACTTACAAATTCCTGTGTGTAACAGTTCTTTTGTTTTGTAACTGAAGGTTAAAATTTTAAAAAATGTAAAAGTAAATTATATATAAATGCAAAAATGATTGAAACGCTAAAGAGCACCACTTTTAGACTTACAAGAAAAAATTCTTTATTAATCCGTAACTGAATTGAAAGAAAAAAATCGAAAATCGAGACCTTCGGTTTTGAGAAAAGTCACTTTTTAGGCGTAAATTCAATTTTTCATGTATTTTTGTTGCAAATTCATTATTTTTTACTACATGTCTAAAAAATCTAAGAAAAATTGAACAAATTTTATGTAGGGCATTATTTTCAATTTACTAATAATAACGGAGAAAAACGAAGGTTAAAAATGCTCTATTTCAAAAAACGTTAAATTTCAAAAATTCATAACTTCTGCAATTTTTATAAAAAAATAAAAAAATACGTGTTTCCTTTTTTTTCATAGAGAATCAGAAAAAAATTATTCCAAGCAAAAAAAAATTTTAAATGATAATGTCACGTGGAATGCCCCAAATAGAGTGTAAAATATTTATAGTCCATAACTTGCTAAGTCGTTTTTAAGAAAGGGTTTAAAAAAATACTATTATTTATTAAATTTTTTTTTCAAGTGTGTGACATTTTAAATAGAAGACAAGTAATTTTTTTTCAAAATAAGTTTTCTCAAAAAAGGCTCGGCAAATTATAGACTATAAATTTTTTACACACATTTCTGATATGTAAATAACCCAAAACAGCAAAAAAATGATGTGCTAAGACATTTCATTCCAAGTTGCTTCAAAGCGCACCGTGATAAGTGAAAAAAAGTTTTCATCTTTTTTTTCACCCAATTTTAGTAACATGATTATTTTTAATTCTCGTTTTTTGCATGTTTTCTTTTATATCTTACCCTTTCATAACATAGTCATAACCCTATCGAAAATTTCCATGTAGGATTCTATGTGGGATTCCTTATAGGATCCCACCTGTCAGTAGATAGAAATAATCTTATCTGTTGAATCCTATATAGGATTCTACGTGGTATCCTATATACGATCCTACATAGAATTCTACGTGGTAACCCATATACGATGATATGTAGGATTTCATATGAGATCCTATGCAAGATCCTACATGTAGATCTCCACATGGGATCCCACACATTACATATTACTACATAGGATCCTATATAGAATACTGCATAGGATTTATTACGGAATTAAATATTTTGTAGACTCAAATCAGAAGGAATTATTTGGAATAGAAAAATCATGAATGCGTATGCTGTTTTACAGAATAGAAGAAGTTTCTGGAATTAAAAACATTTTAATTCTATTCTGATGCATGGAATACAAAATCATTTTAGAATAAAGCAGAATCAATTTCAAAAATATTCTTTTTTATTTCTGGAAGTAAGTATTTGAGGGAAATTCAAGTATTTAATATAAAAGAAATCATTGCGATTTTGAGTAAATGTCAAATAAATGTAATTCTTTTCTTTTCAAGGCTTCTAGCTTGCCGGGTGGTTCAAATAAGACAATAGCTGTGCATTTAAGGACGTTGGAACCCGAAAGCTGAGAGTGGCGTAGAAACACTTTTTCCTCCTTTGCTCGAAAATTTGCCTTTTATGAATTTTTTTTAAAAACACTGGACACTTTTTCAAAAAAAGGGCTATGGTAGACAAAAGTATTTGAGATAAGGAATTTTTTAAACATTTGTTTTATGCAGACAAATGTGCCTACGAGCGTCAAAATTAACTCCCGTTTTGACATTGCAAGATTTTTCGTAAAAGATGGCCGCCGCTTGTCAGCTGGGCACGGGCTACGTTACAAAAGGGCCTCAAGTGAGATGGCGGCGGCCATCTTTTACGGAAAATCTTGTAATGTCAAAACGGGAGTTAATTTTGACGCTTGTAGGCACATTTGTTTGCATAAAACAAATGTTTAAAAAATTCCTTATCTCAAATACTTTTGTCTACCATAGCCCTTTTTTTGAAAAAGTGTCCAGTGTTTAAAAAAAAATTCATAAAAGCGAAATTTTCGAGCAAAGGAGGAAAAAGTGTTTCTACGCCACTCTCAGCTTCGGGTTCCAACGTCCTTAAATCAAGTTTGAAAATTACTTAATTCAACAATGCATGTTATTTAATTCAAATAAATATTTATTTGCATAAAAAAATGTTTTTTTTTTTTAAAGAGCTCAACATTTTTTTGTAAGAAGTATTTAATTATTTATCACGAATAATTGTTTTAATTCTGAATAAAATCCCTTTAATTCTGTCAAATAGTTTTTTATTTAGCCCAAATATGAAATCTATTTGCATCAAGAAATTCTGAACAAATAAATAAATTCAAATTATAATTTTTCTTTTCATTATTTTCGTTCCGATGTAATGCTTATTTGGTAAAAATATTTGTTATTTGTCTTGATAATAAAACGTATTAGCATAAAATAATGCATTATTTATATTAAATAATTTAATTTACTGGAATCAATAAAGTAAATTTATTCTACTAAATTATGTTTCTTTATACGAAGTCAAAAATTATTTGTGTTAAATAAGTTAATTAATAGTTTCAAATAACTCATCACTATTAAAGTTTTAATTAAATATTTATTTCATCAAAGTATTCTTTATTTGTTTTCATAAAATAAAGTATTAGTATTAAATAAATTATTATTCGCATTAAGTAATTTAATTT